>CM042140.1:115969739-115984739 GCA_023376005.1 Doryteuthis pealeii
GAACTTTGAAAACAACCCTTTATTCAATCCACGGGAGTATCCTGTTCTCATTCTGCTAAACATAGCTGGGTACAAGTGTTTAGCTGTGACCATAATTATTTCATGTTACTGTCACCCTTGATCGGGATTGAACATGCAGCCTAGAGATAACTGTCACTGTATTAACTCACGCCTATATCCACTATGCTATGTGTCCAATTCTAGTTTACTATGTGGCTTCTTCTATACTGGTTGGGTTGTCTATCACCCAACTGGATAGCTAGACTGGTTCTCTCTCTTGTGGTGTGTTTTCTTAGGGCTTTTGGGTTTTTTCTTTATCTCGGTGTCCGTTGTTTCTCTTAATAACGACCAAGAAATATTTGGATATTTTTCAGACGTCTTTATTTAGCACAAGTTAACAATCACGGGTGAGAGAAATAGCCATCTTGGACACGCGTCTGCCTCACCCGAAATTCACAGCTAAAGTCCTTTTCTAATATGACTTCTTATTCTCCTTAATTGCTTTTACCAATCAGCAATCAGGTATAAGGTCAGCAAATTACCAAGCTCTATCAATTTATTTTTACAGTTTTTTTCCATAATTCAGCATTACCGTTAATTTATAATTTACAGTACATAATTTATAGGCAATTGATCAATTAAGTAACAGCAAGACTCAAAGTAATATGCTATAAAGATAGAAAATACACGACAAAATAAACGAAAACCAGATATGTCTTAAGAAGAGCCAATATTTGTGACACAACCGTAAGAAATCGACTGAATGAAATGAAATTTTCATAGAGAAGAGGCAAACAAAAAATAGGTCTATCATAAAAACAGAACTAAAAGAAAAAATATTACACTTCCGTTTACAGAGCTCAATATGAAGTGATAGGGACACACACACACACATATATATATATATATTA
Source organism: Doryteuthis pealeii (assembly GCA_023376005.1). NCBI lineage: Eukaryota > Metazoa > Mollusca > Cephalopoda > Myopsida > Loliginidae > Doryteuthis > Doryteuthis pealeii. Next base: position 115,970,651 of record CM042140.1, read on the forward strand.
TATATATATATATATATATATATATATATATATATATATATATATATAACGCTGAACAAATACAGTTACACAACAACAACAAATTTTATAAAGATTTTTTATCTCCTGTCATCCTTATAACATCCATCAATTTCTTCACCCCTTAATACATCCTGATGAAGGTTTAAAGAAACCGAAACGTTTAAGCGTTGATAAATAAATTTATCTAATTTTTGGATCATTTGTTTATTCAAATTTCTTAATATTGTCGGATTTATTTCCATATTTACTCCCATATATATATATATATATATATATATATATTTCTATGAATTCAAACCTGGTAAACCCAGTTAAAATGGACCTTTTGTCACATACTTTCACACACACACACACACATATATATATATATATATATTATATATAATATATATATATATATGTGTTGTGTGTGTGTGTGTGTGTGTGTGTGTGTTTTAAAACCGAATGGGTTAATATCCTCCGATAATAGTTTCACGCAGTAGCGAATCTTCAGGGAGTTGCTTTAGGCATGTAGACATGTTAACAAACATAGACATAGACTATGCCAAGTAGGTCCACGTATAACGTAAGGGAAAAGGAGGATAGGTGGCACACCCACCTACTTAGGAATGGGTACAGCCCAGATATAAATACAAGTCGATGCTTGGACAAAGCAATTCCCTGAAGATTCGCTACTGCGTGAAACTATAGTCGGAGGATTTTAACCAATTCGGTTTTAAAACATATATTTAGCTCTTTTTATTAAGGACTTTTTAAATCGATTTTAATTAATCCGGAAGTAAATTGTTTACTTCGTGATTGGCAATAAACTTTATATATATATATATATATATATATATATATATATATATATATATATATCAACCTCTCGAGGTGTATGTGACAGAAGGTCCATTTTTAAGTGGGGTTTACCAGGTTTGAATTCAGAGTTTTCCTTCTTCTAAACCGATTACCATACCAAGGTTAATGAATCCAGCCGACACTACTATTACCCATAGCTGGAAGGATAATAGTTGGATGCATATCTTTATCAAGGGTATTAGATTTGAACTCGTCTCGCCGTGTCCATTTCCTGCGACAATAACAATTACATCGAATTAGCGAATTATAATATTATATTATAATATATACAAATACTTTATTTTCATTATTGTTGTTTATTGTTAGTTTCAATCATTTGTCCTCAAACATCAGACGTGAATTACTATTCGCTTCAAAAGTTGAATTAATCTTCTATTTCTATTCCTTTCTTGTAACGAAAAATCCTGTCATAGCTCCATTTATATGATTGGAGGCTCGTCAGTTGCGGTCAGCGCAGAATATGCCCAACCAGAATATAGTCAAGAGACCGTATATTTGATTGATGGGTAATTGACCTCTCCAGTTTGACTAGTTTTTATTGTGACAGAGTTATACATATTCCCTTACTACAATTATAGAGTTTTGATAATGTGGGTTTCCTCAGCGAAAAAAAAAAGTTTTTCTAAGTTATGACTTAGTCCAAAATGTCATTACATTAAAGAAATTAGTCTGATTGTTAAAGTTTGAATTGGCGACCTCTCGTTTTTAAATGAACTGTTTACCGTTGTTAAGAATAAATATGTTTAGTACATATTTTTTAAACCATCAATCTGATTCCTTCTTCTTATGACATTAGATCTTTTGTTTTCAAGAGGATGAAATCTTTATTGTACCATAAAAGTGTATCCAGAGGAATTAGCTTTCGAAATAAATAACCACAGATATCTTCGTGTCTATTTAGGCATGTGAAAGGACATAAAGAAAGGTAGACAAAGATAGATAAATATAGACGTTGAGATAGATAGATAGATAGATAGATAGAGAGAGAGAGAGAGAGAGAGAGAGAGAGAGAGAGAAGAGAGAGAGAGAGAGAGACGTTAAAAAAAGAGAAAGAAAGATAGGGAGAAAGTGAAAGATGTTCAGAGAGAGAGAGAGAGAGAGAGAGAGAGAGAGAGAGAGAGAGAGAGAGAGAGAGAGAGAGAGAGAGAGAGTGATATGCCCCATTTAAATCCCGATGTAAAAAGAAAATAGACCTTGCATTGATCCAGCTACTCTGAAAAGTGTTAAAATATTAAATGAAAAAATAAATCCATATTGTCATCATTTAAATTTTATTTTTTAATTAGAAATTAATCTCTATTATTTTTTATTCATAGAATTTTTTAAATTCTATGAATAACTTGTTTTTGACTACGTTAAATTCCAATTGATTTAACGGTGCAAAAATGTAAACATTGTTTCCTGTTCATAATTTTCATTATTTCATGCTTCCATATTGATTTGTTTAACTTTGAGATTCATGGATTTTTTTAAAGTAGAATTTTAATACTATTTTAATTTTTAAATATCTTCGAATATTAATCAAATCTTCATAATTTTTGCATAAAAAGCTCGACTCAATAACAGTGAATGTGTATATGTATTTACTTAGTCTTTAACTGTTTTATTTTTGTAATTTCCTTTGGGCATGCATATATACATACACACAACTAATGAACATAAAAGATGCACGTTATTATGTCTGCAACTACTAACAAGTTCGGATTTTTTTTTAATAAATGAGATTGTTAGAGAGGAAGCTACTGTTATTTGAAAACAATTATAGTTTTACATAATTATTCAGTCGGTAGAGCGTTGGGGGCGGAACCACAAGGTTCCGGGTTCAATACCGGCCCTCACTCACTCAGCGTATGAGGAGCTGATGGTAGGTGTGGCGCTCCACTTCAGATACCAAAACCATCACCTTGGACTAGCGCTAATAAAAAAGGGATAGACTCCCTCGCTGTCAGGCTGATACCGACTTTAGGCCACACTGACGACTTTATTATTTAATCTCATCGTTTACGCACTATCATATGGTTTCAAGTATTTATTCCCATTTAATTAAAAAATATTTGTTTGCACATATCTATTTGGTTTCACGAATGTGGAGGCGCGTAATGTAATTGTCATCGTCGTAGGAAGTGAACACAGCGAGACGAGTTCAAATACTGGAAGAGGCTGTTTGTATTTCACATAATCTAACAATATACCCTTTAGCTATTGGTAAACAGTAGGACAGATTGGGCAATTTATCTTTGGTTAGAAAACCAGTCTAGGAGAAGGAAATCTGAATTCAAACTTGGTAAACCCCGTTTTAGAAATTGACCTTCTGCCACATCCTACTCGTGCGGAGGGGTTGGTAAATATGTATTTGGTTTCGTGAATAAACCATTTAAAACCCACTTGTAAACACTTGACAGTTTCTCAAGCCTTTTCAATTCGCGATGAACAATCCTATAGCATACTGTGAAGTACCCTCTGAACTTCCTAATTGTAATGACAAAAATACTTATTCAGTTTCAAATCGGACAGGAAATATCTTTATTCATTATGGATCATTTTAAGTGTGCCGCTCTTGTTACAATTCATGAGAGGTCATGAATTGGGAACAGATCCTGTAGCTAGATAATAAATTGAGGTCTGTCGATTTAGAATCCTGGAAAACTGCCGGGGACTGTTGGTAGCCCTTCTTCTTTAGAGGTGCGATTTTTACGTGCCATAACAAACATGTGACAGTTAGAGTTTAGATTCGACCTTATTTTTGGAAGGAGAAAGATGAGATTGTCTTTTCTCCGGGGCCCAATCTCATCCTCAAGATGGAAATATACATGAGGCTAATAAAAAATTAATGAAGAAAATCAAAGTCTTGTTAAGTAATTATTGAAAACAAGCAATGCCCAGCTCAGAATAGAAGAAAATCAGCCCTTAAATAGAAGTCAACTAGACAAGAAAATGGCGACTGAAGAAGATCAAGTAAGCAATCAGCAAGAACTAGCAACAAGCAGAGAAGTTATAACGTAAAAACATCTTCTCTAAAAAAAATCTCTCCCCCCTCTCTCTCCCCTCTCCCCCCCTCTCCCCTCTCTCTCTCTCTCTCTCTCTCTCTCTCACACACACACACACACACACACACCGTTTATATACTCGGTGTTGGGTATATAACACTATCATCATGCTACAATATGCCCTTTTTTACTGTGTTGCCTCTTCATTTATGTACACCAACATAGTGAGGGTTTTCATAATATATTGATTAATACACATACCTCTAAATAAAATTGTGTTAATTTATTCTGAACATAATGAAGAAAAACGAAACCATGGAATGTCGTTTCATAGTATCATTTTGTCAAATCGTGATAACACATCATAATTCAATTTTGTAAAAAAAAAAAAAAAAAAAAAAAAAAAGGAAAAAAAAACAAGACATAGATATTTTAAATTCTAACACGATGATATCAGAAGCGTTGAAATATCTAAGGGAGTCTCACATTATAATATGATGATAATAATTTTAAAAATAATTTAAGAAATAGAAAAAAAAATTAAATAATAATAATAATAATAATAATAATAATAATAATAATAATAATAATAATAATAATAAATAAAATAAATAAAATAATAATAAAATAATAATAATTTAATAATAATAATACATTAATAACATTAAAAACTTAATAATATTCTAAAAATATTAATAATATTTTGAAAAATATCAACAATATTAAAAAATAATAATAAAAAAATAATCTAAAAAAAAAAAATAAAATAAATAAAATAAAAATAGAAAAAATAGGAAAAAAAGAAAAAAAAAGATATATGATATAAAAAAGCCATACATATATTATATTCTAACACAATGTTATCAGAAGCGTAGAAATATCTAAATGAGCCTCACATTACACTTTCGTCACACATGATATAATAAAGAGAATATCATTGTATTCTTATGTTGTGTTCTGCCTCGGTTCTTGTGTATTGCTCAGTGTGTAAAAAGATTTCATTGTCAGTTTATCAGTTCTTACTTAAGATTCTCCTTACTCTCTTTTAGAAAACACTACCTTATAGTCTCATCGTAGCACAGGGATTAAACTTTCCGAAAGTTGACATGACTGACCAAACTATAAAGGTAATATTACATAGTTACACAATTAGAATTGGCGCATTTAGTGTGACAAAATAGAGTCGACGTTGATTCCTGTTGAAAGCTGTTTGGGTTTCATTTCGCGCTAATGCCCTAGGGAAAGGCATGAATCCATTTGTTTACCTCCCAGCTATGAGGGAATACTGCTAGCAAATGGCCTACCCAAGGAAACAGATAATGCCATAATGATGCTCTACCAAAATACAAAAGCAATGGTACGATCACCAGATGGTGACCCAGACTTCTTTGACAGAGTCCTACAAGGGGGTACACTAGCGCCATATATATTCATAATATGCCTAGACTACGTACTCAGAACATCACTAGATCCCATAAAAGAAAAAGGCCTCACACTAAAAAAAGCAAGAAGCAGGCGATATCTCGCACATACTATTACGGATGCGGACTATGCTGATGACCTAGCACTACTCGCAAATACACCTGCATTAGCCGAATTCTTGCTACACAGCCTAGAAAAGGCAGCACGAAATGTCGGCTTATACGTAAACTCTGATAAAAGTGAGTTCATGTCTTTCAAAAACAAAAGCGACATCTCAACCATCAATGGCAAACTCCTAAACTCGGTAGAACAATTTAGATACTTAGACAGTAACATCTCCTCCACAGAAAACGACGTTAATACACGTATAGGAAAGGCATGGGCCGCTATAAATAAATTATCGGTCATATGGAAATCCAATCTCACAGACAAGTTAAAGAGACAGTTCTTCCAGGCCGTTGTCGTGTCGGTACTGCTGTATGACTGCACCACCTGACCCCAACGAAGCGACTAGAGAATAAACTTGATGTGAGCTGCATAAGAATGCTGCGGGTGATCATGAACAAGACGTGGAAACAACACACCACGAGAAAATAGCTATACGGCCACCTGCCACATATCACCCAAACCATCCTAGTAAGACGGACAAGACACGCGAGACACTGCTGGAGAAGCGACGTCCTCCTGTGGAAGCCAGCACATGGGCACGCCAGTGCGGGCCGACTAGCAAAAACGTACATTGATCAGCTCTGTGCGGATACAGTATGCTGCATAGAGGACCTCCCGAAAATGATGAGCTATAGGGACGCGCGACATGATGATGATGATGATGAGGGAATAGTAGGATAGAGTAGGTTATTTAGCTTTGATTAGACCACCATTCTAAGAGAAGAAAAACTCAGAATTAAACCCAGCTTAACTCCGATTAAAAATTAACCGGGTGCCACACCCTACCCGTAACTGAGGTACTATGTAAATACATACCTTACAAAAATATATTTTTTAGAGGAATTTAAATAGATCAACGAAATATTTGAATACTAAATTGTATTAACTCTCGCAGATGTACCCTAAAGAGTCAATAGTAGACCCACCTTGATGGTTCGCGGATGATCTTGAATGTTGGTCAAAACGGTAGCGCTCATCTAGTGATCTACACAATGATAATGAATGGGAGACTAAAAGGAGAAAAGGAGTGGAAGGAAAAAATGTGTTTATTGATAAAACAAGGGCCCTTTCACCAGGTGCTTTTCAAGTTTTACACCCGGAAACGATTAAAATGTCAAATAGTAAATTAAATAAGTCAGGAATGGATATGGAATATGGAATAGGTTAGACAAAACCTATTTAATTTACTATTCAACTTTTAATCTTTTTCAGGTGTAAAACTTCAAAAGCACCGGACGAAAGGGCCCTTGTTTTATCAATAAACACCTTTTTTCCTTCCACTCCTTTCCTCTTTTTAGTCTCCCATTCATCATCATTGTGTAGATCGCTATATTGCTATACATGATAACCTTTAAAATATTATATAAATTTGCCTGTACCAAAAATGTATCCAAACACACACACACACACACACACACAGAGGAACCAATGAATTCAAACGAGCTTAAGAATTGAGCTCGTACCGACATTGAGCAGCATCTTGTTCATGTCGTAGGTTTGGTAAATACAAAAAAAGTATAGTGGCTTTTGAAACCTAAATTTTGTGGTTTCCTTCATTTTTTATTTCTTTTCAGGTGGACCCAATCAGTTTTACTCTGATTAACTTGTTTCAAAAAATTGTAGTCATCATTCATTGGCTAATTCATGTCATGTGAACACTGACAGTTCAACAAGGGCGATAGTAATTTCTGATTTATCACAAGTGTGTCAAAATCATTTTTATCCAATTTTTTTTTGTTTTGTTTTTGTTTTTTGTTTTTTGTTTTTGTTTTTTTGGGTTTTTTTTCTAAAGGGTACCAATACTAGTGCCGCAGTTATCTTTCAGCATTTCTAGGAAAAAGAAAACTTCTCTTACTTTTTAAAACTTGATTTATCATTTGCTGTTCTCTGTGTAAAACTCCCCTCGTGGGGATGAACACCTGCAGCCCTTTGATGCACCTTACTTGCACCTTCCAACATTACTGCAATTCCTGCAACTCCTAGCTTTTCGCAACTTTACTGGCCATAATCGTCTCGTGATCGTCTGTCTACTTGACCCTAACTTAGGACCTCCAGTTGTGCACGTAATACTGCCTCAGGGCTCATCCAGGGGGTTTACAATCAATTATCAAAAGAGAAGAAAGACAAGACAAGACAATTTCAGGTGAACATCAATCAAAATGGCATAGAGGTATATGGTTCTTACATTGCTTCCTTCTTTCATTTCTATCTGCTAATCACACATTCTTCTCCGTACTGTCGAGATGAGAGGGGGCAAAATGCCCCCTCTTGTTCTTTTAAAGACTTCTGCTAATGTTGTAATCTCTGGTGGACAGCTAAACTGATCTTCCTTCTTCGGCGTCCAAAACTCCACTCTCCCCTGGGGTCCAGACTAAACTCTCCTTCGACTTTTTTTCTGGGACTCTATATATATAAAATTCCACCCCCACCATCTCCTTTCTGACTAACCTTGACACTCAATTTCATCCCCAGATGTTTTGTTGGTTTGAAATACTATGACTAGAACAATAATAATAATACTTGGCACAACAGATAAACAAACGTCCACATTATCAGTTAACAATGAATAATTAGGCCCAAAATAAACATTGGTCTCTTGGTTTTGAGACATTTGTCTCGGTTGGATATCAAATATCTTCTTATCACCCCTTTTTTATTTAATTATTCGTTCCTTAGTCATATTCACTCATGTATACACACATGATTCACTATATCCCTCCAAACACACAGACACTCATGTGTCAATAATCTTACATATTATATTTTCATATAACTAATTATTACACCTATATATATATATATATATATATATATATATACTTGCATACCTCCAAATGCATTCTGCACTTGATGCAATGCGTAGTATCATATCTATTTATTTATTCATTCATTCATTTTTACTATCATTGTCGGTGGTTCTTAGAATAAACCGGATGCATCTCTTTAAAAAAAAGGATATTCTGAGTATGGCAGTAAACTGCATCCGGTTGTGAAGATCAACTTATAGAGCTCTGGATGAGCTAAGTCATTTTTTGTTGTTGTCATTACTTTGGTGACAGAAGAATTCAGACGAAGAATATTGGAAAAAAAACTTTTCTTAGATTTTCCACATGATATCTTCTTTATACGATTAAACAAAATGATTTCGTTTAGTCAGCGTAACGGATACGAAGTGAATATATAGCTTAATATTTCACTTCCATTTTAAATGCAACCACTCAAATGAAACTTGAAAAAAATATATGGGGAATTACCCAACAAATAAACTGAAAAACTACCCATTCGTAACAACAGACAATTTGGTAGACACAGCTCTATACGTCCTTTGGTTTTGTCACAACAAAACAATGGGACAAAAAAGGGAACAGATATTACAATTTAATCTGTAGTTATATTAACTCTTTGTAAACCAAATTTCCCCCAAGGCTATGCCAAATTTTCTTACTTCAATACTTCAGGACGCTTTTTAGTCGATAAAGTGTCCGCCTGGGAACTCCAAGGTTCCTGGTTCGATACCAGCCCTCGCCATCTCAGCGTATGAGTAGCATAGGGATCTGAGTGGTAAAGTGAGGAATTGATGGAAAGTTTGGCGCTCCACCTCAAACGTTTAAAAACAAACTCCTTGGTCTAGCGCAAGTAGAAAAGGGATACACTCTCTCGCTATCTGTCGGATACCGACAGTAAGCCCCGCCCCCGACGACTATGTATTATTGTAAGTTTTCTGAAGGATCGCAGTGGCGAGAGAGCCGCTGGAAGCGGTTTAAAGTAAGTAAAGATTTAGATTTTTCATAAAAATATGGATAGCTATGCATATATAAAAGGATGAATTACTGATATTACTGATTTTAACAAACAAAAGTGGAATTACAGTCACGCTGAAAGCGCAGGCTCCCGCTAAATCATTGAAGTCAAGCGATGATCCTGTTCAATACTGAATTTGCTGACCACTTAAGCAACAGTAGGTGCTGTAAGCAACCTGAGTCCTTTGTTTATAAAGAAATGACTGAATTCGGCATTAAATGATCCAAAACGTATTGATATACCGTAAAACAAACGAACTAAAAGCGATGTTTTATTTATGATGGCATTATATATGTATTTACCAACCCCTCAGCACGAGCAGGATGCGACAAAAGGTCAATTTCTTAAGCGGAGTTCAATAGGTTTGAATTCAGTTTTCCTTCTCCTAGACCGGTTACCTAACCAAGGTTAAAGAGCCCAGTCTGCCCTACTATTTACCCATAGCTGGAGGAAGAGTAGGATTCATACCTTTCCCAAGGGTATTAGCGCCAAGTGAATGTATTGTTTTGTTCCATATATATATATATATATATTAAACGTTTTGTCTATTAATCTTATTTTCTAAACATTAATATCCATATGAAATATGTCATATCTTTGCATGCGTCATCCTATGATCCTCATGTTCGATTTTTTTCACATGCAATGATCACGACATCAGCTTTCGTAAACAAATGCTCATATAAAAATTAACGGTTAATAACATTGCATTCACTATACACTTAACATCACAAAGAATTCTGTAACAGTGTCCTGATGATGGTTTAATACCGAAATACTTAAGTATTGACACATAAAATTATTTCCTCTGATCATAACATCCTGTTTGGTTATATTTTTGAAAATATTTCTTCACATATTGTCGGATTAATTTCCTCATCGTTTTTCCATATATATATATATATATATATATATATATATATATATATAATATATATGTTCAGTACTCAGATTAGTAACCACTCAGTAATAGAACGTATTGTTAGTTACATCATAGTAATCTATGCAAACCGTGTATTGGTAGAGAGTTGTATCCTAAACTTAACTAAAGTTATTATGGACTACATTACATCTCCACTCTCTCTCTCTCTCTCTCTCTCTCTCTCTCTCTCTCTCTCTCTCTCTCTCTCTCTCTCTCCATATATGGTTAGCTCAGTCGGTAGTGCGTTCGGCTAGAAACCACAAGGTTTCTAGTTCGATACCGGTCCTCGCCAACTCAACGTATGAGTAGCACAGGGATCTGTGCGGTAAAGTAAGGAGCTGATGGTAGGTGTGGCGCTCCACCTCAGACGCCAAAAACCGACTTTAGGCCGCCCCAACGACTTTACTTTTTACTTTTATATAGAAAGAGAGAGACAGACAGACAGACAGACAGTTGTCTGCCTGGTTTTGTTTGCTGGTGCTCGTTAGGGGCTATAGTATTTAAGCGCCGGGTTCAAACCCTTCTGTCTCTTTTTTCCTGTTCCAGTAACCACGAGACACATGGGTAGATTTTGGTCTACCCCTTCTCGTTGGGGCTTCGCCCCTCCTTACATTACTGTAAGTGAATTATACAGCATGGTAGTCTATGTCTGTATATAGTACCTCATGAATGTGTATTTATCTTTCTACTGTTTTACCTATATTATGTATCTTGTTATATCCATGTGTTGTACCATATTATACCTTCGTCGGAGTCTTGTATTCAAGTATATATAACTTTCAACCTTTCTTACACCCCTTTTACTTTTTGTGTTTTTTTTTTTTTTTATTACTTTCCGTCGTTTTCTTCTTCTTCTCTCTCTTCTCTCTCTCTCTCTCTCTCTCTCTCTCTCTCTCTCTCTCTCTCTCTCTCTCTCTCTCACTTATATATATATATCTCTCCCTTTCTTTCTTTCATTCTTTTTTCTTTCTTTCTTTCACAGGACGTGCATTTCTATTCACCTAATCTTGAAGGAACATTCATTCAGTTTTTAATAAAATATTTTTTATAGTCTGCATCACGCATCCTTGTATTTTAAAAGAAACAATTATTTGACCTCCTTATTATGTGATAAGCAGAATTTTACACATATTCATTTTAGTTTACCCATGATATGGAAGCACATTAACATGCAAACTTACACGCACGAATAAATACGCATTCAGCGTATGTATTTTTGTCTAAATTCCCACGTATACATTTAGATATACATAAGTAGGTGTGTTTGCATTGTCATACAATACATGCATATAAGCCAGTGGAGATTTAAATTCAGGTATCAAATTATGTAAAACTATTTTTTATAATACGAGTCCTCACCAACTCAGCGCATGGGTAAGATAGCTTGAGTCTGTGCGGTAAAGCCTACGGTAGGCGTGGCGCACCACCTCAGACTAAAAAATAATATCTCTAAAATCTACTGAAATAGGGATAGTCATTTGCTGTCTGGCTGATACCAACAATAGGACACTCCATCGACTTTACTTATTACTTACTTGAATAGTCTAGGTTTGGCTAGGTTTGTTTTACGGCATATCAACCTCGGTGGGTCCTTCAATGCCGACAAAGTTTTAAGATAAATTCACTTTTAATGGATACTCATTTTTTTATTAATACATTTTTCTATTTAGCCCATAGATAGGACTCTAACATGTACTACAACTCCGGGTCAGAGTGGACCTGGGAGCAATGGTGATGAAAGGGGTGCTTCACATTCCCCAAACCTCCAGAACTGGAACCCCACCATCAGATAGAGTTTAACCTCATTCCCATGAAATGGGGACTCTCAGCCATAGCCTTTTAATACACATATGATAAAAAGGGTTGGGGCTTGCCATAAGGGCACTAGGCACTAGGGCTTGACATTGCCAGCTGATTAATCACATGGGGCCTCTCCGACCACCTGTCTATCCTAAGTAAGGACCAAAGTGAAGCGTTGTATGTCATGGACTACTCAGCCACCCTGGTTCTATCTTTAAGCATCACGGGTCGCCACCCACGGCCAACAGGTGGTCCCATTGGGGGAGTCTTATCCCTCTGCAGAGGTGCAGTCGGTGTATTCTAACACACCAACTGACAGAAATATATTGAAATAGCTAATAGACATCAACGACAATCAATACTTATAGATCGCAGACACAAGCGAGACTAACAGACAAATATTAAAAAAAAACAACATTTTTTTAATTGTATTTACTGAAGAAATGTTCGTTGACAACATTTTATCAATACTTTACATAGAACATCTACAAATCTATAATAATGGAGATTCGCTTTCTATCTGTACATAACGAAAACTACGTCAATGCTTACGTCACAAAATCCAATACCACCACACTTTCGTTCTTTTTTCAGTAATAAGACGTTAACTAAAAGGTTTTATTTTCCCAGTACCCCACTCGTACCGGGTCAGGCACGAAGGCTCTATTTACGTGGGACCACCCACAAGCCGAGACTCATGGGTGGCAGGTGGAAAAATTGCGTCGATCCCGTCGGCATTCCCCCTCAAGGGGGCGCCTCAGGCGCTGGGCAATAAACCCAGCCCTGCCTCTTTAAGTCAAGGGGGCAGGTATTGCCTGGAGGGATGGCCCTCTGGGATCGACGCTATTAATTTACCATCTCACCGGTCCAGTGGCCGAAGCTCACTGGACCTCCGCCTGAGCGGAAAGGCATAAGGTTACAAATAACTAAATACCAACAAAGTTGAGTAAAACTTATGTGTAAAATATTCAAAATAGTTACCTAAATAATAAACAATAGATGCATTCAACATTTTATTTGAGGGGAACAGAACTAAGTTTCCATTTCAAATTGTTTTATTTCTTTACTTCTTTAATAAATGATGATTTTGCTTATGATATGAACCCACTGACATTGAATTTTGAACACCCCTCCCTCAGGTAATATCTTTCAAAAATTAATTTTTCCACCGCCCGGAGAGTGTTTATTTTTTATAGTAATAGTAGTAGTGGTCTGGGCGGCCTAATGTCGGTATCAGCCAGACAGCGAGGGAGTCTATCCCCTTTTTGCTAGCGCTAGACTGAGGAGATTATTTTTTAGCGTCTGAGGTGGAGCGCCACACCTACCATCAGCTCCTCACTTTACCGCACAGATCTCTGTGCTATTCATATGCTGAGTTGGCGGGGACCGCTATCGAACAAGGAACCTTGTGATTCCTAGCCGAACGTTCTACCGACTGAGCTAAGCCGGCCCTGAATTCGCATGGGAGATAACAGATTTACAAATCATATACTTATCTTATAATATCGTTCTGTGAAATGATACAAGGATCAGCTGAAAAGTTCATAAGCTAACCAAGGTAATGTCAGGGAATGATAGAATGATGTTTGGTTTTCAATATAGTACACCTTGCGCTCCACCTGCATCTACCATGGGTGGTGAAGTGCTTCAATATTATTAGGGAAATAAGTCAATATCAGATCACCCTGTCGGTGGGGCGTTAGAATGCACCGACTGCACCTCTGCATAGTGGTAAGACTCCCCCAAATGGAGATACCCATTGGCCGTGGGTGGCGACCCGTGATTCTTAAGGACGGAGTCTTGGTGGATGAACAGTCCATGACCTGCAACACTCCACTTAGACCCTTAATTACGCTAGACGGGCAGTCAGAGAGGCCCCTCCGATCAATCGGCTGGTCACGACAAGCCCTAGCACCTATATTATTGCCCCAACCATATTACCTTTAAGGCAAGCCCCAACCCTTTTTATCATATGGGAGCTAGAAGGCAGTGGCTGAGGGTCTTCATGTCCTGGGAATGACGCTAAACTCTATCTGATGGTGAGGTTCCAGCTTTTGAGGTTTGGGGAATGTGGAGCACCCCTTCATCACCATTGCTCCCTGGTCCA
>CM042140.1:115989739-116012239 GCA_023376005.1 Doryteuthis pealeii
AAAATGAAAGACGGGAGTGAAAGAAAATGATGGAAGAGTTAAATCTAAAGCTGTTCTATTTTTCGATTATACCCCTCAGTTCATCATTTTCTAAATAGTTTCTAATTTGATACAATATTTTATTACATCAAAACCTAAATACTTGCACCCGAAGGGTGCATATATTTGCTAGTATATATAATACACATATTAATACAGCCTGTCTGAAATTATTATGCAAATCAAATAATCCAATAACTCTGAACAGGTATTTATCACATTTGAACTCGCCCATTTTCTTTTTAGATATTTGGAATTTACGACCATGAACTAACTGAATTTATTATTCAGATTAAATCAATATTAGCTTAAGACCTATAAAATCTATGTTTTGTTTTCTTTTTGTCCATGATATATGATGAAATATTGGCAATGGGGAGGATCTAACAAACCCTGAAAAACAGAAAATAAAAAAGTTGTTATGTGAGGGAATGTCCACATTGGATATATCAAAGGAGGTTTGCAGAGATTATCTCCCGATAAAGAAGGCTGTTTAAAATATAACTAAGTTGAAAAATCGAAACAAAGCTTTAAGAATTTGCTTCCACGATATGTATGGAAACTAAAGCGAGTTACATTGGTTTGTTTGGTTTGTTTTTATTTTACGGCATATCAACCTCAGTGGCTCATTTAATGCCGACAAAGTTTAAAATAAATTCATTCTTAATGGATGCCAAATTTTGTTTAGCGACTCATGTTTTTCTATTTAACCCATAAATGGGACCCTAACAGGTACTACCACTCCGGGTCAGAGTGGACCAAGGAGCAATGGTGATGAAGGGGTACTCTACATTCCCTTGACCTCCAGAACTGGAACCTCACCATCAGATAGAGTTTAACGTCATTCCCAGGACATGTAGACCCTCAGCCACCGCCTTCTAGCACCCATATGATAAAAATGGTTGGGGCTTGCAATGGTTTTGGGAAAATCATATAGGTGCTAGGGCTTGACGTGACCAGCCGATTGATCGGAGGGGCCTCTGCGACCACCCGTCTAGCTCAAGATAGGGCCAAAGTGGAGTATTGCAAGTTATAAACTGCTCATCCACCTGGGTTCTATCCTTAAGTATCACGGGTCGCCACCCATGGCCAACAGGTGGCCCCATTGGAGGAGTCTTACCCCTCTGCAGAGGTGCAGTCGGTGCATTCTAACGCCCCAGCCGACAGGGCTGAGCGAGTTACAGCGAAACAGTCACTTTTGACTATCGCTCTGATCTTTGAAAAGATTGGACTTGAGGGAGTGAAGAAGGAAAAAAAGCGTAGGATATTTGTGAATTGGGATCTTTAAAAAAATCTTCAAGGTAAACTCCTCTCACTAAAATAGATATTTTAAAGCGTCAAAATTGGGCCAAGAAATACATTAAAATTGATTTTCTGTAGTAATTCTCACGGAATCAGCTCGAGTAATATTAGATGGACCTACAGGATGGATCAAAATATATATCCAATTCAGATGTGTCTGTGGATAAAAGAAGACTAGTGAGCGGTAAGTTGAAGGTTTTGGCTTGAATTGTTGATAATTGGACCATTCAAAGTCGATGAAGTATTTAAACTGAACAGTGCAAACTAATGCGATTTTATGAACAAGAAGTTGTTTGTACGGTACACGTCCCCGTCTCACAATTTCAAAGGGAAGTGTGTATTTTTGCGCCTCGGTGTTCCTTCTTATGTATCTAAGCTTACTCGTGAATTCTTTGAACATAAAAGATTTACAAGAAAAAAGAAAATGGAATTGCCACAATCAAGTCCTGATCTGAATCCGATCGAAAATCTATGGTCAATTATGAAAATTAAATTAAATGAAAGTGGCAAACTATATAAAAGCAAAGCAGGCCTATGGGAAGCAATTAAAACTACCATGTTGGAAATCGAATTGAAAATTGTTGTTACGTGTAAAATAGGGTTTCATGAAAAATAAAAAAAATGTTTTAAAACACACACGAATTTAGGGTTACATTTTAAAAAATATCATATTGAATGTAAAAAAGAAGAAATCCTAAGAGAAATGACAATACGCAAATTCTTAGAGAATTTCTTTTTAATTTGATAAACATTCTGTTAATTATTATCCTTTTAACTCCTCGCTTACTTCTCTCTTTTATCTCAAAGATAGAAAAAAGGAAAGAGATAGAATAAAAAGAAATCCAAGTGAAAAAGAAAGAAAAATTCTGTCTGGAACATGAAGACAAAGAAACCGGAATATTCAAAATGCCTTAATACTTTCTTGACAATTGTGAAATCTCCAGACTTAAAAAAAAAATCATTTCAATTGCCGAATTATTTTGTTGGGATCTCGACACTTTCAGCATTTTTCGTTGTTGCGATTTTTGAAAAACTTCCAAAACATGAATCGGTTTCACCGATTACCTGGAAAAATATAATTTATAATTAATTACCTGGATTAAGTTGATAATATGAAATTATGCTAATATGAAGTGAATAGCTGATTACCTGGAAAAATCTGCAGAGTCATTACCAAGTTTATCAGTGTTTCGCTCATTGAATTATCCACAGAATATTCCTTTCTTATACGAATTGCTTCCATGGAAGAATCAGCAAGTTCAAAGGTTGCATACCCTTCTTTACCGGCCCTAAATATCTATATGTTATATACCTTCTCTTACTTCTTACTCTGTTCGTCTATTCTTCTGGCCGGCTTGGTTTTTCTATCATCTATCTTGGTCTGGTCTTGTCGTGGTGTTTCTTGGGGACTTCGGGTCTGGTTTCTGTTGGGGATCGTTCCTTATCAGAAGCCTTGTGTCATTGTTAGTTTTTAGTAATTAACACAAGACTTAGATTTACGATGATGTTAATTTATTCGTAGACCCCCAGACCAGACAATTGCGCAGTGAGGCTCACATCTTGCTAGCTTCGCTTCTAAGTTCTAACTCTAACTAACTGAGTTGCTGTACCCCTTAAACCGGAAGGGGGCCTTCTGGTTCTCACGTTCCATCTCCAGAACGCAAAGTGAGATCGAGGTCAAGCGCCGTCACTCACTCTCAAGGCCATCAGCTACACTAATATGATTTCTACACTATTGTCATAATCATTAGGTATCTAATGATTATGTAACAAAAGTAAAACGTAAAATATATTCGCTGGGAATGGAGCAGTTATACATTACCGACGTTTCCTCAATATTCTTTCATTGCTGATTTAACAACCCCGCATAGAGGTGAATTTTCAGACGTACACAGTCCTGTCTGTTTGGTTCATCTTTCAAATCAAAGCCCTAGATAATTACACAGAATACGTCAAAACAATTGCTCGAATTTGGACTTTAAATAACATTCCGCCATAAATCGATGTCGATTTTAATTGATTGATTGATTGACTGATTGTAACGACAAAGAGAGCCAGAAAGAGAGAGGGAGAAAAAAGAGCAGCCACAGAAAGCGTCACAATTTGTGTGTAGTCATTGCACCAAAGACTGTCACTCAGAGATAGGCCTGCACAGCCACTTGCGTAGATGCAGATTTTTCTTATTTATTTATCTATTTTTAGACACTACACTATCGTCGTATGTGGACGGAAAGGTGCCAACAACAACAACAACAACAACGGCATGTTAACCCATCTAGGTATAGTCTATGTCTAGATGTTAGATAATCGCGTTTATTGTAAGTTCGTATTTACTATTTTTGTCTAGTTGTTTCTTTAGGATCTTTTAGCACACGAATAATTGTTGCGCATATCTATTTGTCCCATAAATGGGATCATAACAGATCCTACCACTTAGGAGCAATGACAATGAAAGGTTACTGCACACTCTCTAGATCTTCAGAATTGAAATCCGATCTAATTTGAAAAGAATATGAAGGCAGTCACGATGCACTTAGAACGGAATATATTAGGGGAAACACAAAGAAGTTACCTCGACGCTAAGAACTGAAAATCTGGAGGAAATTAAAAGAAACAATACTATGCAGCTTAGCGAAACGTGTTCAAATCATGGACAAGGTTGTTTGCATTTCACTTCGTGCGAATTACTATGAGAAAGACATGGCTCATTTGTTCTCTTCCCCTGTACAGCTATAGGGGAATAGAAGAGTATTAGACTCTTATTAAGGTAACCACTCAAGGAGAAAGAAAACTGAATTGAAACAAATTTTACTGCACTTAAAAATTGACCATTTGTTGCGTCATCCCCATAGTGGAGGGATACGGTAAATATATACGTCTGCATTGCTTCATATATATATGTGTGTGTGTGTGTGTGTGTGTATGTATGTGTGTGCACGCGTGTGTGTGTGTGTGTGTGTCTATGTTCCATGAATGTCGAAATGTTAATTCAAATTTACAGTAATTTTTGGGTACACCTTAAGAAATGTTTTCCCGGATTTTAAGATGGTGTGAATTATGAATGTGTTTACAGCGCCTCCTCAACACACAATGAAGCCTGGATGCTGTTTCTTTCTTTTCCTTCGTTTGTCTGTATTTAGTTCGTTTTAAGAGGCTGGGGTCACTTAGCAAATAAAATCTCTTTTTCTTTTCTTTAAATATCAGTCTATTCCGCTGTCAACAAATTTAATTATTTCTTTATTTTGTGAACGTAATTTTAGGGACTAGCATACGTAAATGCCAATATCTATCTGTCTGTCGTGGTTAAGTTTGTTTTCTAATCCGGGACGGGTTTTTGCCTTAAGTCATCATTAAAATATGTTTATATAATGGCATTCATAATTTGTTTCGGTATTCAAATGTATGCAGTCAAGGGTGTGGTGTTCATGTGTGAATGAAACTTGAATCGATCATAAGGGTTTGACCAATTGAGCCGCAGGTGCAAGAAAAATAATTTCAAACCCGGAACAACTTTTTTCTTTATTTATGGTTTTGAATAAGGAATTTTTAACATTTTAATAGGTTATATAATAATCTATGCTGGGGCACCGTCTCAATGTATGTCACCAATATAACACAATGGCGGGGTCGTTCTCAATTTATATAGCACCTGGTCACGGCACTAATATAATAACATAAGTTGGGGCTCAGGGTTCGAATTATGTTATGGGAACGATGCTCCGGCTCAGTATTAGAGTCGTCGAAACTGCCCGTTCCAACCTCCCGTTCTTATGTTGTCTGTTGATTTACAGGAAGGCTGAAAAAGAGCTGGTTTCGTTCCTTTTACCAACTCGGCTGAAATAAGATTAAATAACCAAAAGCTGTCAACGGATCAACAAAACAATTGAACACAACGCCTTTTTTATGCTTATGTACAACTTATATACATTTATTTTACAAAGGAGCGAGGTGATTTCTTGTCAGTCGATTGGCGATCTACAGCTAGTTTTTGGCTAAGTTATCAATTTTGTACCGAGTGGCAAGATCTCAGAGTGTATCGGTAAAGTTGTATCAAGGCCTCGAGCTGCGGCGAGCTCCGCGGTCTCGGAGTGTCTAACTCCGCTTCTCTCTTCTCCGGTCTGTCCCCGGTCTCTTCCGCTTCCTCTTTCTATCGCTTCTGACCCCCTGACGGTTTGACGTTCTGTTATTTATGGGATCCAGACCTCCCCACCCCTAACATATGCCTCTGATTGGCCAGCCACTCGATAACATTGCCTACGTGTCTAAATGGCCTTATGCCAGCTTAGCTTGTATTTTTCCATTTGGAGTCAAGGCCAACCATTGTTTTATTTATCTAAGTTTTTGAAATTGTTGCCGAACTTTTCAAAAACTGGAATCTTATCTATTAAATTTATCATTTCATTTTGTGAAATTTAAAATTCCGATGATATATATCAAATTCCATAATCTAAAGAATTTATGCTTACGTGATGATTTTTCGTTTAGATGAATACATACCTCCAATATAAACATTATTATTATTATAATTATTATTATCATTATTATTATTACTTTTAATTTTAACAAACCACCATAATTAATAATTAGGGTAGTTTTAATTAATTGGTAATTAATTAATAGATTGCCAATCAACCCATAACACAATAGTGTTACAGTAAGGCTCTGTTTCGTTTTTAACTGTTCAATTGCATATCAATGGATTATTTAATGCCGAAATTTCTTTCATTTATAAATGTTTGTAGTTATAACGATATGTTCAATATTTAATTAGATATTCTTCAGATTGGGCCGTATTCATTAGTCTATAGCTATTAGTTGCACCGTTATATATCGAATATTATAATCTAATACAAACAACTTCCACATGTACGGTTGATAAATAATATTTCTATTTGATAAAAACATTTGTTTACATAGTCTTTACTATCTAACACCAACAATTTGCAATCAATTATATGGTTTTGCGGAGTTAAAAATGATAATTTAAAAGCGATTGTAACTTTAACCAATAATAATAATAATAATAATAATAATAATAATGAGAATGAAACGCATAAAATTCTCTGGGACTTAGAAATAAAAACGGATCACTATATCCCAGCAAGAAGACCAGATCTAGTGTTGATTAACAAAAAAGAAAGAACTTGTCAACTGGTGGATTTTTAAGTTAACAAATGGAAGTTAAAATGTATTTTGGGAGGGTTTTCATTTTCTTGGTTGTCTAATTACCTTGTTTAATACGAATATTTAAATATGATATGAATCTATTTTCATGAGTTTCTAAAATTAGCGCAGTATTTAATATATATATATATATTATATATATATATATATATATATATATATATATATATATATATATTTGACCGTCTGAAGATTGCATGATATGCACGAAACTGCAGTTAACACCATAATATTTACTCTCTGATTTTCCAACTGCTCTGCTATTTTAGCATGTGTTGGTGTGTGGGGGGAGTGAGAGTACCTTAATTCATCAGATATGTATTTATTTCGGCTTCTTTGCCTCTTTCTGTCTGATTTTTAAAATGGTTGAGGATTTCATATCAGTTCTAGTTGATATGGCTTTTCCATCTACCTGGTTTTGTATTTTCAACTTCGTTTTCCCGTTTGTTAAAAACTCCTGCTCATGAACATTCACACTCACAAATTAAAAAAAAGAAGAGAAATTTGATTGATTGCGCGCGTGATGTTCTCTTATCATCTATGCAAAAAGTGTGTGTCAGTGTGTGTTCCACATAAGTCGTAATATAGATTTAAATATAATGGAATACTTTTGAAGTCGTTAAGAAATATCTATACAGATTGTATGTTGGAGTTAAAATAAATATCTAATAAATATTGAATAAAGGAAATAATCACAGCACCTCATCAACATATATCTAAGCAAGGATGTTGTCTCCTTCTCTTCCTCTATTTGTCTGTTTTTAGATTATGTAGTGGGTTGGATCGCCTAACCAGTTGAATCTTTCCTGAAATAAACACCTGTCTATTTCACTGTCAACATATGATGTCATTTTTTTTATTGTTTACTTAATTCTGGAGACTAGCATACTTAAATCCCAATATCTATCTGTCTATCTATCTATATAACTCTGGTAATTTTTTATCTCATGAATTTCTCAATTCAGACCGGTTTTCGTTTTCTTAAGCCTCATTAAAATATGTTTATTGAATGCCTGTTTTATTTCAAGACTGAAAAATTTTCGAATTCCAAGGGAGTGGCGTTCATGTTTCGATGAATTTTGAATCGATCTTGAAGATTTGATCAATAGAATCGCAGGTACATTTTTAATAGAGTTTTTCTTCAAAACTTATTAGTTTTTGCACCTAAAATAAGGTTTGCATATACATGAAATCTATAGTTAAGGAAATAAAAGCTCAAGAAAAATAACACGGTCTTGTGATTAATGGGTGTCTTGGTAACAGGACTGATTGGAGGAAGAAATGAGCCAAGTGCGACCAATCACCAAGACGCTAGAAGAGATGTTAGAAGAGACCTAGAAGAACTTAAGATGTCAGAAGAACAGAAGAAGAATAGAAGTAAGAAGTAAGTAATGAGAAGGGTACACAACAATATTAGACGTCCCATCATGGTAGAATGCGTATGCGTGTCCGGATGAAACTACTAAAATAAAATAATCAACAACAAATTAAATATATATACACATTAAATATCACCAGTTATTGCTTTTTGTACTAAAATTATGAAGATTTGATTTATATTCGAAGATATCTAAAAATTAAAATATACGTAGATATAGCATTAAAATTCTACTTAAAATGTCCAGCCCTTGTAAATCTCAAAAGTAAACAAATCAATATACCAGGGATGTTTGCTGCCCCCTCTATCAAGTTGACGCTGGGTATCTGCTTCTAGCTACTACTAAATAGTAAGTTTTATCTTTACTGATTCCGAAGATTATTTATTAACATATTTATTCTCGAAGGATAAATAGTGAAATCCATCCTTAAAAGGTAATATATTTATTAATAACCGATTATATAAAACTTTATAATTATATAAAACTTTATAATTTAATATTATTTATTAACGTATTTATTCTCGAAGTATAAATAGCGAAATCCATCCTTAAAAGGTAATATATTTTTGAATAAGGTATTCTTAAAATTTGATATGTTACGTTATGTTTCGTTTTGTTTATCGGTTCAACGTCATATCAACTCCTTATGGATTATTTAATGCTGAAATATGATTCCTCAATAACTGGTTTATTGTAATTATCAGTATGTCTTCAGTCTTTCATTGAATACATTTCAGAATACAATTTATTCATTAGTCTATAATTATTTGCTTACACGGTTATATGATATCAAGTATCCTAATCTAATACAAAACATTCCCCCCCAGACAATACCTGCCCCCTTGATTTAAAGAGGTGGGGCTGGGTTTATTGCCCAGCGCCTGAGGCGCCCCTTGAGGGGAATGCCGACGGGATCGACGCAATTTTTCCACCTACCACCCATGAGCTACAGCTTATGGATGCGCCCACATAAAATGTCTTTGTGTCACACCCTCATAAGTGGGATGAGAGGCCAATACAATACAATACAAAACAATTCTACACAGATGTATAGTCTCTAATATTTTTATCTAATACTAATTATTTTGATACAATCCTATTGATTCAACTAATTCTATTAAATATTAATCATTTCTTTGCAGAGGTATATGATTTCCATTATTTCTATCAAACACTAATGATTCCCAATCATTTATATGAATGGAAGCGCGTGGTGTAATGGTTAAAGTCACGGGAAATGGACTCGTCGCCCCGAGTTCTAATCCTGGATGTGGTAATTGCATTTCACTAAGCGCTAATATCCTTCGGATAGGTATGAATCCTACTCCCTCTCCAGCTATGGGTAAATAGTAGGGCAGACTGGGCTCTTTAACCTTGATTAGGCAACCAGTCTAGGAGAAGGAAAACTCTGAATTCAAACCTGCTGAATTCCGCTTAAGAAATTGACCTTGTGTTGCATCCTGCTCGTGCAGAGGGGTTGGTAAATATATTTATATGGTTTGTAGTATTTCTATCTAACAAGAATAATTTGCAAACAACTATATAGTTTCTAGTATTTCTATGTATCACTAATAAGTAACAAGCAATTATATGATTGTGACTAACTAATAATAATCATTAGAAAACAATTGTAGCTTTAACTAACAAAGTTCAGTGGACCCAAGTATTCCAGTATCAATTTAATAATTGTATTGATTAATTATAATCTTCTTGATCACAGACGTATGGTTTCAGGTATTCTTACCCAGTACTAACAGTTTTAGACATATCCATTTTATAGATTAATAGTACCCTAACAGATACTACTAATCCGAAACACAGTGGACCTGGGTGAGTCAAAGAAAAGGTAGTCTAGAGATGAAGCCTCACCACCGGATCTACTTTAATTTTATACTCAAGATACCCCCCCCCCTAGTTGGTCTTATCCTGAGTAGAGGATGTTGTCGGTTTATTCTAAGCCTCGTTGTCAGACATATCTCATAATTCTAATATGAAAGTTAATGGATATAAAGTGTAAGTGTTTTGGGTGTTAAAATGTAATTCATTGGGTTTTCATTTGTTTGGTACTTTAATTTGTCTTGTTTAGTATGTATATTAAGATGGAATATCAATCTGTTTTTATAACTTTCTAAAAATGTCGTCTTGTTTGATATACATCTTATTATAATGGAGATTGTGTGTTTTTCTGTCTGTAACCGAAACTATATCACCACTCAAGTCACAATTCCCTTAATTATTTACGTCAAATTATCCATGGTTTCATTCTTTTAAACATTCAGTTATTAATAAAAATTATTTTACATTATTAATACTGTTAACCATATCTACATGATATTTACCGCGTACCCCACTTGTACGGGTCAGGCACAAAGTCCCTATTAACGTGGGACCACCCACAAGCCGAAGCTCATGGAGTGGCAGGTGAAAAATTGCATCGATTCCGTCGGCATTCCCCCTCAAGGGGGTCGCCGCAAGCACTGGTCAATAAACCCAGCCCTGTCCCTTTAAATCGAGGGGGCAGGTGTTGCCTGGGGGGATGGCCCCCTGGGATCGACGCCGTTAATTATATCAATGGTCCAGAGGACGAAGCCACTGTAGACCATATCAACATTGTATTTACCGCGTACCCTACTTGTACGGGTCAGGCACAAAGTCCCTATTAACGTGGGACCACCCACAAGCCGAAGCTCATGGAGTGGCAGGTGAAAAATTGCGTCGATCCCGTCGGCATTCCCCCTCAAGGGGGGCGCCTCAGGCACTGGGCAATAAACCCAGCCCTGCCCCTTTAAATCGAGGGGGCAGGTGTTGCCTGGGGGGATGGCCCCCTGGGATCGACGCCGTTAATTATATCAATGGTCCAGAGGACGAAGCCACTGTAGACCATATCAACATGGTATTTACCGCGTACCCCACTTGTACGGGTCAGGCACAAAGTCCCTATTAACGTGGGACCACCCACAAACCGAAGCTCATGGAGTGGCAGGTGAAAAATTGCGTCGATCCCGTCGACATTCCCCCTCAAGGGGGGCGCCTCAGGCACTGGTCAATAAACCCAGTCCTGCCCCTTTAAATCGAGGGGGCAGGTGTTGCCTGGGGGGATGGCCCCCTGGGATCGACGCCGTTAATTATATCAATGGTCCAGAGGCCGAAGCCACTGTTGACCATATCAACATACTAATAACATGTGATTGTATTTATATATACAACAAAATAGTGGCATACAGTATGAACGGGAAGGCTTATTTGCATATTGATATTTAACATTTGATATTAATAAATATGTGCTTGGTATTATTGATTTCTAATTGTTTGGTTTTATCTTAATGAATATGAGCAAAAATCTCGGAGATAAATCTTAAAAGAAAATTAGTTACAAGAAGAAATAACTGTAATTTTATTCTTTACTTCCTATTTTAACTAAATAGTTAAATTAGGAAAATTTACCAATGAAAGAAAGGAGGGGTGGAAGAGTAAGTTTCAGTTGTTCTATTTTTTGATTATGACCCCCTCTATTTCAAATCTTTTTTTTTTGTCATTCTTATTTCGTTAGTCTTTCTAATTTAATATGATATTTTATTACATTAAAACTTAACTACTTGCACCCGGATGGTGAATATATTTGCTAGTATATATAAAAGGGTTTTATAATTTGCTTGAAGCATTGTGTATATATTGATTTGGAGGTTGATTTTGAAGGCTGTCACAATGCAGGTGCAAAGAAAAAGATAAGGTAACAATGGTGTTGATTGTTAACCTGTGATTTATTCTTGATAGCTTTATTAGTAGAAAGCTTTATTCTAGAATAATTGCTACACTTACTGAGAACTTGTATACTCTAGCATTACCAGATAATTCTCCAAAGGAGAGGTAAACATAAAATAGGGGAAGGTAACTCTCAATTACTTATTACACTCTTCCATATTTTTGATACACCGAAATGAATTAACCAAGAATAAAAGGAAAATAAACTTATTGGATGAATTCAGTTTTGGTTTGGTTTGATTTAATGATTTAAAAGCATGTTTAATGCTGAAATCTGGTTAATTGTCAAATGTTTGATTATAATCATGAGGTTTTATATTTGTTTTAGTTGGATTTGCTTTAATTCCCTTTGGTCTGGTTTGTTGGACCATATGACCTTTAGGCACCCCTTTTTAATCTCGATTAATAAAGGACATGTTTTTCATTTACACCGTCGATATCCGGTTATTTTAACAGACGAATTTTAGTTTTTTTTAAATTATAAAACTAACCCCTTGTCGTCTTGTTATGGCATTTTTAGTTTAACTAAAAATGCCATAACAAGACGTCAACTACTTAAATTCCAGTGTACTTCTGAAAAAGAGATTTTATCTCGAAATATCAAGAATAAAACACAGGTTAATAAACAGCATTGTTACCTTTTTCTTTAAACCTACATTGTGATAGCCTTCAAAATCAACCTCCAAACCAATATATATATATATATATAATATATATATATATATATATATAAAAGTAATTGGTAATTTGCTTGAAGCATTGTTAAGTATGTTATAAAATATTAAAATTCGAAGGCAATACAATGCGTATAAAAAATAAAAACAAAAACAAAAACATGTTTTTTTATGTCTAAATAGACATTTTTATGTTAAATAGACATAAAAAACATTTTTGTTTTTATTCTTTATACGCATTGTATTGCCTTCGAATTCTAATATATATATATATATATATATATATATTATATATATATATATATATATATTATTGAAGTTGTTAAGAAATATCTATTATAATCTCAAGTTGGAGGCAAATTGAGATGTCAAATGAAAAAGGGTATTACATCGCCTCATCAACTCATAACGAATCTTGGATGATGTATCTTTCATTTCCTTGATTTGTCGGTCTTTAGATCTTTCAGTTGTTTGGATCTCCTGACCAGCATAATCTCATTCCTAAAGTAAATGCCAGTCTCCTCCATTGTCAACATAATTTATTTCTTTATTGAGTACTTAATTTTGGAGAGCAGCATATATCAATCCCAATATCTATTTGTCTATATATCTAACGCTGGTAACGTTTTAATCTCACATACTTCCTAATCCAGACCGGTTTTTTTTTTGGGGGGCCTTGAGCCTCATTTTATTGAATGTCTGATACTATTTCAAAACTGAAAAGCTTTTCAATGCCAAAAGGAGTGGCTTTCACGTTTGAATGAATATTGAATTGATCTATAGGGTTTGACTAATTAAATCGCAGGTGTAAGAAAAACTTATTTCAAATCCGGAATGACTTTCTTTTATTATCAAAGGATAGGTAGAAAAATCAATCCGTAAAAAGTAATATATTTTTTAATAAAGAAATTTAAATATTTTAATGTTCGGCAGTGTTTCTGTTGTGAGGTGTGGTTTTGTGTTCCTTGTTACAGTAGTATTTATTCGTGCTTAATCTTAGCACTGGGTTCGGCTTCTCGTAGCTGACTTCTTAGTCCCCTAAAGTGTCTCTATATATGTCCTGCAGTAATACACATATGTAAAGGAGACAACACGCCATTGGCTATCTCACTACACCTCCCTGAAACGGGGAGGTTTTATTCCCCTCGTTGATCTATTGCTTCTCCTAAATATCCTTGGGGGTGTTCTTCGTAATGGTGACCGCGGTCTCATTTCATCACTACTGGATCCCTGGTATGGCACCTCGGAATCCGACTCGCTTTCATCTATGGGTTCTATAACGTCTCCCCCATATTGGTTTATATCCTCGTTTCTTTCCGATTCCTCCACACTCATGTCTTCCTCATATCTATTCCTTAGCTGATCAGTGTGGGCCAGCACACTTCTCTCCTGTGTTGTTATTATAGCGGTGTTGTTCCCTTTCTGCATAATAAAATACGCTTTTTCAGGTTGCGCGTCCTTATTCTTTTTGTACCACATTTTTTCATTAGTCGAAAAAGACATGGTTATGGGAGATCTGATCTGTCTTCCCATCAAGGCAGAAGGACTTAGTGTTCTATCAGCATGAGGAATGGATCTGTAACTCATCAAGAGTTTAGGTAGAAAAGATTCTATGGTCTCACGTGACGGCTCAAATGCTTTTAATCCTAATTTAACCGTTCTAACCATCCTTTCCGCAGCCCCATTTGATTGTGGATGGTAGGGTGGAGTTTTATAGGGTTTACATCCTATCTTCCTCAACCAGGAACATAGACTTTCATCACAGAATTCGGACGAATTGTCCGATACCAGGGTTCTCGGTACGCCGATCCTTGAGAATACAGTTCTCAAAATTTGAATGACAGTTGCAGATTTTCTATCACGCACCTGAATAATCTCTGGCCACCCCGAGAACGAATCTACTAAAATCAATAGTAGTCCTACGCCTTTGGCATAGGCATGGTCCATGTGTACTCGACTCCATGTGTTACGTTGCGGGCTCTAATTAGCGATATGTTACGTTGCGGGACCAGTTCGTAATATTTAACGTAGCGGTACCAATTCGTATTTAACGTACGTACGGAGTTTCGTTTGTTTACATACACAGATCTAGCTGTAGCAGTCAGTCTTAGCTAGCCCCAAAATCTTCTCCCACTTCTTTTGGTCAAGGGAAAGGTATCACGTTTCACGGCCGCGTGCTCCTTCGTTACGGCCAATTGACGTGTTGACAAGTTTACACTTTAATGACTTTCATTCATGAGTACGATTTCTTTGCGATAGTGACTTTTACTATCTTGTTTGTATCGTGAGTCCATTCATAAAATGATTTCTTTCGTTGTAAATAGAGCAGACTAATAACACTGGATTTAACTTCTCAAAAGTTTATTATGTTCCAAACTTCCTACCTTTTGAGAGAGAGAGAGCCCCTAATAATCTCTGTCTTAGCAAGAGGTGTATTTTTAACTGGATTCAACTTCGAGTTTTTTTTTAGTCCTTAGTAAACTTCTCGGTGAACAAGCTTTTCTTAGCCTTTCCTTATCGTCCTTAGCGACAACAGCTTAACTCCGTACTGCCACGCACGCCTCCTGGCTCTAACTGCCTCTGACTCTCGGATCCTCAGACCCTAACTGACTGCTCTGCTCGCGGACTCCAACTGACTTTTTGTGATTCTATTCGCGGGTCTTAAATAGTATTTCTAAAATCTTCTAGACGATTCCTTCTCTAGAAGGTTCGACTTCTTTCGATTCGTTCCAATCTCACTGGTCAACCAGCGTTCACTAACCTAAACATCAAAGGCTTCTTGGAGTCCAGAAGACTGTTTTTTTCTTAATCCTAGACTTATCGTCTGCTTTCTCTCGTTAAAGAGATGTTATCTATCCTATCTACTTTTTCGGTGATTCCACAAAGACCACCCAGTAATCTAAGATAATCGGTAGTACATTTTTCTAAGGTTCTTTTCCAAGTCCGGCACAAGGCCACAAATATAGGTGCTGAAGGGGCGATTACATAACACATGGTTCTTGTTCCTTTGGCCACGAATGAGTCGATTTTTGTGGAAAGTCTTTGATTTCCATGCATTTGGGACATTTTTTTACATAATCTTCAATGTCACGCGAATATCCTGGCCACCAGCTCTCCAATTTGAGTCTTTTTTGTGTGGCCGCTATTCCACAATTGTTATCGTCGTGTACACTTTTAATTATTTCTTTTCGCATTTTTTGCGGAGGTACAACCAAATCTCCGTTACATATAACCCCTCTGTCCATAGTTAGTTTATGTTTAACCTCTTTATAAGGCCTTTCAGCTTTAGAGCAGTCGTTCCATTTATTCCTCCTTATTCTATTCGATATTTTGCTCAGAATAGGGTCCAGAAGGGTTTCTTCTTGAAGCTGTTTAATCGGCATTACATCGGTTTCGACCCAATGTAATACATCTTCAGTGTCGCTTATTTCGTCGTCTTCTTTGTTAAATGCTAATCTGGATAACGCGTCGACATGCGGAATAGTGTTTCCTTTGACGTACATGATATCGAAATCAAAGGCCATCAGCAGTATGGCCCATCTCATTAACCTGGCGGATGTGACCTTGGGTAATTCTTTCCTTGGATTAAAAATGAATTCTAAGGGTCGATGGTCAGATTTTAGTAAAAATTTTCGACCCAATAGAAATTGTCGGGCGCGCTGTGTGCTCCATACTATGGCCAAAGCTTCCTTCTCTATATTTGAATAGTTTAATTCTGCCTTGGTTAGCTTTCGCGACAGGTACATAATCGGATGATCGTACTGTGACAATATAGCAGACACAGCATATTCACTGGCATCCGTAGTTAAGGTTATTTATTTTCTGGGATCAAAAACTTTAATAACGGGTTTTTCCATAAGTACTTTTTTTATTTTGTTAAAAGCCGTTTCTTGTTTTTGTGTCCACACAAACTCACTATTCTTTCTTCGTAATTCTGCAAATGCTTCAGTTAAATCGGAATATTTCGGCACATATCTGCTATAAAAATTAGCCAATCCTAAAAACGATTCTAATTCTTTTTTTGTTGGCTGGGGATGCCACCTGCGATATTTTAATTAATAAATTTGGGTCAGGCGAAATGCCTTCTTTGGATATTTGAAAGCCCAAATAATTTATCTTCTCGCAATTAAATTTGCATTTTATCGTAGTTTACGCTCATTCCGGCTTCTTTTAATTTGTTCATAACTCGCTGTGTTTTTTGTTGCAATTCATTTATACTGGTGGCCCTATTAAAATATCGTCCTGATAAATTATCATATTTTCTACTACTCCTTTTAAGACATTTTCGATTGCTCGTTGAAATATGGCCGACGCTGTCTTTATTCCGTATGGCATTTTCGTCCATCTCATCAATCCCAGGGGTGTGTTAATAGTGGTTATTTCTTGAAATTTATCGTCAATTTGTATTTGATTGTAAGCTGCCTTTAAATCAATTTTCGTAAAATATTTAGTGCCTGTTAATGTATGCGACACAGTTTCAAGCTCAGGAATAGGATACGAATCTGAACAGATTTTATGATTCACACCAATCTTATAATCACCACATATTCTTAAATCCCCATCTTTTTTTGTAAAACTACAATTGGGGAGGCCCAGTTACTACCACCGACCGATACTGGTTTTAACACTCTGCTACCATATCTTCCAATTTCTTTTTTACTAAAGGTCGCAAATGTATAGGTATCCTACGCGATTCGTAATATGAGGGGGGGGGGCTATATTCTTTCACTCGTATTGTGGCTTTATAACCTCAAGATTCCTATTTTTTGCTTTTTACTTTCTATGCAGTCGATTAACTTGTCTGTATCTATGTTTATAATATCTGTGCCTATTAGTCCATGATTTTTTAAACAATCCACTACAGTTATAGGGACCACTTCGAATCTTCTATTAGCCTCAAACGTAGCGTCGAATTGTCCCAATGCAGTGATGTACGAGCCATCAAATTGTCTTAATTTCAAGTGACTTCTCTTTAACTTGGGTTTGCCCATATGTTGCCAAAAGTTCTTTGGAATAATAGTCACGTCACTACCTGTATCGACTTGCATCTCAAATGGTATTTCATTTAATTTTACTGTCAACTTCTGTTTTTTGTTCACCCGTATTTGGTACACGTCTTCTATCGAATTTGTCCATTTCGACTTGACTCTGCATACCGTACTAAAATGATTCTTTTTTTGCAAACATAACAGGTTTGTCCATAAGCAGGACAATTTGTTCTTTTGTCAATATTATGTTGAAAATTGCAGTACTTACAATTCTTTAGCCTTGTTTTTACTTGTAACACGTCAGTGTTATTTGCTGCATTTTCTTCTATTTGAAACACCATTGTGTTGTTTTTGAGTATCTTCCTTGAATTCGGATATCATTTCCAGTTGCTGTACAAATTCCACGCATGTTTCTAATGTCATGTTATTTGACTGTAGACGTTCTAAAATGTTGTCTTTTTGATTCCTGTCGTGCATTCCTTCTATGAACCGTAACTGGATTAATTCTTCTTCGATGGTAAAATCTCCTGTTCCAAGCTGTTGAAATTCACAGAATCTCGCGGCCTTTTTTAGTCTCTGAATGTAATTCCTTGCTGGTTCGTTGGGATTTTGCTTCGTAGAAAGGAATTTAGTCCTCTCAGCAATAACCAGTTTTTTCTTAGGTCTTACATTGTTCTTTATGATGTGTGCAATTTCTTCAAAGGTGAGATCCTCCAAATCTTTTGGATACGCCATAACGGCTACTTTCATGTTTGCTTCACATCCAGCGGACGCTAAAAATAAGTCTGTAATCTCATTTTGTCCTCCAATGTTCTTTTTGTCTTGTAATTTTTTGCTTCTTGCAAAGGCTGAAAAACATTTTATCCACATCTCAACATAATCAGGCTGCTCTAAACTTGCAAGTATGCCTATCGACGACGCCATGTGTTGTGAGGTGTGGTTTTGTGTTCCTTGTTACAGTAGTATTTATTCGTGCTTAATCTTAGCACTGGGTTCGGCTTCTCGTAGCTGACTTCTTAGTCCCCTAAAGTGTCTCTATATATGTCCTGCAGTAATACACATATGTAAAGGAGACAACACGCCATTGGCTATCTCACTACAGTTTCGTTTAGTAAATCATTTCAACGGCATATCAACTCCCCATGGATTATTTAATGCCGAGATTTGATTGATTTGTAAATGTTTGATTTTAATTATAACTATGTTTTCAATCTTTCATTGACTTCTAAAATTCAGTCAGCTATGTTTCAGAAAGCCTTTCCTCAGACAGCATCTGACCTTTCATATATATATATATATATATATATATATATATATATATATATATATATATATATATATATATGTGTGTGTGTGTGTGTGTGTGTGTGTGTATTGTTCTGTATAGTTATTTACTAAGCTTAGCTTAGATGTGGCCCAATCTTAGAAGTATAGGGCGCTTTATGAGTATCGAACTCACTAACAATGGCCGGCAAATCTAACTTGCTAATCATAATTCCAAGTGAGGTGGCCTGAATTGTTCTGTATATGTGATCATTTACTGTTATTCAACTATATATCGTGCCTTTAATTCTGTGTAAATTTAAATATGTAAGTTATTTTAATTATGCGTCACGAAATTTAAAAAAATTAAAAATTAAAAAAATATCTGTCATTTTACGACAGCCAGGAAAAACTGGTTGTTTGAGAATATTTTATCGTTTACTCATCGAACTAAAAAAATCTTCCAACTCTGAAACAAAAAAAATGAAACTACACAGGAATGTTATACTTTAAAAAAAAAATATATTAAATATATTAATATAATTAATATATTATATTATTATATAATTATATATTATTAATATAATATTAAATAAATATGTTTTTTAAACATAAATGTGCATTATTACGCCTTCAAAAATTTATTATTACATTTTAATTAATGCTTCGAACTCACTATGAAAATAATGACAAAAAAAATCTTCATTTCAGTGTCCCTGAGCAGGACTTCATTATTTTATAGTATCATAAAAAAAAGAAAAAAGAATTTATATATGAAATAATTTTCAAAAAATCCCGCGGAACACGATCATTGCACCGATTTATTACGGAATTTACCGAGCGTAACTATATCTTCGCCGGAAAAAAAAAAAAAAAAAAATTTTTTTCACAGTTACCACCAAACATTCAATGAACAACAACACGATTGAATTTACCAAATACAGATGAAAATTATGAGAAAATAATTCATTCCCTGATGATGAGCTTTGCTTGAAAATATTTGGACCCTTAATATGAAAAAAAAAAAGAAAAAAAAGAAATAAATATGTTTTTTAAACATAAATGTGCATTATTACGCCTTCAAAAATTTATTATTACATTTTAATTAATGCTTCGAACTCACTATGAAAATAATGACAAAAAAAAATCTTCATATATTAAACAAATTTTCAAAAAACACTTTGTAATGACAAACGAAAACGCTGATAGGCGTCAAGTAGAAAGCTTTATTCTACTTAGAATAATTGCTACACTTACTGAGAACTTATATACTCTAGCATTACCAGATAATTCTCCAAAGGAGAGGTAAACATAAAATAGGGGAAGGTAACTCTCAATTACTTATTACACTCTTCCATATTTTTGATAAATCGAAATGAATTAACCAAGAATAAAAGGAAAATAAACTTATTGGATGAATTCAGTTTTGGTTTGGTTTGATTTAATGATTTAAAAGCATGTTTAATGCTGAAATCTGGTTAATTGTCAAATGTTTGATTATAATCATGAGGTTTTATATTTGTTTTAGTTGGATTTGCTTTAATTCCCTTTAGTCTGGTTTGTTGGACCATATGACCTTTAGGCACCCCTTTTTAATCTCGATTAAGAAAGGACATGTTTTTCATTTACACCGTCGATATCCGGTTATTTTAACAGGCGAATTTTAGTTTTTTTTAATTATAAAACTAACCCCTACCCCTAATCCCTAACACACAACCGGATATTGACGGTGTAAATAAAAAAAATGTTCTTTCTTAAGCGAGATCAAAAAAATATATTTAAATTTCTTCATTAAAAAATATATTACTTTTTACGGATTGATTTTTCTACCTATCCTTTGATAATAAAAGAAAGTCATTCTGGGTTTGAAATTAGTTTTTCTTACACCTGCGATTGAATTGGTCAAACCCTATAGATCAATTAAATATTCATTCAAACGTGAAAGCCACTCCTTTGGCATTGAAAAGCTTTTCAGTTTTGAAATAATATCAGACATTCAATAAAATGAGGCTCAAGGCCCCAATGTAAATGTAATGTTGTCCGTTTTATTTAACGACATATCAACTCATAGGTTATTTAATGCTGAAATTGCATTCATTGTAAATGTTTGATTGTAATCATAGGTATTTCTATTCAGTTTCGTTTAGTTTATTTGTTTCACGTCATACCAACTCATCACGAGTTAGCTAATGCTGAAATTATATCTATATGTAAATGTTTGAATGTAATCCTCATTATGTCGTGCAATTAGCATGGATATCCATGACAATCTCTCGCCAACCCTCCCTATCATTCATTGTTCCAGGGAGGTACTCTGTGCAGCATCCAGCATCCGAGCAGAGTTGGTCAATGTAGGTCCTTGGTGGGCGGCCTACATTAGCATCTCCGTGTGTTGGCTTCTACAGGAGAACGTCGCTTATGAGCTCGTCCTTGCTTCTCCAGCAGTGTCCAGCATGCCTTGTCCGTCTCACTCGGATGGTCTGTGAGATGCAGGGGCAGGTGGCCATACAGCTGTTTCCTTGTGATGTGTTTCCATGATTTGTTCAAGACCGTACGCAACATACTTGTGCAGCTTCCATCTCGCTTATTCTCAAGGCGCCTTGTTAGGGTCCAAGTGGTGCAGCTGTACAGACGCACTGATATAACCACCGCCTGGAAGAATTGCCGTTTTACCTTGTCAGTGAGATCGGGTTTCCATATGACTGATAATTTGTTCGTGGCCGACCATGCCTTTGTAACCATACCTATTTATAATTGGCTTCATTTTGTTTATTTGTTTCACGGCATGCCAACTCATCATGGGTTATTTAATGCAAAAAAGGGGATTAATTTATACCTTTTAGATTGTAAGTATTTATATTTGATCTGGTTTGATTTGATTTGGTTCATTTGTTTAACAACATATCATTATGGGTTATTATTATGGGATATTTGATGCTTTTTTTTCTAAAAGTTTGATTTTAATCATAACTCTCTATATTTGCTGTTGTTTAGTTTTGTTCATTGGTTTAGTGGCACATGAAATCCTTATAATTTATTCAATATCGAAATTTGATTAATTATTAAATGTTTGATTGTAATAATAACTATTTATGTTTTGTTTGGTTTATTTGTTTTATGATATATCATAGGTGTTAACATAAAGCAGGAAAAAAGTGCGCAACTTTTTTAAAAATCCGTATTTCAAAACGTTAATAAAAATGGAAAATTATCTTTTTACTGTTTTCTTTAACGTTTAATGTGAAGAACAATTCCAATTTTATGCGTTTTTTTTAACGCATAAAATTGGAATTGTTTGAAAAAGAAAACAGATTTCTTTACATATAACGTACAATTTTTTTTTTTTTTTGTAAATCATTTTTCGATGAACATTTATATTTTCAAAATATTTCCGCGACTTAACATAAGTCCCGCCGATTTTTTTATGTCAGACCTTAGATGTAATTTATGTTTTTTACACGGTGTTTTTTTTTTCTTACACTGTCTATGTAAGTTCTTCTTCTGAGAGGAGAAAGTTTCATACACAAATTTCTCATGAAGATTCAACCAATAAACATTTTATTCCCTACAAACGAGTATAGTTGTTGTAAAAAAAGACAACCATTTTTAATTCAAAAATTATTTTCAATGTTTTTTTTTTTTTTTTAGACTATCATAATGGCATCTAATTTATTTTTAGCTATACATTTTTAAAACAAAATTTTCTTTGATTTATCAGCCAGTGACATGAGAAAATTTATTTTACATTTATTAATTTTAAAACGCGTCTAAGATCAGAAACTGAAATTTAGATGAATTAAACTTTTAATATTTGATTCCTTAAGAAAATAGGCTATCGATTTAAAAACAAAAACAAAAAAGGATAAATATATTTTCTTAATTACGGGGGTTAATTTTCCAAATGTATGT
>CM042140.1:116017239-116019739 GCA_023376005.1 Doryteuthis pealeii
GAAACAATTATAACGACGCTGCTACCAAATCATTTACGCAAACAGATAAGTGTTTTATGTTATTGGCAACTTACCTTATATCACTTACGACCGCTAAAAGAATGTCTAAGGAACTCACGTACGATAAAACCTCCTTTAAAATATCAGCCTTGTCTTTATCCTATTCCCCTTCTATTCGGTTCATATATATATTTATATATTTACCGACCCCTCCGCACGAGCAGGATGTGACACAAGGTCAATTTCTTAAGCGGAGTTTAATAGGTTTTGAATTCAGAGTTTTCCTTCTCCTAAACCGGTTGCCTAAACAAGGTTAAAGAGCCCAGTCTGCCCTACTATTTACCCATAGCTGGAGGGAGAGTAGAATTCATACCTTTCCCAAGGGTATTAGCGCTAAGTGAAATGCAATTACCATGTCCAGGATTTGAACTCGGGGCGACGAGTCCATTTCCTATGACTTTAACCATTACACCACGCGCTTTCATATAGGACGTTAATTTCCGATATCAGCCCCCTTGAAGCATATACACCATTCATTATGTAACACAATGAAACTTTGCAAAGAAATGAATATCTCTGTTACTATCTGTCTATCTATCTTTATTCATTTATTTATTTATTTCGTTCTTTATTTCTTTCTTTTTATCTCTCTCTCTATCTATTTAATATAGAATGAATAGAGAATAAATGAGAAAAGTATTGGCATAAAAAGGTGCTCAATGCTAATAGAGCAGAGCAGATTTATAATCAATAGTAATGGTATTATGGATGATTTAAACTCACAACTTTACGTTTCCTGCTTCTGCAATCCTCAGATGAGTCAAATGAGTCAAATTTGACACATCTGAGGATTGCACAAACATGAAACTTAAAGTTATGAATTTAAATCATCCATAATACCATCTATTTATATATATCTATCATATATATATATATATATATATATATATATATATATATATATATGTATATGTATATTTATAAAATATATTGTGTATGTTCATATCTAGGTATCTCTATATCTCTCGATATATATATATATATATATAATATATATATATATATATATATATATATGTCATATACACAGTAATCTATCAATCTATCTATTTATCTATCTATCTATCTATTTATCTTTCTATCTATTTTTCTATCTATCAATCTATCACAGTCTGTTCATATCTATCTATCTATCTATCTATCTATCTCAGCCTGTTCATATCTATATATCTATCTCAGACTGAGATAGAGAGATAGATAGATATTTGAACAAACTGCGATAGATATATCGATAAATATTTAGATATGAACAGACTGAGATAGATAGATAGATAGATAGATAGATAGATAGATATGAATAGGTGGCAGTACAAAAATGAATAGACGCCTACGTGGAATTTTATACTGTATGTATATTTTTCAAACCAAATTTAATTTCTTTCTTGGTCACAGAATTTCAAGCATAAAAGAAATAACAAACATTGCTTCTGTATGGCTGCGTCATTTAGACTCTAATGAAGCGCTTAAAGACAAAGTGTGCTGGGTGTTACGTAGTACCTTTTCTTGGACGGCACTAAATATCTATATGTTATATACTTCTTACGTCTTACTCTGGTCGTCTATTCTTCTAGCCGGATCTGGTATATCTTCTAAGATCTCGTCTGGTCTTCTATTGAGGGTTCCGTGTCTGGTTCCTGCTGGGGATCGTTCCTTATCAGAAGCCTTGTGTCATTGATAGCTTTTAGTAATAACAACAAGACTTCGATTTACTCTTGATATTACTTTATTCGTAGAACCCCAGACCAGACAATCACGCAGTGAGTCTCACATCTTGCTAGCTTCGCTTCTAAGTAATAACTGTCTAACTGACACTGTGTTGCTTACTCCTTAAACCGGAAGGGCTTCTATTGCCTTCCGTTCTCACGTTCCATCCCCAGAACGCAAGGTGAGAGTGAGGTCAAAGGCTGTCACTCACTCTCAAGGCCATCAGCTGTACTGATCGCCATAAGGATTTCTATACTACCTTAAAAAGATAGGGATCCATAATTATGTAACACTGGGTTCAACGCAAGGATGCAGCGTAGTGTCTTGAACAGATCTTGAAAGCTCGACCCTACAAGAAAAGCATCTGTACTACCAGATGCACTCAGGCATTTCATCTGAGTAAGAGGAACATTACATACTTAGCACTGCTGGAGAAGCAAGAATGAACTCATAAGTAAAGCTCACCTGTGGAAACTTACACATAGACCTGTTACATAATTATGGATCCCTAATATATTTTTAAGGTAGTATAGAAATCCTTATGGCGATCAGTACAGCTGATGGCCTTGAGAGTGAGTGACAATGCTTGACCTCACTCTGACCTTGCCTTGCGGGATAGACCGTGAGAATCTTGAGAAGTCTTGTTGTTATTACTAAAAGCTAACAATGACACAAGGCTTCTGATAACAAGAAATCCCTAGCAACAGAACACGACCCGGAATCCCCAGATAAGAAA
>CM042140.1:116024739-116069739 GCA_023376005.1 Doryteuthis pealeii
AGGTATAGATCAGAAAGAATAATAAAACTTCTACCAAAATAAAATAAAATGTTTTTCTCTTCAAAACAATAAGTTTCTACGTATTATATCTTTATGTATCCAGTCCACGTAAGAATCGTTTAGTTTTTCTAATTATCCAATTGCACTCACGAAGTATAACTTCATGAAGTCATTTCAACGATTCTTTCAATTTCAGCAATAACCAGAAGTCAAAAGTTGCCGATTCTCCTGAATAGGAATGGTATACTGAAGAATAAGCTCCAATTACCATCGAACTGGGAAGACAAGGTAGCATGTGATTGTAACTCAATACAAACTCGAAATGCCACAAAGTCCACTGCAAAATGACCAACTATATATAAGACTCCACAGTGTCATGCAAATCAACCAGTCAAACAACCAATAAGAACTCAAGGAATGGAATGACCCAAATCACCCTGATTCATGAATGGATCATTCTTGATTCCTATTTATACCAGCTGTCTTGGACACTGCTTGAGTTCTACTTAGCTGCTGTTATTAAAACCAACAGTAGGCTAACTGACTTCAACTGACTTTTGCATTTTTTAACTGGAAT
Source organism: Doryteuthis pealeii (assembly GCA_023376005.1). Taxonomy (NCBI): domain Eukaryota; kingdom Metazoa; phylum Mollusca; class Cephalopoda; order Myopsida; family Loliginidae; genus Doryteuthis; species Doryteuthis pealeii. Next base: position 116,025,317 of record CM042140.1, read on the forward strand.
ATAACATTACTTTTTTTTCTAATACAAAACATATTCTCCTTAAAAGTATTTTTGTATGCATGTTTTTCCCATGTGTACTAACGTTTTACTTACACAAATGATATTTATGATATTTTATGATATTTTACATACATATTACTTACATATTACTTACTTATTTATGATATTTTACTTACACTGCATGAAACCCCAGACAAGTTATTATCTCAACAGTGGTCATTATACTCTTGAAACCTATTCTGACTGTGTCTACAAAAACCTAAGCATTTGTAATAGTAATGTTTTTCTTCTGTAGATTTTCGTTAATTGCCAAAGATCTGAGGGGAGTACTTGTAGCGATTATTTGCCCTTGTTTGGTTGCGATCGAGATGGCAAAGGATTATCTTTCTTTGCTGCGAGGGTTTGCCGCTAGGGTTAACCTAGCTATTTAAACGCAGCCCCGCGAAGTGGCTGTCTCCCTTCGATCTGGGACCTCCAGTTAGGTACTAGACGTTTGTGTAACAGTCCATTTGGACTTGTGGGTAAAGCCCTCCAACTACATGTTTATACGTGTATGTTTGCGCGGCCCTCTTTTATACTCTATCTTTATAGAGGTGTGGGCTCACCAGCCGGACTTATCAGAGTAAGCACATGGGCCTGTTATACTATATCGTCATATAGATTTTAGCCTCGGGCGTGGATACATCAAGGAGTGGATAGTAAGTGACAATCATTTAATTGGTATAACTCAGCTTTCTCCGAGAACTCTTTTCCCTTATAACTTTCGCCCATCTACACATGTCATAAGCGAATGCAGAAAACTAGCCCAAAATGAGAATAAGAGGCTAGGCACGGCCGGTTTGTAAAGATGATCCACCGAGAATTGCGCAAATAATTAAATTTTGACTATACGGAATTTAACATTCCAGCGAAATATACAACACATTTTTGTCTGAGTTTTTCATCTCATATATATATATATATATATATATATATATATATATATATATGGTTGGATTTTTTAGGCTTCTCCTGAACACCTTCTTTCTCACCGTGTATTTGTTTTGAAGCAATGCAATTCTCTCAAGAAGTCAATTGTTTTACATCACGAGTCATAGACTTTATTTCGAATCAACGCACAATCAATACAACAAAATGGTATCTTATTATAATGGAGATTGTGGGTTTTTCTGTCTGTAACCGAAACTATATTACTACTCAAGTCACAATTCCCTTAGTTATTTACGTCACATTCTCCATGATTCTATTTCTATTTAAACCTCAATTAATAATAAAACTGTTTGACATTATTTATACTGTTGGCCATACCTAAATACTAATAACATGCAATTGTATTTATATATACAACAAAATACCAGTTATCAGTGTAAACGTAAAGCTAATTTGCATATTGATCTTAAAAAAACTGATTTTAATAAAAATGTGCTTGGTATTTTTGATTTCTAATTGTTTGGTTTTATCTTAATGAATATGAGTAAAAATCTCTTCAATAAATCCTAAAAGAAATTCATTAACAAAAAGAAATAACTGTAATTTTATTCTTTACTTCCTATTTTAACTAAATAGTTAAATTAGGAAAATTTAGCATTGAAAAACGGAAGTGATGAAAGAGTAAGTTTCAGTTGTTCTATTTTCCGATTATACCCCCTCCGTTTCAAATCTTTTTATTTGAATTCTTAATTAGTTTCATTAGCCTTTCTGATTTAATCTAATATTTTATTACATTTAAACTTAAATACTTGCACCCGGAGGGTGCATATATTTGCTAGTATCCATAAAAGAGAATTCGTTATTGTAAATGAAATGCATAACAATATGAGAGTGAAATTGATACCATTTGCAGTTGGTGTTCTTGGAACTGTACTCAAGAGTTTGGAAAAGGAATTGGAAATTAGAAAATGAATCACGACCATTCAGACAGCATTGTTGAGATCGGCTAGAATATTCAGAATATTTTTGGAGACCTGAGAATATTTGTTGTCAATCAGACTCCAGTGAGAAACTCGCAAGGAGTGAAATGATTATAATATAAAAATACTAGAAGGAATTAAGGAGAAATGTAGTGATAAATCACAAAATTGATAAAATGTGAACTAGAAAGCCTTTCCAGGAACGCCATACACATTAAATCAACCTTCCTATCACACCTCAAAAGTTTAACCACCCTTATAATGATGCATTATACAATAGTATATAATGAAAGATGTGCACATACATAATTCACTTGGTTTGAAAATCGTATAGACCAGAAACTGGCAGTTATGAAGAGTGGTTGACATTGGATCTTCGCTACCTTAATATATTTCCAAAGCTATTTTTTCTAAAGTAAATTCATAAAGCTATCTAAGTCAAGTTTAAAAAAATAATTTTAAAACATTTTTCATCTTACTATTCAGGGCAGATTTTCTGCAAAAAGGAATTGTATGTTTTAAAATCTTCCCCATGCATTAAATTCGCTGAGGATTCATCTTTATAAGAAATACTGATATTTTCCCATTCATTTTTTTGTATTTAAAAAATATTTACCTGTATTACCGAATGTAATTGATTTGATTTCAAAAGAGTGATATTGTACTTGGAATTGATATTTGTATTGAAATTGTGAAAGGTAGGCAACTGTAGTGGTGGTGCAAACCTGGTAATTTTCCAACTTTGGATACAGAGTAGAACCAATAACTCGGTTTCTAGTTGCCCAATCGACCCAAAAAGGTTCATGTTAAAATAACCTGTTTTCCCATAATTCGGTTACAAATAGACGCAAATATCTACTAATACGATATATATATATATATATATATATATTATATATATATATATATATATATTCACACCAATTTGGTTATAAATAATGAAATTCTTATTGTTTTTAATTTAAAAAAAAATTTAACTTACAAATTTTCTATCAAGTGTCTTCATGTTAACATCTTGAAAGGTGTTAATGAGTTACCCGAAAGAGTCTTTATTAGTTAACTGATTTATCAAGACTGTTTATTATTTGTCTAAACTGTTGTTTTGCTTTTGTCGTTAAGGTGATGCAAAATAACGCTGTCAGTTTATTTTTAAATGAATCTAACGAGCTAGGCAAACGTGATTTAGAATAAAGAATTATTTTATCTATTTAAAGCATTTTATAATATTTATGAAATCTATCTATCTATTTATCTGTAAATATATATATATATATATATATATATATGTGTGTGTGTGTGTGTGTGTGTGTGTGTGTGTGTGTGTGTGTGTGGTTCTGTGTGTGTGTATGGGTGTGTGCGCGTGAGTGTATGTGTGAGAGAAAGAGAGAGAATGAGATTAAAATATGGACATAAATTCGACAGTATATAGAAAATAGAAAATAAATCAAAGTATTCTAAAAAATTACAATAAGTATTTGAAATCTGAGACGTATTTCCTAAAAGGATGTAAATTGAGAGAGAAAAGAAGAAGGAAAAGAAAAGAAAAAAAGGAAACTAACAGAAGCGTGCGTAATTCTTGTCCTGTGTATGACGTTAAACTTCAGTATCAGCCAGACAGCGAGGGACTCTATCTCCTTTTCACTAGCGCTAGACCAAGGAGATTCTGATGGTGTCTGAGATAGAGGGCCACACCTACCATCAGCTCCTCACTTTACCGCACATATCTCTGTGCAACTCATTCGTGGAGTTGGCGAGTGCCGGTTTCGAACCCTGTAGCTGACATTAAAATTAATTCCATATTCTATAGCTCTGTATTTTAAACTGCCAGAGAGAAAATACCATTTTGTTTGAATGTCACATGTACAAATATCAATGCACATTATATAATTTTCGAGTAGATGAAGCGAAAAAGAACATTTCACTACTTAAACTCAAAATATACAAACGCTTGACTGGTTACTTTTTATGACACACCCGTCTGAAGATTGAGTGACAGACATAAAACTTGAGTAACGGAAATATAGTATCTAAATATAGTATTACATTTTTAGGTTTTATACCTTCAGGGAAACTGTTCGTGCGGCTAATAGCAACACTGTTTTATTTTTTGTGCATACGCCTGTGTCTCACCTCACTGCCTCGCTCAGACTTAGTTTAGCAGTTGTTTATCATAGAGCTCCCTATTGAAGTGTGAAGTTCGCGCTTTTATTCAGTTTTAGGTCACAAAAGGCGTTTAATCGATTGAAATCTATCGCCCGGACTTCCAAAACATTCGTAAGTGGTGTCGAGGGTTGGTAACGACGACGAGATTTACCACTTCCTCAAGGATATGGCAGCGAGCTGGCATAAAATGGTCATACAAAAACTGCCACAGTGTCTACAAAATTGTATTGACCGAAATGGTGTTTATTTAGAAAAATAGATACATGATCAAACTTTAAAAATTAAATAAACAACATTGAGAATAAACAATAAACTTTCCTTTCATCTTTCTGCTCTCGTACACACACATACACACACACACACACACACACACACACAAACACAGAAACACACACAAACACAGAAACACACACACACACACACACACACACACACACACACACATATATATATATATATATATAGTTATCCACAGACAACGTGTTTCTACAGATCCCGGCTCTTCTGTGTGACTAAACATTTACATATATACATATATATATGCAATATATATATATATATATATATATATATATATATATATATATGCAACACTCTTCTTTAATACTGATGGAGCATTCTCTGGCGGACTTTACATATATACATATGTATGTATATATCAGTTAGAAATCTCTTCGGAGTCTTTAGGTGCTGATGATAGCCGAGGGGTAAGGACCCTCAATCAATCGGGTTTCCATCCCGGCTGGGGTTAGCCTGTAAATGTTTAGTCACACTGAAGAGACGGGATACGTCGAAACACGTTGTCTGTGGATAACTATATATATATATATATATATATATATATATATATATATATATATAAGTGCTTAATTGGAGTCGTACCTAATTTTGAAAATTAATCAATTAATAATGAATTAGGCGGGAATACCTATTAAATGTATGGCTAAACAAATCGAGAAAAATCAATCTCTGTATGTACATTTCGGCCTATTATGCCTCATCAGCAGAGCTATAGATCGGAAGACCGCCCTGTGCGTGATTTGAAACCGGACCGTCAAGCTGACAGGCCGATCCCATAACCCCAACACCAAACGAACTTCTTAGATTTTTATGATTTGTTTAGAGTAGGTTAACATTCCTCTTCTAGTGACTTTTTTTATTACACGACGGTGTGATAAGTTGTAAACAAGGTTTGTTTTAGAATGGCTTTTTGCCGATAATTTTTTGGAGAATAAGTGCTTAATTGGAGTCGTACCTAATTTTGAAAATTAATCAATTAATAATGAATTAGGCGGGAATACCTATTAAATGTATGGCTAAACAAATCGAGAAAAATCAATCTCTGTATGTACATTTCGGCCTACCAAACTTATAGTATTTGTTGTTTCACCCATGATGGTTTTCGGGATGTCGAGGTTCGCCAAATAAACCCCGTCTCCCTAGATTGTGTCGCAACGAGGTACCGTATAAATTCGGGCAGAAAGGTGGACTAATGTCGGCGTGCTGGGTATCCATTCGTTGGGGGAATTAAGATGGCGACAGGGTGCTTTTTTGTATATGTGATAATTAGCGTTATTTAGGGTATACATTAGAACTGATGTAGTAGATTCAAATTTACTTAAAAATAAAAATTAAAAATATGAAATAATTTATAAAAAGAATTTAAATATATATAATAAAATATTGATTTAATAGTGTTCTTTGTTTTTGTTGTTTTTCTATTGGTCGTTTTAGTTTATGCTAATTTAAGTGATTTATTTGAATCACGGTGGTAAGTACTATATTTATTGCGTTTGCTCCCTGTCTCTATAGTCAGATCTTAGCCCTGAGAAAATTAAGCGAAACTTTTAGTATGTTCGTCTGACTCATTAGATTTATCTTTATATATATATATATATATATATATATATATATATATATATATATATATATATATATATATATATGAGTAAGAAAAGGTGGAATGAAAACATCACACAATGCTGTTAAAGAAGAAAAAAATTTATAATATAATCAAAGCTGATACTGATCAATATTTCGATTTTACAAAAATCATCATCAGAGCTCATTCACTCCCGTAGTTGTTTAGTCGGAGAGGAAAGTCAAATCAGTTTACAAAACAAAAAACCTTAATACTGCAAAAAAGAACGAAAGACGTTACAATATTGACCAACGTGGGAATTCGTGCCATATATATGTCGGTCATGTCTCTATGTATACCTTTTGTCATCCAAATGTAGTGGATTTTTTAGATGTTGGCAACAAGACGAAACAATTTAAACGGAAGGGGATGGGTACTACGAAATGTGAAGGTTGGAATTCAAAAGATTTTTAGTAAAGGAATTTTTTTACGATTAATTGTTTTTATTTTTTAAATTTTTATTTTTAAGTTCTGTATTTCATAAATGATTAGATATTTACTGTATTTTGTTTTTATATATAAAGTAAAAAAGTTATGGGCGGAATATGTTATTATTTTAGAAAAGGAACTTTTTATATTTTTTATTTTACGATTAATTATTTTTAATTTTTAATTGTTATTTTTAAGTTCTGTATTTAATAAATGATTAAATATTTATTGTGTTTTTTTTTATATATAAAGTAAAAAAGGTTATGGGTGGAATTGGTTATTATTTTAGATAATGTTAAGCAATTTGGATCTAATGTAAGGTATTATTTTCAAAACCGAATATATATATATATATATATATATATATATATATATATATATATATATATATATATATATATATATATATATATATATTGAAATAAAGATTTTTTAAATCATTTTTTATAGTGAGTTAGAAGCATTAATTAAAATGTAATAATATATTTTTGAAGGCGAAATAATGCACATTTATATTTAAAAACATATTTAATTTTTTTCTTTTTTTTTTCTTTTTTTTTGGGGGTCCCTTAATATTTTCAGGCTATGCCTATCTTCAGAGGGTTGAAACATTTTTTTTTTAAATTTTCATCTGTATTTGATAAACTCAACTGTGATGTTAATCCGTTGAATGTTTTAATGTAAATGCAAACTTTCGGCAAAGATGTAGAGTTATGCTCGGCAAAGATGGTGAAATTCCGTTAGATTCCGTGCGGCGTTCTTGTTTCGCGGGATGTTTTGAAAATCATTTCATATATGCTTCCTCTTAACAACTACATTTTGACTGTTAAAAATATGTTCTGTTTCTTATACGATATGAGGAATATCTAGTAATATAACATCAGGCACAACAGATTCAAGTTTTATTAGAGTGTATGTGTGTGTTCGCATGTGTGTGTGTGTGTGCGCGCGCGCGTGCGTGTGCACGTGTGTGCGTGTGCGCGTGTGTATGAGTATATGTGTGTGTTCCGCTGATCTAGACTTTGAGCAGTTAATATCAATGATTTTAGTAGCGACTGAGACAGGCTGTTAACCTGGTTCGTCCTGGTTCTTTGAAAAATATGCAATCGATGAAAAGAAAATATCATTTTATTATTTTTTTTGTTGAATATCAGTTGTCAATTATAAGTCATACAAATCCGCAAAGAAAGTTTTTTTTGTATTCAGGAAAAATGTATTTCCTTTTGTATTACAGCAATATATATATATATATATATATATATATATATATATATATATATATATATATATATATATGAAAAAGTGAATGTAAGTGAATCCGACAGTATGAAATAAATATTTTAGAAAAAAAACAAACACATGATGTTAAAATTCGCTGACAGAAATCTGTTTCGACCATTTTTTGAAGTGGTCTTCATCAAGAGCGAGGTGTGTATGATAGAGAGACGGTCCACTCATACCGTCTCTCTATCATACACACCTCGCTCTTGATGAAGACCACTTCAATAAAGGGTCGAAACAGATTTCTGTCAGCGAATTTTAACATCATGTGTTTGTTTTTTTCTAAAATATTTATTTCATAATATATATATATATATATATATATATATATATACATATATATATATATATATATATATATATATATATTATATATATATATATAGATAGATAGATAGATAGATAGATAGATATACATATGCATATATATATATATATATGTTACAATTGAATACTCTCAATATACTGAATTCGTTGAAGCTTTACTGTGCTCAATGCAAGAAAATGCAGATATAGATCCTCAGGCGATCTAGTATTCAACCCGCCTGTGACTTTTCCAATCCTCTAAAACAGATTGACCACTCTGTGGTGGCTGTTGTGTATATACATATGTATGTATTTATCAGGTAAAATCCTCCTTCCAGTCTGTAGGTGCTGATTGCCGTGTTGTTAAGAAGTCTGACTGATGACAAAACGGTTGGGCTTCCTTCCCTGCTGATAATGTCTAGCCACACTGCAAAGTCGTGATTCGTCGAAACACTGTGACTATATATATATATATATATATATATATATATATATATATCACCAATTCAGTGCATGATTAGCACAGGTATCTGTGCAGTAAAGTAAGGAGCTGATGGCAGGTGTGGCGCCCCATCTCAGACGCTAATATAATCTCCTTTGTGTAGCGCTAGTGAAAAGGGGACAGACTCCCTCGCCGTCTGGCTGATACCGTCATTAGGCCGCCCCGACGAATTTATTTTACACACACACACACATATATATATATATATCTGTGTGTGTGTGTGTATGTGTGTGTGTGTGTTTGTATGTGTGAGTGTGTGCGTATATATATATATATATATATATATATATATATATATATAGAGAGAGAGAGAGAGAGAGAGAGCGAGAGAAAATAGTGAGAGAATCATACACACACACACACACACACACGTGCGTTCACACATACACACACACACATAAATATATGTATATATATATATATATATATATATGCGTGTGTGTGTGTGTGTGTGTGTGTGTGTGTGTGTGTGTGTGTGTGAAATTAGGCTTATCTATATGCTTTTACTTCACATTAGTATAAACATATTACTCTAAATGTGACCCTAAAACATGCTTCTGTGAATATGTAAAATATTGATAGTATAAGCTAAAAGAAAGATATAGGACGATGATATTTTATTTATTTGTTATGAGGATGATGTATAGTGACAAAATGACTGATCTCAGTTTTTACGGCGTCATGATGACTGGTTCGTACGTAACTGGATTTTCCCCGCGCTATTTTTTGCACAGGCTAACGTATTGCACTCACTGATGCACAACTAAAACACGTGTTCATGCCGCTGGTTTCTTTAATGTCGGCAAAGTATTCAGTTTTATGTTGATGGCGACGATTGAACACAGAGACTTACAGTGCCCTCCAGACATTATTTTGCTTTCTGAAAAAAGATATTTTAAAATGAATATATAAAAAAAGTGCATTTCGATTGTGCCCGATGATCTTTTGTTATTCATATAGAATAAACTATACGTTTTTTTCAGAATCGTGTAAAACAGTTTCAAAGATGATAGCAACAAAATAAAAGAAATAAAACAATACTGGGTGTCAACATTGTCAAAAATTACATCCGGGACGATCAATACATCATCCGGGACAGTTTGCCGGGGACGGTAAAAATTTCAAAAGGTTCAGCATGTACTTCCCGAAAAAGGAAACCAATGATTACATGAAAATTGAAATTTAAAAAAAAAATGAAACTAAGGGAAAAATATTTCAATAATTATAAACAAATTCCGACTAGCGTTCTTGTATTTTCATCATGGTTCAACAAAACAGAATCTCCTGATTATACATTCATTTTTTCTTTTTAGTTTTTAACGGATGTAGAATTTTAAAAAAAATAATTTATTAATTAAATTTTTTTTATTTTTATCTGTTTTTTCCTGTCATCTGAAAGGAAGATTTAAGACTAAATAATTTTTAAAATACTCCGGTCAATTTTTGTACTTTATACGCTACCCGGCTACCATATTTCGCTATGAAGCATGATTCTTAACGTTTTTTATTTATTGAAAAAGATATTCAAAATTCTATCTTAAAAAAACGACTTTAATTTCATTTCTAAAATAACATTTTTTGAATATTGGATACTACAAATTTTCTTTTGGGAAAAATTAGATTGTTTGACCGGGTTTTATTAATTCAAAAAAGGGATTTATTTTAAAGATAGTCTTTAAATCATAAGAGACTAAAATTAAAAACATCGTTAAAAATCTTGTTTTTTCAACATTTAATTTTGTTCTTCACATTTCGAAATTTAATTGTATATTTTAATAAAATAAAGAGTTAACGTGATTAAATTAATTATCATTATATATATATTTTTTTCAAATTTAATGTTCGACTTGAGGTTCATTAAAAAAAAATCTATCTAGGAATTACAAAAACTACTTATTGAAATTGTTTAAAGATCTATCTTTATATGACAATGAATTATTTGTTAAAAACAAAAATTTTTTTTTTTCTTTACAAAAATCATTTGCTCCACCCCAATGACTTTTGTAAAGAAAGAAAAACCCGAAAAATTAAAAATAGTTCTAATAATATTTCTCTCACAAAACTTATTTCAAAAGAAAATTTATTCATAAATAAATAAAGTAAATAAGTATTGAAAATTTCATTAAAATTGGACATGAAACTGAATTTAGATAGATTTTTTTTAAAAGTTATAATTTTGATGACAAAAAACGATCATCAAATTTCAATGCTAATTATTACGTCCCCTTTTTTTTCACGCTGAAAAATAACCGTAAACAAAAATTGTAATCACGATCTTCGTAATTTTATGATACGAAAAACAAAAAATTAAAAAACATTGGAGTATTCTTTAATCTTATCTTTGGAATCTGTAAATTATTTTAAACCAGTAAACATATTTATTAGAGTTTTAAAGCAATTCTCTTATGAATAAATCAAACTCAGGGTAACTTAAAGTAAAAAAAGTATTTTTTTTTAGCTCGAAACACACTAGGAAATGGATTTTTTGTCCAAATATCCAGAATTATCACTGCTTCAGCTTTTCTTAATGTTTTATTATATGTTATTATGCTACTGATGACTGACAAGTATAGATGATACTAATGAATTAAACAAAAATATTTTGATTTCGGGACGGTCCAGAACCCATTTGGGACGTTGATAATTTTTGTTCGGGACGGTCATGAAAAAAGTTAGTGATGGGGACACTGTCAACCAATAAAATGGTAAGCTTTAAAAAACAACTCCTTATTAAAAAGTATTAAAAATATATTAAAATATATTTGTGTGTATTTGGACAGCATTCTTTCATTTATACATATAGAATTAAACAAAACAAATATCTTCTGTTTAATAAGTTATATTAACAATCTTTTCAAGATTTCTTTTTTATATTTGAATGGAATCCGTGGATTAGTCCATCAATGTTTTGTCCTAAGTACTTTCGGTACTTCGAAGTGTCAGCTTCAATGGGGATGTGTTTGCTTTCCAGTTTTTCAAGTTAGTCGTAGTGCGAGTAAGTGGAACACAAACACATCACCCCTGAATATGGCACTTTGAAGTGCCGAAAGTACTAGGGGCAAAGACTTTAGTGGCCTAATCAACGGATTCAATCCAAATATGAAAAATGGCCAGAAAGATTGAAAAGATCGTTAATAAACTCGTTAAACAGGTGACATCTGTTTCTTTTTGATTCTATATGTATAAAATATATTAATAGAAATTTCTAAAAAAAGCAATTAAACCTTTTTTTTAAATATTGACAATAACGATATACTTTTTAATAGAGAATCTCAAAGTCTATCCTTAGGGCTTTTACCAGCACAAGGTGCTGCAACTTAGTGGTTTAGCTCAATCGCAAGAGCATCCGCCTCGTAATCACAAGGTTTCGGGTTCAATATCGGTCCTAACCAATACAGCTCACGAGTAGTACAGTTGTGATCTGTGCAATGAAGTTGGGAACTGATGGAAGGCGTGGCACTCCAGCTCATACGCAAAAACAATCTCCCTAGTCTAGCGCTATTGAAAAGGGGATAGACTCCTTCGCTGTCCGGCTGATATCAACAATAAAAGCTCTGTCTACTTAGCTTGCTTTTTACTTTACATTAGAAAGTAACTGCATATTCTTTGTAAAGGTCACGATTGTAAATTATCTGACTTTTTGATTATATTGATTGACTGATTACATTTATATTTACACTCTTCAGACTATCATCTCTTCGGTCCCATGAAAGAGGGTTTGAGAGTCAAACACTATTCCAGTGATGTGGAAGTGAAATCGGTTGTGAAGAAGTGTCTCAAAGAACACTCAATATAATTTTACGGGCAAGGATACATGCTCTCATTCGAAGGTGGAACATCGTTATTGAGAGAAACCCTCATACTCACCAGATTTAGCGCCTTCAGACTAATATATCTTCTGAACCATGAAATATGGTTTGAGAGGCAAACGTTATATCAGTGACGAGGAAGTGAAATCAGTAGTGAAGAAGTGACACAAAGAACTGTCAACAGAATTTTAAGGGGCAGGGATACATACTCTCATTCGAAGGTGGAACATTGTTATTGGGAGAAATGGTGACTTTGTGGAGAAGTAGGGATGGGATCCATAGAGGTTCAGCTTCATTTTGATGTATGATACATGTTCATGTGTAGGTAATTATACCTGTTCTAAACAAAATGGCATTACTTTTTTACTCACCCACTTCACGCTTCAGTAGGGAAAAAATAGTTCATATATATAAAAAAACAACAGTTTTGCAATATTTTAGTATAATCTGCGTTATTCGGACTATTGTCCCCATCTTCATTGTTATTTGTACAAATAACAATGAAGATGGGGACAATAGTCCGAATAACGCAGATAATACTAATCTTCAAGCCTCATCTCAAACATTCAGAGAAACAATATTTTAGTAAATGTCAGATTGCGGTATCACATGACCGAAGCAGTTCAAGCCGTGCGAAGTAACCGCTGTGACTGGTATCATCGTGATAACTCATGGGCTGAGATGGTGTACATTGCTTCAATCAGTGTGTGATTTGAAAGCCTCACAGATGAACTTGCAACGTTCACTAACATATATAAAAAAATTTAAGTTATTGATGATTTCTGATTTTTTCATAGCAAGATCAATATCCCGATGTGGCACTACATCTACGACAAAATGTTTTCCTATTATCATTTCACATATATTGAACATTATTTGTACCAAAAAGAAAGTTTGATTTTTACTCAGAAACGAAGCTACATCAGTTGAAATTTGGCTAATCAAAAAGCATTAATTACTTAAAGTCGGTTTAAGACATTGTTTGGTAGCATTTTTGCATTCAGTGAGCAAAAGTGCTTTTTTAAACCAATTTTCAGTTGAATGGAAGCTCTAAAAACTCATTTTACAGACAAAAATAGATTAGAAAAGTCGCCATTTTTCGCTGACCCCACCAAATATGGAGAGCTAAAAATCGACATAACTCCGCCAATTTTTTTAATTGGAAGCTCAAATTTGGGGGATTGTCTAACGTTAACATAGTCCAAAACTGGACAACAATCAGAAAAATTGAAGAGGATGGGTGACGATTTTGCTTTTTTCTGGATGATTTGATCCGTATAGTAACCAGTTCAAGAAAATTCGCTTTTTCTTTTAACTTTATTCTGAATTGGAATCATTTTTTTTTATTTCTATAAGAAAACAATACTGGATTTAAAATATATATATATATATTAATCCAAACATAACAGTATTGTGTTAAGGAATGTTCGATGGAATTCCCACACAGGTGTCGAAAATAAAATAATAGGAACGCCCAATAAGGTAAATATAAATTTTTTTAATGTGACTAATTTTTTTCAATTTCAGGTTTAGCCATATGTTTATTTATCAGTATAGATATTATTATTAAGCAAAAAACTTATTTACTCATATTTCTAAAAAAATAGATTTCACGCGCACGCGCACGCACACGCACACACACATACACACATACACACACATATATAATAATAATAATAATAATAATAATATATATATATATATATATATATATATATATATATATATATATATATATATATACTAGACAAAAAGTGACCCGTTCGGTCACCCGTTAAGCTCTCGCTAGATGATTGGGATTAGGAAAAAGAGTAGGATCTGCCAAAATATCATCTGCTTTTCATTTTAAAAATGAATTAAAATTCATTAAAACGATTTAAGGTCAAGTTTTAAGTCGAAAAAGTAACATAATGAGCATAAGCAAAAAAGCAAAATAATATTATACATTTAATTTATTTTTGATACATTTAAAACGATGTTTTCGGTCAATTTCGATCATCTTGATCTGCCAAGATTCTACTTAAAATTCGTTTTTACAAAATAAATTCTAACCTTTGCGCTTGAAAAAAATTCACACTGGATTGTCCAATTAGACACATAACCTAGTAGATAAAGGAGTTAGGTTAAGACAGTTCTAAATGACAGTTATCTCTAGACTGCAGGTTCAGTCCTGGTCAGGGGCAGCAGTAAGATAGAATAATAATTAGCATAGCTTAACACCTGTACCTCAGTTATTGTTAGTGGAATGAGAACATGATACCTCTGTGGGCTGAATAAAGAGTTAGGTTCAAAATTCTGTGATGGCTCCCTATTACAAGAAGGTTCCTGTGTCCGACAAGAAATACCTGACGAAGGCCGGAGGGCACATCGGCCGAAACGCTGTACAGATAACAATGAAGATGAGGACAATAGACTGAATAATACAAATAATGGTAATCTTTGCAGAGTTCCGTCCTGGCCTCCTGCTTCAAAAACTGCTAGCCGCAGACTGTTTAAAAAACAACACCAGCTATGATTGAAGACCGTAGCCGAAGCGGTATCACTTGAAAAAAAGAAAAAAAACAACTTAGGGCGTTTTTCCTGAAAACCCAACCCCAACCCCCTCTAGTTAAAATTAAGCTTTATTACAAAATTTGTGGTTCTGTTTTTCCTGGGTCACCCAAATTATTTATTTATTTTCCATTAAACTAACCCTAACCCCAACCGAAACCCTAGCCTTAAACCCTAACTCTGTTTTTTACACCGCTTCGGCTACAGATTTTAATCGTAGCTGGTGTTTTTTTTTTGTTTGTTTGTTTTTTCAGCAGTCACTGAGGCAGGTTTCCAGGACAGAACACCGCAAATATTACCCAAATAATACTCCAAACATTATTTTTTAGTTTTCATTTTATTTTTCGATTTTCGGTACTTATTTACAACTCGAACAGATTCTTTAACAAAAAACAAAAAAAACGGTACTCTTCGCGGAGAACCGTCCCGCCTCCTGCCTCAAAAAACGCTAGCCGATGGCTGCTGAAAAAAAACCCAGCTACGATTGAAGTCCGTAGACGAAGCAATGTCACTTGCAAAAAAAACCCCCCAAAAAAACAACCAACTTAGGGCGTTTTTACCGAAAACCCAACCCCAACCCTAAACTCTAACCCCACCCTACTTAAAAGTTTTATTACAAAATGTCTGGGTTCTGTTTTTTCTGGGTTATAAAAAAACAGAGCCCAAATTATTTATTTTCCCATTAAACTAATCCTAAACCCCAACCCCAACCTCAAACCCAAACCCGATTTTTTTTTTATTCAAGTAACACCGCTTCGGCTACGGACTTCAATCGTTAATTTTTTTAAATTTTACAGCAGCCACCGGCAAGCATTTTTTGAGGCAGGGGACCGGGACGGTTCTCCGCAAAGAGTACCAAAAAATTTGTTTTTCTTCTATTCACACGTTCTGTCTAGTCTTTTTATTTATGTAGAAAATAGTATCAATCACATATATACACACCGTTATTTTGTACCCGAAAAACAGGGGAAAGACAAGGTTAAGTTTTAGAATAGAATAAAAATTAATTCATTGCTAAATGAACACTGAAAATTTAATTAAAATCGATAACTTCCCCGAGTTTTGTTACAAACGTAAAGGTTAGAATTGTATTTAAAAAAAAAAAAGGATTTTTCAATGAATTGACCTAGACAATTGAAATAGACATCAGAATTTTTATTGCGGGGCGGGGCCGGTGTTTTTCGTAGTTGAATGTAAGACAGGCGACTCTAGAGTTGGGAGGGTGCTGAGTGCTGCCTTTGTAGTAATATTACTTGTGATCAATTTCAAGTCCCCTTCCTTGGTGTATAGGGAGTAAAAAGGGGAGGCACGTAGGATGTAAAGACAGGGATGAATCCAGATTTGACTTAATTGCAAATTACGACTAATTAAACCAATTAAAGTGTTTTTTTTTTCAAACAATAGGTTGAGCTAAAACTAAGGAATAATTAGAGACAAAATTCGTGTGATCAAGGTCACAAACAAAAAAGCCTTTAGGGATTGAACGCTCCATATCTCAGCTTTAGTGTAATGATATATATATACGTGTGTGTGTGTGTCTGTGTGTCTGTCTGTGTCGACGTGTGTGTATGTGTCGACGTGTGTCTGTGTCAGTGTCTGCGAGTATCTGTGCGTATCGATCTGTGAGTGTTTGGATATATATATATATATATATATATATATATATATATATATATACACGCACACATATATAGGTGTGTAAGTATCTATATATATTTATATGTACACACACACACAGAGACACACACAGACATACATACACACATATATATATATATATAAATAGGTTTTGTTGATCTTCCCAAGGCATTTGACACAGTGAATAGGGAAGCACTTTGCAAAATAATGAATAAACTCTGCATACCTGATAGGAGGTTGGATATTATCTCTTTCCATGATGGTAGCAAATCTTTTATGTTAACTGGTGGGGAGTCATCATCCTCTTTTGATGTTGCAAATGGGACCCAGCATGGTTGCGTCATGGTCCCAGTTTTGGTTGCGCTGTTGTTCTCAGTCATGCTTCGATGCGCTTTCACTGACATAAATACTGGGATTAAATTCTAATTTCATAGAAGTGAAGGGTTGTTCAACCATCAATGATTTAAAGCCAAGACTCTACTACGGTCTAGCGTGATCCGCAATCTTATCTTTGCGGGTGAGACGGCTCTTGTAGCATTATCGTTTAAGTGGCCCAATAACTCCATGCAAAACCTTTGGTCTCACTCTCAGTATCAATGAATCTGATGTAATCTACCAGACGCGTCCTACTGCTAAGCAGATTCGAGGGGTCAAACAGATGCCACCCATTCACAAATTCTCCGGTATCAGTAGACAAATTTCGTGTGATCAAGGTCACAAACAAAAAAGCCTTTTGGGATTGAACGCTCCAAATCTCAGCTTTAGTATAATATTACTCGTGATCAATTTCAAGTCCCCTTCCTTGGTGTATAGGGAGTAAAAAGGGGAGGCATGTAGGATGTAAAGACAGGGATGAGTCCAGATTTGACTTAATTGCAAATTCCGACTAATTAAACCAATTAAAGTGTTGTTTTTTTTTCAAACAATAGGTTGAGCTAAAACTAAGGAATAATTACCGGTGAAGTTCTTTACTTATCTGAGCAGATTCGAGGTGTCAAACAGATGCCACCCATTCACAACTTCTCCGGTGTCAGTAGACATGCACCCCCTAAAGTACGTGAAGTTCTTTACTTATCTGGGAAGCAATAATATGATTATTTAAGAAAATAAAAATTCAATCTGGATTCTCTTTTATTGCATCATGTAAACTGGCAAGGAAATATTAGTTTGGTCATATTTATAGTTTGATTTATCAATTGATTTTCATGGCATATCAACCCGACTAAGGCTATTTTATACCTAGAGGTTTGGGAATTGCATTCAGTGTACATTTATGCTTATTGTTTTTTAATTGTTTCTTAAAAAGATTTTCTCACCGTTATAAATAAAATATTCTTATCTAATACAAATATTTTGCACACAGTTGTATAGTTTCCAGTATCCGTTTGTAATACTAATAATTATATGCTTCATGTAATTATATCTATCTAATAATATTACTTTGTTTCAACACAGTTATATGGTTTCAAGTAACTAATAATAACCCTTAGTATAATTATAGCTTGAATTGACTATTCTTAATACAAATAATTTACAATTATATGGTGACAGATATTCCTATCAAATAGGAATAATTTTAAAACGGATCAATTTAACCCATGGGATTTTAACAGGGTCCACCTCTCCGAGCTGGAATGGACCTGAGAGTAATAGTAATAAAGGGGTACTCCACACTCTCTAGTGCTTCTCTGGATGACGAGATTGTAAGTATTGCAAAGGCATCAGATGCATTTTGAAAATTTCGTCACCGATTGTGGGATGAACGTTGGCATCAGACTGGATACCAAAATCCAAATCTACAAAGCTGGGATAGTCACCATTCTTTATCCAGTTATCCAGTGCGAAGATATAGAGGTGTCTCATTCCCCCCCCCAACCCTATGCTACCGCTATTCCGAGGCACTGGCTTCCCAGTCGGAGAGGGTCGACACACAATCAATCGGCCTGTGGTCCATGGTGACGCCTGATATTCGTATCATAACCCTAGAGTTATCCAGTGCGAAGAAATAGAGGTGTCTAGTTTTACATCCCCTACCCTACGCTACCGCTATTCCGTGGAACTGGCTTCCTAGTCGGAGAGGGTCGGCACCCAATCAGTTTGGCGTTTGGTCCATGGTGACATCTGACATTGGTTTCATAACCCTAGAGTTATCGAGTGCAAAGATATAGAGGTGTCATTTTGCCCCCCTCCACGACCCTACACTACCGCTATTCCGTGGCACTGGCTTCCTAGTCGGAGAGGGTCGGCACATAATCAGTCGGTTTTTGGTCCATGGTGACGTATGACATTGGTTTCATAACTCTAGAGTTATCCAGTGCGAAGATATAGAGGTGTCTCACTCCCCCCGACCCTACGCTACCGCTATTCCGTGGCACTGGCTACCCATTCGGAGAGGGTCGCCACCATTCAGTCGGCCTTTAGTCCATGGTGACTCTGAATCTTAGACACCATGTGGCACATCAATCAACTTGGTATCTTCTACAAAGCATGTCTTCGCAGGATTTGTGGTTACACATTCGACGACAGAGTGGCCAATGCTGCTCTTTTCACAAAATGATAAATTAGTTGAATTGAGGACTTCCTGATTCAGTCCCAATTGCTCTTTTTCTTTCTTTCTTTCTTCTTTCTTTTTTTCTTTCTTTCTTTCTTTCTTTCTCACCCCTTTCTTTCTTTTTTCTTTCTCTCTCTCTTTCTCTCTCTCTATCTCTTTCTGACTTTATTTCGTTCTATCACTTAATGTATCTCTGTCTGTCTGTCTGTCTGTCTGTCTCTCTATATATATACACATATATATATATTAATTCATGTATATATATATATATACATACATATATATACATACACACATATATAATTCTCTCTCTCTCTCTCTCTCTCTCTCTCTCTCTCTCTCTCTCTCTCTCTCTCTCTCTCTCTCTCTCGCTCGCTCGCTCGCTCTTTCTATATATATATATGGTATTTGTGGAAAATGGTGTCTTACCGGTGAAATTGGTCTCAATGGTTAGTTGATACAAGTTTCACAATGATAAGGCAGCAATATAACAAATATAAAGTGCTCAATACGTTAGTTGAGCAAATTTACCAAATTTACCAAATAAATTTAAGAATGACAGACAACAGAATACCGAAAATCCTCATATATGGACAGCTTGAGCAAGGGAAATGGAATGTTGGGCAGCCATGGCTTAGATACAAGAACAAAGTGAAAACCAGCCTTTCAGCAGTCAATATACAGCAAAGCAACTTCGAGGAAATTGCTACTAACCAGGACTAATAGAGATCATCATGTCAAAAAGGTGTACGAACTTTTTCGTCCAGCAGTATTGATCTTCTGAAAATGGCAAGGCAAAGACGAAAGGACACTTCTAATACCCAGCGCACTCGGCATCACGACGCTCATCTTTGCATTAGCCGCGGGATTGTTTGCAAGTCACTGGCTTGATTGAAATGTCACGAGAGGGACAAACACAAATAGCTGAAAAAAGGACAATGTAAGTTAATGGATCAATAACAACACTGTTTCAGTCCCATCAATAAAATTTTCATGGAGTGGTGGGCGCTTGTTAGTGTTTCCTCTATAGATATGTTTACAAATCATTCGTATTCGATATGATTCTGCGTAAAACAACAGCTTCTGTAGAAACAACACAAAATACTATACATGAGCATCCAATGAACGCGATTCCCTAACTTCTAATTATTAAATAATTCTAGATGTGTTGACAATGCCGTTAAAATCAATCAAGTAATCAATAAATGTCAGTGAGTTCGATTTTAACTGCCTTTTCCAGCCATCCGTTCTTTTACCAAACTTAGCTAAGTATAAACAATTACTGATTCTCTTTGGACTTGTTTACCACGATAAGCTGATATCTTGCTGAATATAGGTCATTAGGCATCACCAAAATACGTCATGCGATCAGTTTAGGTCATATTGAAGGAAGAAACATAAATACTTTTGAACTTTAAAAAAATCTCACAAAAAATAACGAACATAAAGAGTTGTTACAGAGAAAAACAGTTAATTCAAAGATCAAATTATCCGAA
Source organism: Doryteuthis pealeii (assembly GCA_023376005.1). Classification (NCBI taxonomy): domain Eukaryota; kingdom Metazoa; phylum Mollusca; class Cephalopoda; order Myopsida; family Loliginidae; genus Doryteuthis; species Doryteuthis pealeii. The sequence continues at coordinate 116,045,873 of CM042140.1, forward strand.
TGGGAAAAAATTACTCACCGTTATTTTGAAAAATAAGTAAAACAGTCCGTTTTTTACAACAGGGTCTGTTTCTTTATTTATATTCTTAGCAGAATTCTGTATTCATATTTCATAAAAGAAAATAGGGGAATTAGACCTCATAAAAAATATTTCCCCTAATATATTTTAGGAAAAACCTATTCCAAGCATATTTTCATCAAAAGGTAAGTAATTATGGAAATTCACGTGGACATTGGACCATTAATCGATTTTTCATAGAATTTTTAAAAAACCTCTCGTCGTAACTTGTTTTTGGCTACGTTAAATTTCAATTGATTTAACGGTACGAAAATATAAACGTGTTTTTCCTTCATAAGTTTCATTTTTTTCCGTAAGCTGATTTTTAAAAAATCATCTGGAGTTTTTTTTATACTGTTTACTTAATGGATATTCTTTTTAAAGATAGTATTAATCTTTATGCAAGTTTCATTGTATTATATATTAGGGAGGGGGTTAAATTATACAGGGAAAATTGGAGGTACCTATAGGTCATCGAGTGTTGCAAGTCAGATAAAATTTTTCAGTTTGCATAAAAGAATTAGCGGCATATGTTCTTTGTAAATTATATGATTGTAAATTATCCGTGTACTAGAACCTTTTAAAAATGTTAGAGATACGTGTTTTGAGAGCAATACCTTTCCCATGGTGTTTTCGTTCCTACCTCATCCTCAAGAAAGAATGTTACCAACAAATTCACTAGCAGTGGAATTTTTTTTCTTCTAATTTTTGTTAGTATCTTTACTTTCAGTTTTATCATCACAAATTAGATAGGGTCAAATTTTATAAATAAAACATGTTTTAACTTGATTATGAGACTTTTGTCCTATTTAAGAATATATTGTTATCTTCATGATACGCACACCTGAATTTTTCAGCATTTTAAAACCAAAGTTCACTTCAAATTGGCAGCTAGAGTTAGTTTGTACACTCTTTTAATCAGCTTTTTCAGGAAAAGAAACTTGTTTCTGAATTTTAAAATAATTTTCTTTTAATATAAACTATTTGTGCATTATTCAATAAATATGTCGTAATTAAAGTTTTCCAATTTTATTATTAAAAAAAGATAAATTAGATATATCTATTGAAAACTGCCCAAAACAATTTCATTGAGACATAAAAAATAGTTTATTTTCCCGAACAAAGCATATTAACAGAACGTACACTAGGTAAAAGAGCAACCTGGGACCAGTGTACTATGAGAAGTAAAAAGTAAAGTCGTCGTCGGGGCGACCTAATGTCGGTATCAGCCAATCAGCGATGGAGTCTATCCCCTTTTCACTAGCGCTAGACCAAGGAGATTATCTTAGCGTCTGAGGTGGGCCGCCACACCTACTATCAGCTCCTTACTTTACCGCACAGATCCCTATGCTACTCATACACTGAGTCGGCGAGGACCGGTATCGAACTAGGAACCTTGTGGTTTCTAGCCGAAGGCTCTACACACTGAGCTAACCCGAGAGCAAGTAAAAGGGGCAATTTGAGGTCAGTATACCAGACGAATAAAAGCTTAGCATCGACATTAGATTTTCCTGGAGATTACTAACATTATTTACATAGGAATTTTAAAAGAAATTATAAGTATTTAGATTTGCTTTACAAACTTAGTTGTGCGTTATTTCCCATAAATCTCCTTGCATTTATTTTGAAATTATTGGAATTTATTTTAACTAGCAAATATATGCACCCTTCGGGTGCAAGTATTTAAGTTTAAATGTAATAAAATATTAGATTAAATCAGAAAGGCCAGTGAAACTAATTAAGAATTCAAATAAAAAGATTTGAAACGGAGGGGGTATAATCGGAAAATAGAACAACTGAAACTTACTCTTTCATCACTTCCGTTTTTCAATGCTAAATTTTCCTAATTTAACTATTTAGTTAAAATAGGAAGTAAAGAATAAAATTACAGTTATTTCTTCTTGTTAATGAATTTCTTTTAGGATTTATTGAAGAGATTTTTACTCATATTCATTAAGATAAAACCAAACAATTAGAAATCAATAATACCAAGCACATTTTTATTAAAATCAGTTTTTTTAATATCAATATGCAAATTAGCTTTACGTTTAGACTGAAAACTGGTATTTTGTTGTATATATAAATACAATTGCATGTTATTAGTATTTAGGTAAGGCCAACAGTATTAATAATATCAAACAGTTTTATTATTAATTGAGGTTTAAATAGAAATAGAATCATGGAGAATGTGACGTAAATAACTAAGGGAATTGTGACTTGAGTAGTAATATAGTTTCGGTTACAGACAGAAAAATACACAATCTCCATTATAATAAGATTAGTTGTTTTTTTTTTCCTTTGGATTATCTTTTTTTTTGTTTTTTGTTTGTTTCTGTTTTTCATAAGACTGATATGCGTGACGTAATGACTACTACACCTCAGAACTGGGTATCAATGTATAAAATATCTGCGACAAAATAACAACAGTTGACAGGTCAAACGGTTATGACTACCGAAACAAAAAACTGAAGAAAACAATCATAGATTGGTTAGAGACAATCCCATGGAATTCGGAAGATACGAATATGAATTAGAATAAAATTTAGAGATTTTTTTTAATGAAAGGTGCTTTCCTTATTACTACTAGCAAATATATGCACCCTCCAGGTGCAAGTATTTTAGTTAAATTTTATAATAAAATATCATATTAAATTAGAAAGGCTAATGAAACTGAATAAGAATGTAGATAAAAAGATTTTGAACAGATTGAAAAATAGAACAACTTTGAAACTAACTCTTCCATCATTTTCCGTTACTCCCGTCTTTCATTGGTAAATTTTCCTAATTAAAATGTTTAGCTAAAATAGGAAGTAAAGAATAATATTACAGTTATTTCTTCTTGTTAATGGATTTCTTTTAAGATTTATTGAAGAGATTTTTGCTCATATTCAATAAGATAAAACCAAACAATTAGAAATCAATAATACTAAGCATATATTTATCAAAATCAATTTTTTAAGATCAATATGCAAATTAGTCTTCCCATTCACACTGTAAACCTCTATTTTGTTGTATATATAAATACAATTGCATGTTATTAGTATGTAGATATGGTCAACAGTGTAAGTAATGTAAAACAATTTTATTAATAATTGAGGTTTAAATAAAAATAAAATCATGGAGAATATGATGTAAATAACGAAAGGAATTGTGACTTGTATAGTAATATAGTTTCGGTTACAGACAGACAAACCCACAATCTCCATTATAATAAGATATCTGCTTGACCATTATTATATGCATAAAAATCAAGATTTCGCACCTTCTTAGATTATCTATTACATTGAAAACGCCTCTTTATTTTGTAGTTAAAAAGCTGTTTCGCGAAATCATAATCCTTTTTCCTTTCGCGTTGCTAGCAAACGTCTTAGATATGTTGCTATTTTGGTTTACTATTAGAATAAGCAGTATCTCAGAAAATAAATTTGAAAAAACACACATATTTTATTAAGTAATGTTGTATTTATAGGCTAATATTGCAATATTTCAATCTGTATAAGACCAGCATCAAAGCCGAAGAAAATAGTTTTTTTGATTTTTTAAAATAATAAGCAGTATTTACCCATATTACACAACTCTGATGTTGCGTCACACAGCATTGTCACCCATGCAATGAGAAAAATACATGAAATGATTTTCCTTAAAGATATATAAAAGATAAATAAAATTCATAAGAATTGATAATACAGATAAAAGAAGCTAAAGATAATTTAGAATTCAATAAAAACACATTAAAAGTGTATATTTAAAGTAAAATAAATGTCTTTTTTTTCTTCACATATTTGAAGCAACCACATACCAAAGGCAGAGGCTCGCAGACTTTTATTTTCACTATTTAAAATGTATATATGCGGTAAAACACAACGTGAAACAACATCTTAATTGTAGGCATTGTTATGCAAATAAAATTCGACAAAAATGTGTTTTTTAAGGTTCAGTATATTTATATCCTTTAGCGGGTTATTTGTTTGCTCCTGATTTTACTGGGTTACGTCACACCTTTTACAACCAATCGCTGCCGTCAGGGCGGGATATGACAGTATTCTAAAAATGTTGGGTTTTTCAGGTTAAGGTTGGACGACCATTGAAACTAAAAAATATTTCTTATTGGCTAGGTTACTCTCCAGAAGAGTGAATCTAAGTGTATATCGTCTGTGTATATGTGTATATGTGTGTGTGTGTGTGTGTGTGTGTGTGTAAGTGTTTGTGTGTTTGTTTGTGTCTGTGTGTGTGTGTGTGTGTGTGTGTGTGTGTGTGTGTGTGTGTAAGTGTTTGTGTATTTGTTTGTGTCTGAGTGTGTGTCTCTGTGTGTGTTAGACAGAGAAAGCAAGAGAGAGAGAGGAAGAGAAGAAGAGAGATCTGCCTGTCGTATCAATTACGACTAGATTCTGTATTGGGAGATGGTTTTTGCCAATTGGGTTTCAGTAAGACATAGAGGTTGTGAGGCATAACCGAACTAAAAACAAAAATAGTTTAATATCTTTTAGAGTATTTTAAAACGTTTCTAAAAAAAAAAGTTTTATTACTATGTTTCAGAATGGCTACCACCCTACTCCTCCATGTCTGTATGAGCCATTTTTGACTCTTTATGGCCCTTGCTTGTCTGTTCTGTTCTTTCTGGGGGGTTTTTTGTTGTTTTTTTGGGGGGTTCTAGAAAAAAAATAGAGTACTAAGCATGTGTTTTACATTTTTCCACTGATTTGGGTATTTTCTTTTTTCTAGCAAAGTATGAACTGATTTTCAGTATTTTACACAAAAGGTTGTAAAATTGTCACAATTATAAAAAATATTCTAGAAGAATATAATATATTCTAAAAATATTCTAATAATAAGAATACAATATATTCTAAAAGATATTCTAGAAGAATAACGAAGGAAGAACATTTAATGTTAAGGAAGAACATTTAATGAGAATGGAATAGAAGAATACAATATATTCTAAAAATATTCTAATAATAAGAATACAATATATTCTAAAAGATATTCTAGAAAAATAACGGAGGAAGAACATTTAATGAGAATGGAAAATCACTGAAGAAAGGACATGGAAAAAGTTCATTAGGATTGTTATTGGTTACTTGAAACTATATAACTGTGGGAAACAAATGGCTATCATTAAATAAAAACAATTAGTTGAATCCATATAATTTTTTGTATTATATATGAATGCTTGAAACTTGACAACTGAGCGCAAATTATGTGTATTAACTTAATAGAAATACTTGATATCATATAAATGAAAAAAGTGCAAAACCTGTTAAGAAACAACTATATAAAAATCATGAATATAAAATTATCATGCCATTAAAATCATTCAAACTAACTTTCCTTTTAATTATGAAACAAATAATTAATTGATAAAATTAATTTCATTTCAGTTTTGGGGTGTTAAATATGCAAATTTGATAGAAAAGCGAAGTGATCGTTGAAATTATGTATGAGATTAATTCATTATAATAAATCATTGTTTTTTTTTTTAAGACTTTCAAATACTTTTGTATTCTATGGAATTTCAACATTATTTCATTCTTTTAATATTTTAAAAATAGAAACAAAATACTCAGAAATGTTGTCGAACAATATTTTCTCTCTAGTATATCGGTGTAACCCTGATATCAAGACATAAAAAGACAATATTCTAGGCTATCTATGGCATAATTAACGCTTCTATAACTAAATAAACTTAGTGGCTAAAAACCTGGCCGTAATGGAAAGGGACTAAGTGCATATAGGGAGGGAAAGTGATGTACGACAAAGGCGGTAAGAGACAGATCTTAAAAACAGGGTGCTATGGTATTAGATTCGTCCCGGATCCCTGTCCTTAATTAAACGCTATGCCTCTTGCTTTAGTTCTTGACCAGTTACCGGTGTAAATATATACGTCCTTAGAAATCTACTTTTGATATGCTTTTTATTGAGAAAAGTAATTTAGATAGTTGATTATTTATTTGCAATGTCCTCTTACAGATAAAATACAAATAAAATATGAGACAACATAAATGTTAAGTTTTAAGGGCCATTCTTTGGTCTTAAAGCAGGAGCGCTTATCCAGTCGAATTGGATCCTTGATAATGAATCCTTTGGTTACTCTGGTAAAGAGTTCTCAGTTCCTGGTATACAGTCCTTCGATAATGAATCCTTTGGTTACTCTGGTAATCGTATAGGTCCTTCCTGAGTATTGGTAAAGGTCCGGTAATCCTATGTCCGTCCTCAGTGAGCGCAATTGTAATTTTGATCAGTGGGGGGGGGGTAAATAGTGTGTCTTCCACGTAGTATGTTTAGTGATTGGCTACAGGAATCAATCACATGACCGTGGCTAGTCTATAAATTCAGGTGGGAAACTAGAGCACACCTTATATAAAAGATATTCCAAAAATTAATAAATTTAAACTTGTGCAATTTTCTTTCAATTGCATTTAAACCCTAAATATTATTTGTCTGTCTGTTTGTCTGTTTGGGTCTTTCGTGCGGTGGTGGAAAATGAATCAGCTCATCTTCAGGAGGCCTCACTAACCTCTTAGTCCCTCACATTTTTAAAAGGAGTAAGGGCTAGGTCTCTTGCCCGATGCCTGAGGTATACCAAAAAGGGGAATGCCGATAGGGCTGAAAAGAATTCGCACTCTTGTTGCTGGGCCGATAAGGATATCGACCCCACAGACGTTTGAATAAGTGAAACGACTGGAGACAATGAAAGAAACAAAGGCTGAGGAATTGGATGACAAAGGGAACCCGGTGGTCAATTTATTTGCGAGAATTAACAGATAGGTAAATCGGCTAGTTGAGGTTTTATGTTTGATATTGGTCACTCAACGTTCGGTCGGTCTTTTGTCGATCTAGGTGGATAGGTCGTCTGGTGCCGGATAGGCAGCTGAAATCCGGAATCGGGATAGCAGCACGGCTACGGGCGAGGTTCACGCCGTGGTCGATCGGTAACGGTCTCGGCCTGTGGCTGGATAGGTGCGAGTCCCGGTCGTAGTCCCGTTGAGGACTGTTCGGGTACGAGCGTGAACGTAACAGCGACGGACCGTTCGTTTAGCACGTGTTTTGATTGGGTCTGATTGACCGCGGTTATGCGGGATTTCAGACCGGCTGGCACGTGTGCGCAAATGCCTCGAGTAGCTAGGTGTTTGCTCGGCGGAAGATCGAGTCAGATCTACCAAGCTAGTACTTAGCGTACTGTCGGCGAGATAGGCCTATCCTGTCGGAAGACCCAGATCTTCTTGGGATTTCGCCCTAGGATCGCCTTAGTGGTTAGGAAAGACTGAAGAGTTAAGGCCGACTGATTAGCTCTGAAAAGAGCTGGGTTTTAGCCTTGAAAAATACGGGGTTTGTTAGCCTTGAAAAAGGCCGTTTGCTGGAACTGGAACAAGGCCCGTGTCATCACAGAAAAGGATGAGGCAAGTCGTCTAGCGGCAAAGGGACAAGCGGTCAGCGATCAGGAGCAGCTATCAGGAACGGGAATCAGAATCGGGCGCAGGTGCCGGGTGCTGAGGAGGGCTGGCTGTCGTCGCAATGCGACATTCTTATCAAAAAAATGTTCGTTCACATTCGAAATAGCAAGAAACTTGAATTAAATCACGTTGAATGATATCGCGGTATTCCTGTCTGTAGATTGTTGCCATATGTATTTTAACGGGGTTGAAGTCAAAACAATCGAATTATTGTTTCTGGTTATTGATAAAATATCATTAAGTGATATCTATGAATCATACCGGAAGGTATCAATGACGTCGGGCGAATCGTTCTTCGCGATGATGAAATAGTGGAGGAAGGTGAAGGGGGTTGGTTTGCCTACGTGCATCAACGCAAGAACGTTCGGTCAAAGGGGCGGAGCTTAACACTGAATCTGGATCAAACTAGTCGGAACGTTGAAAGAGAAGTCTGCTTGCGTGCATCTACACACGTACGTTCTGAAAAAGAGATCAAGACCTAATGGCCCCGACACTCTTACCAGAAGTCTTGTTTCTGCAGGATGCCTACATTAAACAGACCCTTGCCGAAGGTAGCGGGATAAATACTTAGAAGAAAAGACCTGAATGAAATGAAGCCTCGTGTGTATAAGGTTTTAGCGAGCAAGCCTAGCAGAGTACTACTAATGAATTCAATTCTCACTCGATGTCTCACACGTTTAGCCTTGTGTCAAACTAATCTAATCTTAGTAAATGACACCTTTGTAAAGCACTTTTTATTAAGGTGTATATATTTACCTCTCTGCATGAGCAGGGTGCAACACAAAGTCAAAATTTAAGCGGAGTTAACAGGTTTGAATTCAAAGTTTTCTTTCCAGACCTGTTACCATAGCAGGGTTAAAGAGTCCAGTCTACCCTACTAGTTACTCATAGATCGAAGGAGAATAGTTGGATTCATACCTTTCCCAAGGTTATTAGCGCTATCTGAAATTCAAACAGCCTCGTGCAGAATTTGAACTTGTAATCTGAGTTCATTTCCGGCAACGATAACCATTACGGAACGAGTGCTTATCTCAGGGAAATAACTATGACTATCTTCTGGGTCGTAAATGTTACATAGTGTGACTATCAACGACCGCACAGTCACGAAATTTAGTGTATTTGTTTATTCATATACATATAAGCGGTTGACTATATGAACGTGTGTTTACATAGATCTGATCAATTATACATTGCAAACTGTTTATCATTAGGCGTAATCATTGGGAGGTATATGTAATTATTTATGGTGTTAATCATGGCCACACATTATTTTAGTATATTCGTCTGCAACAAGCACATAAACGAGCTAGTAGTTTGGTATAATTGAGTATGTAAATATAATTCAGTATACAAATAAAGGGATCAGGTAACCAATATAATATAAAAAAACGTGTCTTTCTTTTAAAGTTTTATAATAAAAAAAAAACAATATTAGTTTATCGTTAGTGCAAAATTAATATTTCACATATGCCAACAAATAATTTTTTTAATTAAAATTAAAAATTATTCTTGTATTAAAAAAAATGACTTTAGTTTGTAAATAAACATGAACAAACTTTTAAAAATCTTACAGTGAAATTCTGATGTCAAGAAATCATCTGTTGCTTTTGTTTACAAACAACACAACCGGAAGTTAGCGGTGAAAAGCAATAAGCACCCCGGTTGAAAGCGGTTTTGAAAAGAACATTTCAAAACCGCTTATTGCTTACCAGGTCCAAATAATATTGGAATTTTATTGTGTGACTATCTTCGGTCTACACCGGTATCTGAGCCCTTAGGGAACAGGCGTCGGGTTACACCGACACACATCAGCAACAGCCTGCCCTAACCTTCAAGTCAAGTGATGTCCCTTATAAAAGGCCATGACAGTGGCTACTATTCCTCTTCTAGTAGTATCCCTTAAGGGGAACACACCTCTTCTAACAACATCCCATGAGGGGATAACAAGGTAAGTGCTTTTATACACCTCTTTTTTACGAGTTTTTGGGACCACGGAGAGAATAGCAACCCTTGAAGTATTCTCGTCCATTTCCTCGGAACATCGGACATTGAGGATTGTTGTCATCAACCCTTGAAGGTCGATAATAATTACCTTCATTCTGCCCAGGATAAATTAGAGGAGCCTTCGATATTGATACAACATTCGGACAAGCTTCACCCACTGATACTTTCCGTCCACAAGACGGTCGCAGGATTATTCTTGCAAAACTTAACTATAACAAATACCTAACTAAACTAATTACGGCTATACCATACCTCTCTTTAGTGCTGTTTGACTTGAACTGAACTCTTAACTAACTATCTGGTCGCTTGTCCGACCTAAACTATGAACATTTTTCAAAATACTACCTGTTGTACCCATTTTAATTTGCCCTTTATGTAATAAATTGTCGTATTCTATTAATCGTCGTAAGCTTGTTCCTTGACTTCATATTCCCGCTTGTTCTCTCTGCATTTCTTAACGTTTAATCTTTATAATAAAGATATATTAGTATACTTTTTTCTGACAATATCGTGTCTTCTTAATAAGATTGCTATTAAAATACACATTTTTCATAGAACATCTTATTTTTACGCTTTTACTCATAGCATCTATGAATGCTGCATTTAGTCGTAGTAAAGATATAGTAAATTTTGTAAAACAAGTCAATTCTAATTCTAGCACCAAAATCAGTGGTGCTTCACTTTTGATGAGTTTTGTATGTGTTGTATTCTTTAACACGATTACCTTAAAAATCTACAAACATAAACGCTGGCTCTCGTATATTCCCATACATACATATTCACATATTCCGAGACTCACACGTATTTCCGTTGAAACATACAAACTCACTGATAGATAATCACACACAGGCGCACACACACACACACACACACACACACACACACACACACATATATATATATATATATATATATGTGTGTGTGTGTGTGTGTGTGTGTGTGTAAAAATGGAATTGGAATTGAATCCGACAATATGAGGAAGAATGAATAAAGAAAAGAAAGTACAGGATGAATAAGAAAAGATGAATTTAATCAATATCACTTACACATGTGTTTCGGTCAGTTTATCTTTGTGTACACGATTCAAACTATTATTATCATTAAATAAACAAATGAAATGAATATATATATATATATATATATATATATATTATATAATATATATATATATATATATATATATATATATATATCCGTGTCTGTGTGTGTTTGAAGACTGTATTACTTAACGGAGAAAACAAAAAAGTAACCGAATAGGTAGAAATTATTAATGAATAATGAATAACTGCTACATTTCCTTGATAATGTTTTCATTTACACTAGTTACCAACAATTTAATTGCAGATTTACACTTAAAAATAAATTAAAGTTTATTAAATCGATTATTTAAGGTCAAATTCTAGTTTTAGTTGAAAATTAATAACACAATGAACATCACTTTATAAAGGGCAAAATGATATTACGTATGTAATTAATTTTTAATATACTTTAAAAAAAAATGATCGGGAAATATATTAAAACTACGATAGCCGATAAGTGACAATTCAGATTGATAAACAAAAAATACCAAAAATCAGGCAATAACATGATTTTAATAACATTTTCTGTGTCGATTTATTAACCAATGAATTTTATCATGCATCAGTTATTTTCTTTAAAGAATGATAAATCCCCTTCAGATTTCTTGCGCCTCCATCCTTTGGGGCATAATAACATTTAAGTTATTTAGGGCTATGTCCTCATATTAAAATTAGATGTTTATCCCCCACGTATTTAAACAGAACAATAGTTGATGTATAATAATTTCCCTGATAAACTGAAAGAAATTATATTTCATATACAACAGAGTAATTAAAATCATTAAAAAAATCATTATTATTTTTGTTTACATTTAATTGTAAAACCGAAAGTAATATTATCAAAGGAAATTAGAAATAAAATATATATATATATATATTTATATTATATATATATATATATATATATATATATATATATATGTGTGTGTGTGTGTGTGTGTGTGTGTGAATATTTATATTCATATAAAATCTATCACGCACACACATACACTCACGCACACCAGCGAACTCACACACGCACTGCAACGAACTCACACACATTTTCTCACACTTACATATAAAGAGACACATACGAATATCCATTAACCTACACAACCACTTGCCTGCTCACCCTTACACACAAAGTGTCGGCGCAGGTGCCGGGTGCTGAGGAGGCTGGCTGTCGTTGCGCAATGCGACATTCTTATCAAAAAAATGTCGTTCACATTCGAAATAGCAAGAAACTTGAATTAAATCACGTTGAATGATATCGCGGTATTCCTGTCTGTAGATTGTTGCCATATGTATTTTAACGGGGTTGAAGTCAAAACAATCGAATTATTGTTTCTGGTTATTGATAAAATATATTAAGTGATATCTATGAATCATACCGGAAGGTATCAATGACGTCGGGCGAATCGTTCTTCGCGATGATGAAATAGTGGAGGAAGGTGAAGGGGGTTGTTTGCCTACGTGCATCAACGCAAGAACGTTCGGTCAAGAGGGGCGGAGCTTAACACTGAATCTGGATCAAACTAGTCGGAACGTTGAAAGAGAAGTCTGCTTGCGTGCATCTACACACGTACGTTCTTAAAAAGAGATCAAGACCTAATGGCCCCGACCTCTTACCAGAAGTCTTGTTTCTGCAGGATGCCTACATTAAACAGACCCTTGCCGAAGGTAGCGGGATAAATACTTAGAAGAAAAGACCTGAATGAAATGAAGCTCGTGTGTATAAGGTTTAGCACGAGCAGCTAGCAGAGTACTACTAATGAATTCAATTCTCACTCGATGTCTCACACGTTTAGCCTTGTGTCAAACTAATCTAATCTTAGTAAATGACACCTTTGTAAAGCACTTTTATTAAGGTGTATATATTTACCTCTCTGCATGAGCAGGTGCAACACAAAGTCAAAATTAAGCGGAGTTAACAGGTTTGAATTCAAAGTTTTCTTTCCAGACCTGTTACAATAGCAGGGTTAAAGAGTCCAGTCTACCCTACTAGTTACTCATAGATCGAAGGAGAATAGTTGGATTCATACCTTCCCAAGGTTATTAGCGCTATCTGAAATTCAAACAGCCTCGTGCAGAATTTGAACTTGTAATCTGAGTTATTTCCGGCAACGATAACCATTACGGAACGAGTGCTTATCTCAGGGAAATAACTATGACTATCTTCTGGGTCGTAAATGTTACATAGTGTGACTATCAACGACCGCACAGTCACGAAATTTAGTGTATTTGTTTATTCATATACATATAAGCGGTTGACTATATGAACGTGTGTTTACATAGATCTGATCAATTATACTTGCAAACTGTTTATCATTAGCGTAATCATTGGGGAGGTATATGTAAATTATTATTGGTGTTAATAATGGCACACATTATTTTAGTATATTGTCTGCAACAAGCACATAAACGAGCTAGTAGTTTGGTATAATTGAGTATGTAAATATAATTCAGTATACAAATAAAGGGATCAGGTAACCAAATAATATAAAAACGTGTCTTTCTTTTAAAGTTTTATAATAAAAAAAACAATATTAGTTTATCGTTAGTGCAAAATTAATATTTCACATATGCCAAAAATATTTTTTTAATTAAAATTAAAAATTATTCTTGTATAAAAAAATGACTTTAGTTTGTAAATAAACATGAACAACTTTTAAAAATCTTACAGTGAATTCTGATGTCAAGAAATCATCTGTTGCTTTTGTTTTACAAACAACACAACCGAGAAGTTAGCGGTGAAAAGCAATAAGCACCCCGGTTGAAAGCGGTTTTGAAAAGAACATTTCAAACCGCTTATTGCTTACCAGGTCCAAATAATATTGGAATTTTATTGTGTGCTAATCTTAAATGAGAATGGAAAATCACTGAAGAAAGGACATGGAAAAAGTTCATTAGGATTGTTATTGGTTACTTGAAACTATATAACAGTGGGAAACAAATGGCTATCATTAAATAAAAACAATTAGTTGAATCCATATAATTTTTTGTATTATATATGAATGCTTGAAACCTGACAACTGAGCGCAAATTATGTGTATTAACTTAATAGAAATACTTGATATCATATAAATGAAAAAAGTGCAAAACCTGTTAAGAAACAACTATATAAAAATCATGAATATAAAATTATCATGCCATTAAAATCATTCAAACTAACTTTCCTTTTAATTATGACACAAATAATTAATTGATAAAATTAATTTCATTTCAGTTTTGGGGTGTTAAATATGCAAATTTGATAGAAAAGCGAAGTGATCGTTGAAATCATGTATGAGATTAATTCATTATAATAAATCATTGTTTTGTTTTTTTAAGACTTTCAAATACTTTTTTATTCTATGGAATTTCAACATTATTTCATTCTTTTAATATTTTAAAAATAGAAACAAAATACTCAGAAATGTTGTCGAACAATATTTTCTCTCTAGTATATCGGTGTAACCCTGATATCAAGACATAAAAAGACAATATTCTAGGCTATCTATGGCATAATTAACGCTTCTATAACTAAATAAACTCCCACTTAGTGGCTAAAAAACCTGTCCGTAATGGAAAGGGACTAAGTGCATATAGGGAGGGAAAGTGATGTACTACTGCCAACCTTTTACACCAAAGAGAAGATTTAGACAAAGGCGGTAAGAGACAGATCTTAAAAACAGGGTGCTATGGTATTAGATTCGTCCCGGATCCCTGTCCTTAATTAAACGCTATGCCTCTTGCTTTAGTTCTTGACGAGTTACCGGTGTAAATATATACGTCCTTAGAAATCTACTTTTGATATGCTTTTTATTGAGAAAAGTAATTTAGATAGTTGATTATTTATTTGCAATGTCCTCTTACAGATAAAATACAAATAAAATATGAGAAAACATAAATGTTAAGTTTTAAGGGCCATTCTTTGGTCTTAAAGCAGGAGCGCTTATCCAGTGGAATTTGATCCTTGATAATGAATCCTTTGGTTACTCTGGTAAAGAGTTCTCAGTTCCTGGTATACAGTCCTTCGATAATGAATCCTTTGGTTACTCTGGTAATCGTATAGGTCCTTCCTGAGTATTGGTAAAGGTCCGGTAATCCTATGTCCGTCCTCAGTGAGCGCAATTGTAATTTTGATCAGTGGGGGGGGTAAATAGTGTGTCTTCCACGTAGTAGGTTTAGTGATTGGCTACAGGAATCAATCACATGACCGTGGCTAGTCTATAAATTCAGGTGGGAAACTAGAGCACACCTTATATAAAAGATATTCCAAAAATTAATAAATTTAAACTTGTGCAATTTTCTTTCAATTGCATTTAAACCCTAAATATTATTTGTCTGTCTGTTTGTCTGTTTGGGTCTTTCGTGCGGTGGTGGAAAATGAATCAGCTCATCTTCAGGAGGCCTCACTAACCTCTTAGTCCCCTCACATTTTTAAAAGGAGTAAGGGCTAGGTCTCTTGCCCGATGCCTAAGGTATACCAAAAAGGGGAATGCTGATAGGGCTGAAAAGAATTCGCACTCTTGTTGCTGGGCCGATAAGGATATCGACCCCACAGACGTTTGAATAAGTGAAACGACTGGAGACAATGAAAGAAACAAAGGCTGAGGAATTGGATGACAAAGGGAACCCGGTGGTCAATTTATTTGCGAGAATTAACAGATAGGTAAATCGGCTAGTTGAGGTTCTATGTTTGATATTGGTCACTCAACGTTCGGTCGTCTTTTGTCGATCTAGGTGGATAGGTCGTCTGGTGCCGGATAGGCAGCTGAAATCCGGAATCGGGATAGCAGCACGGCTACGGGCGAGGTTCACGCCGTGGTCGATCGGTAACGGTCTCGGCCTGTGGCTGGATAGGTGCGAGTCCCGGTCGTAGTCCCGTTGAGGACTGTTCGGGTACGAGCGTGAACGTAACAGCGACGGACCGTTCGTTTAGCACGTGTTTTGATTGGGTCTGATTGACCGCGTTATGCGGATTTCAGACCGGCTGGCACGTGTGCGCAAATGCCTCGAGTAGCTAGGTGTTTGCTCGGCGTAAGATCGAGTCAGATCTACCAAGCTAGTACTTAGCGTACTGTCGGCGAGATAGGCCTATCCTGTCGGAAGACCCAGATCTTCTTGGGATTTCGCCTAGGATCGCCTTAGTGGTTAGGAAAGACTGAAGAGTTAAGCCGACTGATTAGCTCTGAAAAGAGCTGGGTTTTAGCCTTGAAAAATACGGGGTTTGTTAGCCTTGAAAAAGGCCGTTTGCTGGAACTGGAACAAGGCCCGTGTCATCACAGAAAAGGATGAGGCAAGTCGTCTAGCGGCAAAGGGACAAGCGGTCAGCGATCAGGAGCAGCTATCAGGAACGGGAATCAGAATCGGGCGCAGGTGCCGGGTGCTGAGGAGGCTGGCTGTCGTTGCAATGCGACATTCTTATCAAAAAAATGTTCGTTCACATTCGAAATAGCAAGAAACTTGAATTAAATCACGTTGAATGATATCGCGGTATTCCTGTCTGTAGATTGTTGCCATATGTATTTTAACGGGGTTGAAGTCAAAACAATCGAATTATTGTTTCTGGTTATTGATAAAATATCATTAAGTGATATCTATGAATCATACCGGAAGGTATCAATGACGTCGGCGAATCGTTCTTCGCGATGATGAAATAGTGGAGGAAGGTGAAGGGGGTTGGTTTGCCTACGTGCATCAACGCAAGAACGTTCGGTCAAAGGGGCGGAGCTTAACACTGAATCTGGATCAAACTAGTCGGAACGTTGAAAGAGAAGTCTGCTTGCGTGCATCTACACACGTACGTTCTGAAAAAGAGATCAAGACCTAATGGCCCCGACACTCTTACCAGAAGTCTTGTTTCTGCAGGATGCCTACATTAAACAGACCCTTGCCGAAGGTAGCGGGATAAATACTTAGAAGAAAAGACCTGAATGAAATGAAGCCTCGTGTGTATAAGGTTTAGCGAGCAAGCCTAGCAGAGTACTACTAATGAATTCAATTCTCACTCGATGTCTCACACGTTTAGCCTTGTGTCAAACTAATCTAATCTTAGTAAATGACACCTTTGTAAAGCACTTTTTATTAAGGTGTATATATTTACCTCTCTGCATGAGCAGGATGCAACACAAAGTCAAAATTTAAGCGGAGTTAACAGGTTTGAATTCAAAGTTTTCTTTCCAGACCTGTTACCATAGCAGGGTTAAAGAGTCCAGTCTACCCTACTAGTTACTCATAGATCGAAGGAGAATAGTTGGATTCATACCTTTCCCAAGGTTATTAGCGCTATCTGAAATTCAAACAGCCTCGTGCAGAATTTGAACTTGTAATCTGAGTTAATTTCCGGCAACGATAACCATTACGGAACGAGTGCTTATCTCAGGGAAATAACTATGACTATCTTCTGGGTCGTAAATGTTACATAGTGTGACTATCAACGACCGCACAGTCACGAAATTTAGTGTATTTGTTTATTCATATACATATAAGCGGTTGACTATATGAACGTGTGTTTACATAGATCTGATCAATTATACATTGCAAACTGTTTATCATTAGGCGTAATCATTGGGGAGGTATATGTAAATTATTATTGGTGTTAATCATGGCCACACATTATTTTAGTATATTCGTCTGCAACAAGCACATAAACGAGCTAGTAGTTTGGTATAATTGAGTATGTAAATATAATTCAGTATACAAATAAAGGGATCAGGTAACCAATATAATATAAAAAACGTGTCTTTCTTTTAAAGTTTTATAATAAAAAAAACAATATTAGTTTATCGTTAGTGCAAAATTAATATTTCACATATGCCAACAAATATTTTTTTTAATTAGAATTAAAAATTATTCTTGTATAAAAAAAATGACTTTAGTTTGTAAATAAACATGAACAAACTTTTAAAAATCTTACAGTGAAATTCTGATGTCAAGAAATCATCTGTTGCTTTTGTTTACAAACAACACAACCGGAAGTTAGCGGTGAAAAGCAATAAGCACCCCGGTTGAAAGCGGTTTTGAAAAGAACATTTCAAAACCGCTTATTGCTTACCAGGTCCAAATAATATTGGAATTTTATTGTATGACTATCTTCGGTCTACACCGGTATCTGAGCCCTTAGGGAACAGGCGTCGGGTTACACCGACATACATCAGCAGCAGCCTGCCCTAACCTTCAAGTCAAGTGATGTCCCTTATAAAAGGCCATGACAGGGGCTACTATTCCTCTTTTAGTAGTATCCCTTAAGGGGAACACACCTCTTCTAACAACATCCCATGAGGGGATAAGAAGGTAAGTGCTTTTATACACCTCTTTTTTACGAGTTTTTGGGACCACGGAGAGAATAGCAACCCTTGAAGTATTCTCGTCCATTTCCTCGGAACTTCGGACATTGAGGATTGTTGTCATCAACCCTTGAATGTCGATAATAATTACCTTCATTCTGCCCAGGATAAATTAGAGGAGCCTTCGATATTGATACAACATTCGGACAAGCTTCACCCATTGATACTTTCAGTCCACAAGACTGTCGCAGGATTATTCTTGCAAAACTTAACTATAACAAATACCTAACTAAACTAATTACGGCTATACCATACCTCTCTTTAGTGCTGTTTGACTTGAACTGAACTCTTAACTAACTATCTGGTCGCTTGTCCGACCTAAACTATGAACATTTTTCAAAACACTACCTGTTGTACCCATTTTAATTTGCCCTTTATGTAATAAATTGTCGTATTCTATTTATCATCGTAAGCTTGTTCCTTGACTTCATATTCCCGCTTGTTCTCTCTGCATTTCTTAACGTTTAATCTTTATAATAAAGATATATTAGTATACTTTTTTCTGACAATATCGTGTCTTCTTAATAAGATTGCTATTAAAATACACATTTTTCATAGAACATCTTATTTTTTACGCTTTTACTCATAGCATCTATGAATGCTGCATTTAGTCGTAGTAAAGATATAGTAACTTTTGTAAAACAAGTCAATTCTAATTCTAGCACCAAAATCAGTGGTGCTTCACTTTTGATGAGTTTTGTATGTGTTGTATTCTTTAACACGATTACCTTAAAAATCTACAAACATAAACGCTGGCTCTCGTATATTCCCATGCATACATATTTACATATTCCGAGACTCACACGTATTTCCGTTGAAACATACAAACTCACTGATAGATAATCACACACAGGCACACACACACACACACACACACACATATATATATATATATATATATAATGTGTGTGTGTGTGTGTGTGTGTGTGTGTGTGTGTGTGTGTGTCTAAAAATGGAATTGGAATTGAATCCGACAATATGAGGAAGAATGAATAAAGAAAAGAAAGTACAGAATGAATAATAAAAGATGAATTTAATCAATATCACTTACACATGTGTTTCGGTCAGTTATCTTTGTGTACACGATTCAAACTATTATTATCATTAAATAACAAATGAAATGAATATATATATATATATATATATATATATATATATATATATATATATATATATATATATATATATTATATATATTCCGTGTCTCTGTGTGTTTGAAGACTGTATTACTTAACGGAGAAAACAAAAAGTAACCGAATAGGTAGAAATTATTAATGAATAATGAATATCTGCTACATTTCCTTGATAATGTTTTCATTTACACTAGTTACCAACAATTTAATTGCAGATTTCCACTTAAAAATAAATTAAAGTTTATTAAATCGATTATTTAAGGTCAAATTCTAGTTTTAGTTGAAAATTAATAACACAATGAACATCACTTTATAAAGGGCAAAATGATATTACGTATGTAATTAATTTTTAATATACTTTAAACATTAAATTTTACCCAAATTTGCAACATCCGACGCAAGTTAAGTACTTATATAACATGTTATTAAAAGTTTTTTTTTAAAACTTATAAATGTTTTTTCTAAAAAAAATATCAAATACACTATGTACATAAAAATTACTAACTTGTTGACATTTTATTTAAATGAAATATATTTTTATTTTGTTTCAAACACGCAGAAAAACTAAAGTGCACTTAAAAAATTATTGTGTTTTTATTTGCAAAAAAAAAAAATGATCGGGAAATATATTAAAACTACGGTAGCCGATAAGTGTCAATTCAGATTGATAAACAAAAAATACCAAAAATCAGGCAATAACATGATTTTAATAATATTTTCTGTGTCGATTTATTAACCAATGAATTTTTACATGCATCAGTTATTTCTTTAAAGAATGATTTTGTTTCAAACACGCAGAAAAACTAAAGTGCATTAAAAAATTATAGTGTTTTTTTTGAAAAAAAAAAAAAAATGATCGGGAAATATATTAAAACTACGGTAGCCGATAAGTGACAAATCAGATTGATAAACAAAAAATACCAAAAATCAGGCAATAACATGATTTTAATAACATTTTCTGTGTCGATTTATTAACCAATGAATTTTATCATGCATCAGTTATTTTCTTTAAAGAATGATAAATCCCCTTCAGATTTCTTGCGCCTCCATCCTTTGGGGCATAATAACATTTAAGTTATTTAGGGCTATGTCCTCATATTAAAATTAAATGTTTATCCCCCACGTATTTAAACAGAACAATAGTTGATGTATAATAATTTCCCTGATAAACTGAAAGAAATGATATTTCATATACAACAGAGTAATTAAAATCATTAAAAAAATCATTATTATTTTTGTTTACATTTAATTGTAAAACCGAAAGTAATATTATCAAAGGAAATTAGAAATAAAGCTATATATATATATATATATATATATATATATATATATATATATATATATATATATATATGTGTGTGTGTGTGTGTGTGTGTGTGTGTGTGTGTGTGTGTGTGAATATTTATATTCATATAAAATCTATCACGCACAAACATACACTCACGCACACCAGCGAACTCACACACGTACTGCAACGAACTCACACACATTTTCTCACACTTACATATAAAGAGACACATACGAATATCCATCAGCCTACACAACCACTTGCCTGCTCACCCTTACACACAAAGTGTCATACCCTTACGCATTTACGTACATTCATACATAAAACAGCTTTTTTTGTCTAGATATAACATGGTTTGTCAGGGAAACGCGACCAGATATTTTACCTTTATGAAAATTGTTATAGTGTTAAGTATCATCTGGCCTCATTTTAAACAAATTCGTGCGAGAAATATGAAAGTTATTCGCATGAAAACCCAGAATATTGCATTCCACTGAATTGGCGTATTTATTTATTAAACCCGGTTTTGTGAAAACCAGTATACAAAGTAATAACACCATATATTACGTAAACCTTTATTTCCTACTGATATATAAGACACATTGCAGGATTTTACGCACTAATAACATGAGCTGCTTTGAGGCAAATCTAACTCAGATTTTCAAAGATATATTGTTAATGAATACGATTTATTCTATGTATTAATGATTTTGACTATGAATCAAATACTCATTGATTAACTTACGCAATTCCTAAGTATATTGTGACATAACCAGTAACGTAGTTTCTGTTACAGACAGGCAGACGGTGTATCTCCATGATGATAAGATATTGATTGGAAATAAATTATAACGGCTATTATGACAGGTATTTAAGCCCTTTTCTTTGCAAAATATATTGCTCTGCGTGTAATTCCCGAATTATTGTAATATGAGCTCTCAAATTGGACTCTAACTTTTTTAACATTCCGATATAAGAAAGGCTCTGCTTAGAATCATTCCTAACACCAACTAACCTGATTATTCACATTCAAGGGTATTAGCTCGAAGTAATGGCCAAACTATGGATTGACTGTGTTGATAATTCGATGTATTTTAGTATCAGGTGCAATCTTTACGTACATTTCATTACACACACACACACACACACACATATATAATATATATATATATATATATTCGGCTAGAAACCACAAGGCTCGATACCGGTCCTCGCCAACTCAGCGTATGAGTAGCACAGGGATCTGTGCGGTAAAGTAAGGAGCTGATGATAGGTGTGGCGCTCCACCTCAGACGCTAAGATAATACAACAATGATTGGTCTGTTTAATGTCTGTATACAAATGTTCATTACTTCTCGGCGCTGTCTCTTAAATCAGTTTTATAATCACTAACAGGACATGTGGATAGTCTAATAATTTAATTATTACAGCGTTTGGTGTGTATACTTAAGAGCTGGGTTTATTGCCCAGTGCCTCAGGCGCCCCTTGTGAGGGGGAATGTCGACGGGATCAACACAATTTTTCCACCCGCCACCCATGAGTCTCAGCTTGTGGGTGGTTCTACATTAATATGGCCTTGTGGCTGACGCGTGGTGTACGAGGAAAATATCGTGTATACTTAAGAACTAGGGCTAAATAGTTCAGTATGTAAAGAGTATAATAATCTCTCTCTCTCTCTCTCTCTCTCTCTCTCTCTCTCTCTCTCTCTCTCTCTCTCATTCTTTCTTTTTTCTTTTATTTCATTTTCCTTTTCCAAGACCGTGTTTAAAGAGCCCCGTCTGCCCTTATATTTACCCATAGCTGGAGGAAGAATAATACGATTAATATATTTCCCATGTGCATCAGAGTTATGTGAAATGCAAACAGCCTAGTCGATGATTTAAACTCTAGACTATCAAATCATTTAGCTAATTTCAGACGATGAGAATGATAACACAACGAACGTTTTATTTATTCCATATACTCTTCTCACCGATAACGCATTCATAAATTGTCAGACTGTTGAGAATTCCCGATATAAGGTGTACGATGAATGCCCACTCCTAGACTAGGCCAGATCATGTGATCTATCTCTTGGCCAATCACTGGCAGTACTCTGAGGTTGATACTATACTTAACCGACCCTACTGGTCATAATTACTGTATGGACAACAGACATAGGATTAAATCACTGGACATTTAACGATACGCAGGATAGGACTTTTATTCTTACCAAAGGTTTCCATAACACAGAACTTTCTTTAAGCCCTTTTCAACTGGCCAAGGATGGCATTTAAAAACTTTACACAGACAACCACTCTTCTTCCCTTTTCTCAGGACATCTCTTTCCGGTTCTTTTAAAAGAATTTCTTTTGTAAAATCTTTTCTCTCGTTTAATTATTATGTGCACTATTTTTTTTATATAAGCACGTTAATTTTTTGGGATTAAATGTCTAACGAAAGAAGATCTCATCCCCATGAACATGCATGCCGCTAAACAAACGCTTGAATGATTACTTTTAATTTCACACCCGTCTGAAGATTGTCGGAAACACATGTAACAGGAGTAACGGACATATAATATCCATATTTCTTTTTTAATTCTAGTTTTTATGCCTGCTTTGCTCTAATAACTCTGAGAACTTTTTACCTATGAAAATACTTCTCATTTGTAGTCCTTTCTAATAATATATATATTATATATATATATATATATATATATATATATATATATATATATATATATATATAATATATAAGCAATTGGTAATTTACTTGAAGCATTGTTAAGTATGTTATAATATATTAATTATTTTGAAGGCCAGTACAATGCGTATGAAAAAAAAAGAACAACATCTTTTTGTTTTCATCTTTTTGTTTTTATCTTTTTGTTTTTATTTTTCATACGCATTGTACTGGCCTCCAAAATATTAATATATTATTAATATATATTATAATATATATATATATATATATATATATATATATATATATATATATATATATATATATATAAGAAGGGACTACAATATATATATATATATATATATATAATATATATATATATATATATATATATATAGAAAGGATTACAATATATATATATATATATATATAAATATATATATATATATTATATATATATATATATAAAAGTAATTGGTAATTTGCTTGAAGCATTGTTAAGTATGTTTAAAAATAATAAAATTCGAAGGCAATACAATGCGTAAAAAATAAGACAAAAAGATGTTTATATGTCTAATCGATTTCAAAGCGAAGCTTTATCGTCAGAGACGGATTTCAGAATGACGTGCTTATGTTTTGTTTTTTTATATTTGTGTGGTTTAAATTTCTCTTCTTATTCCTTTCCTCTCCTTTTTTTCCTCTCTTTCTTCTTCTCCTCCTTTATGAATGGCGAATAACTGTAATTTCTTATTTCTCTCTTTCTTTTTTTTTCTTTCTTAAAAGTTTGTTGAGAACAAGGCTGACATCCGGTAAGATGTTGCAATGTCGCAATGTGTAGCAATGTGTAGCAATGTTTAGCAACGGTGTGAGCGTGTCATAAT
>CM042140.1:116074739-116087239 GCA_023376005.1 Doryteuthis pealeii
AGAGTTTTCTTTCTCCTATACCGGTTACCTAACCAAAGTTATAGAGCTCAGTCTGCCCTACTATTTACCTATAGCTGTAGGAAGAATAGTCGGATGCTTACCTTTCCCAAGTCTATTCGTAGTATGTGAAATGAAAACAGCCTCGTCCAAGATGGGAACTAAGTTCACCGTGTCCATTTGCAACAACCCGCCTGCAACTGTTATTCGCAAATAAACAGGATCGTCCATGAATAAAAACACTACTAACACTTTAAAAAATAATTTTCTTCTAAATAAAATATGTCAGAAATATATTATTTCTAGTCGAGCATTATACAGTGGTGCCAGCATGAACAAATATCGAGATCATCACCCCACACAAAAACGACTGTGCGGCTACATGCTTCTCATCACACAAACCATCCAATTAAATGCAAGTAAAAAAAAGACATTCTGGACACTGCTGAAGAGGCAGAGACTAAGCGATAAGTGATGTTCTCCTGATTAGAACAACACAAGGACGCTGCGTGCTGTCTTGAACAAATATTGGATGCAACATCCCACAAATCAGGAAAAAATTAAGACAAACAAAACATTGTAGACACTGATAGCGAAGCAAGGACGAACATATTAGTGACGTTCACTTGTTGATTCGGCGGCGATAACTAATGCAAGATATATATATATATATATATATATATATATATATATATATATAGAGAGAGAGAGAGAGAGAGAGAGACAGAGACAGAGACAGAGACAGAGAGACAGAGAGAGACACACACACACAGGAGAGAGAGAGAGAGAGAGAGAGAGAGAGAGAGAGAGAGAGAGAGAGAGAGAGAGATCTGTGCTATCAGCGCCATGAAATAATTGAAATACTGTAACGAAAAACAAATTGTACCTCTTCTCTTTAAGCAAAATTCAACTTGCATATATGTATATATATATATATATATATATATATATATAGTGTGTGTGTGTGTGTGTGTGTGTGTTTATATATATATATATATGTATATATATATCCATATTTATATAATCAATGTATACCTGTAGTATCCTCATTTATCTATATATCAATACTCGTGTTCATTAATTTTACGACCATTATAACCCTCTGGTTAAAAATGAAACTGTAAATCCTCCAAGATGGAATTCAAAAATGTAAATCCTAATTATCTGGTGTTGGTTATCCGCCAAATTCTTATTTCTTATGAGTTGTGTCGTCACCTCACCTAAGTAATGGACCATTTTCTTTTTATTATAAAGAAAGGGAAGAAAAGGGATATGCTACACAGAAAAAATATAATAAGAAAGAAAGAGAGTATGGGAAAATAGAGAGAGGGTGTGAGTGCGCAGAAGCTATAAAGCTAATCTATTTCAATTGAACATAATGATAAGATAAAAAGAATGAAAGTAAAGAGTGACAGAGAGTTAAATTAAGATCATTATACGTGTTACATAATTGTTAGTACCATAACACTTATGTACAGTTAGTGGAGAAACCAAAATGGCTGTTATAAGTTACAGCCGGTGGACTTGAGGACGATTTCATAGAGGATTAAGTGACACGGGTTGACCTCATCTTGATTCCCCTTCCGGTGGATAGCGTGAGAATTGGCGGAGAATGCCCTCTCTCTGTTTAGATTAGAAAGAGTTAGTTTAGTTCAGATCGGCCGAACCACGGAGGTAGTAAGTCGCGTTAATCGCGCTGCCGACTCAATCTGCGCAGTAAGTCTTGTGGCGATTTCGGAATAAAATATGATCTAAAGAAAATCGAAGCCTTTGGTTATTTATCCAAAAACTACCAATGACACAGGGCTTATGATAGATGAGAAATCCCCAATGGAAGACCAGACACGAAATCCCCAAGACAAGTTTCAGACAAGAAGAACATAATATACTGTTGTACCGGCCGTTCCCACAGTGGAGAATATACACCGGTTCTCACTATAAATAGTGAGACACCGAGTGAAAAGGTTGTACTGTTACCGTTTAGCGGCAAGCTAGCCGTTCTTGTACCTTATTGTAAATACACATGTCTCATTTTACCCTACCTCGACTTGACTTCTTTTTTACTGTTGAATTAACATCACAACAGATACCAAAGATGATTAGAAGAGGAATAAAGAGAGTATACAACATACGTTTTACATATTGAACTATTTTGCACATTGTATGGTGGTTTAAACCAAATGATGTTCCTATTTCTATTTGTTTGTTTTTTTCTGTGTGTGTTTTTTTGTTTTTGTTTTTTTCTTTTTTCTGGTGGGAATACACAGTTTTTCCGGGAACCCACGTTTTAAGCCTTTTTCGTAGTATTTTTATTTGGCTTTTGTGAAGATGGGTGTGTTTAATGATTTATCTGAAAATCTGTGACAAACTGGGGGATTTTTTCATTTTGATTGGTGGAAGTTTAGCATATTTCTTTTCCTAAATTAAATTTTGTGTCTAGAAAGTCTGTCTGGTTTGGGTTATGTTTAATATTTATGTCCGATCCTATTAGCATTTATGTCTATCCTATACATTCTGGTTTATACCACAACTAGACAAACATTAGCATATATATATATATATATATATATATATATATATATATATATATATAGGTGTACTTATATTCGGACGGATATATTGAATATTAGTCATTTACAACATACTTCGTGTATTTGTTCATTCATATCAAAATGAAAGTACATACATTAGCTGAATTTTGAACCCGTAATTTCATTATAAAATATACCCATGTACAATGAAAGTATGCAAACGCATACAAGTTACTGTGTAGTTTATATTGAAATAAAACATTTTAATGCAAATATATCCATAGTAAAATACGAAACACAATCAGATGAATACAAAAGAATAAAGAAAAGCTCGTCTTAAAATACTGACCTAAGATAATGAATTTTTTGTAATACAAAGATGAACAAAAATGCATCTATCTATTTAATTAATGAGTTAACTGGAAGGCTGAAATGCAGACAGAAACATCTAAGAGGAAAACAGAGAGGAAGAGAGAAAGTGAGTGAGAGAAACTTAGAGCGAAATGAGAAGAGAGAGAGAGAGAGAGAGAGAGAGAGAGATGAAAATACAGTCAAAGAGAGTTAATGATATTATATATATATATATATATAATATATATATGTATATATATATATATGTAATTAAAGACCTAGAATGAAAAAGGGATATATATAGAGAGAAGGAACTAACGACCAAAACATAGACAGAGACATGTAGATGAGAAAGTAGAGGGTGACTGTGTGAGAGAGAAAGAGAGAGACTTTGAGAGAAAAAAAGAGAGTGAAAAGAGAGGTAAAAAGAGAGTGCTTTTTCTGGCTTCGGGAAACAGAAAGTGCCCCTCTTTTTTCTTTTGATCATGTGTGTGTGTGTCGTGCAAATCTTTCATCCCTCTCTCTCTCTCTCTCTCTCTCTCTCTCTCTCTCTCTCTCTCTCTCTCTCTCTCTCTCTCTGTCTGTCTGTCTGTCTGTCTCTCTTTTCAGCCGAGGAATTACCATTTGAGTCTTGTTAGCAATGAATCTTCATTAGAAATCATCTTTCCAGACGGCTCGTTATATTTTACTCCAAATATTTTCCACCCTGTCGGCTGGGGCTTTAGAATGCATCGACTGCACCTCTGCAGATGGGTAAGACTTCCCCAATGGGGCCACCTGTTGGCCGTGGGTGGTGACCCATGATGCTTCAGGATAGAGCCCAGGTGGATGAGCAGTTCCTGACATGCAATACTCCACTTTGGCCCTATCTTGGGCTAGACGGGCGGTCGGAGAGCCCCCCTCCGATCAATCGGCTGGTCACGTCAAGCCATAGCACCTATATGATTTTCCCAACCCTATTGCCCTTATGGCAAGCCCCAATCCCTTTTTATTGTATGGGTGCTAGAAAGCGGTGACTGCGGGTCTACATGTCCTGGGAATGACGTTAAACTCTATCTGATGGTGAGGTTACAGTTTTGGATGTTTGGGGAATGTGGAGCACCCCTTCATCACCATTGCTCCCTGGTACACTCTGACCCGGAGTGGTAGTACCTGTTATGGTCCCATCTATGGGTTAAATAGAAAAATGTATTTATAAAAAAATTGTATTATCCATTAAGAATTGATTTATTTCAAAACTTTCTCGGCATTAAATGACCCACTGAGGTTGATATGCCGTAAAACAAAACAAACCAAACCAAACCAAATATTTTCATTTGGATTTAAATCCGGTCTTTGGTCAGGCCAGAACATTACTTCGAATGTTTTTTCAAAAATCCACATTTTTGCCATTTTATTAGTAGCAGGAGGTGCACAATTATGATTATTAGTATAAAATAATATCTACTTGGTTTAATGGAAGACCTTTTCTTAGGGGGTTTTTCCTATGATGTAACGCCCTGTTGGCGGGGCTTAAAATACACTTACTGTAGCTCCTGCAGAGAAGTGAGATCCTCGAATCCACCCCAAGATAATGGTGACCTGGATTTGACAGTAAACTGTATCTGATAGTGAGGTTCTAATTATGGTGATTAACCGAGTGTGAAGTGCCCCTTTACTGCAATTACACCCAGGTTCAACCTGAATCGGAGCTGTATTACCTGTTAGAAACATATCTATGAATTAGTAGATCTGTTTAAGATTATCCCTATCTGACTGTGTGCCATAAGATTTAAGAAACAAAACCTTAGGGAATCCTTAACATCTAGGCATAAAATAACATTAGACGTGCCGTTAAAATCAATCTATGAATGTATTTTCATGTTATAAAGTTTCTGAAAATTGATTGATCTGTGGTATAACATGTTAGCCACTCGTACATAGCATTTGCTGCTACATAATTTCATACAGTGTATTAACCGAGGCTTACTTTCGATAAGATAAAACAAGAATTCTTCCAGGCTGAGGCCGTGTTATTGCTACTGTATGGCTGCACCACTTGGATTAACGAAATGCTTGGAGGAAAGGCTAGATGTGTACTACTCAATGATATGACGTTCTGTTCTGTACGAATCCTAGAAGCAGCACTCCACAAATAAGCAGCTGTAAAGCCACTTGCTTCCTATCACACAAGCCATCCGGGTAAGACAAGCAAAACATGCTTAAATCTGCTGGAGAAGGAAGAAGGAGCTCATGAGAAACGTTCAGCTATCAGCAACTACACATGGATACACCAGTATGGGTGGGTCGGCAAAAATTTACACGGATCAGCTCAGCGTGGATACTGGTCACTATCTCATTGACTTTGCTGCTATATACGATGGGGATTAAAAATTTATCCGCACTTTTATTCTATGGAAGCCGAGTTCATCGTGAATAATTTGATAGATAAACCATGATTTATCTGCAGAGAACAGGCTACCTCATCGATGATAACTCGCCGGTTTGCCATTAACAACTCTTGAGCTTGCTGAAATCTTCCCATAACTGGTGGAATTTGACGAGCGTCCCTCCCCCCTCTCTCTCTCTCTCTCTCTCTCTCTCTCTCTCTCTCTTCGTGTGACACGCTTATCGGGCCACTTTTACACTTCCCTTCCACCCATACCCACTTTTACGTTGTAGTGCACTGCCCTCATATTGTGCTAAAATCCTCCGATAAATCTCAGCCCCTGACACTCCTTCCGACCAGAGAAAACTGGTTAGTACCTTGGTGCATATTACTAATAGCGTGACCATGTTAACACTATATATATATATATATATATATATATATATATATATATATATATATATATATATTAGACACAACGTGACCCGTTGGGTCAAACATTAAGCACTGGCTAGATAATTGGGATTAGGGAAAAGAGTTGGGCCTGCCAAAATTTTGTCTGCTATTCATTTTAAAACGAATTAAAATTAATTAAATCGATTATTTAAGGTCAAAATTTTGTCAAAGTCGAAAAGTAATAACATAATGAACATCAGTAAAAAAACAGCGAAATAATATTATACATGTAATTCATTTTTTAATACATTTTAAACTATTTTTTCGGTCAGTGTTGCTCAAATATATCTTAAACATGGACAGCATGACGTAAAATCCGTTTTTTACAAAATAAAATTAACCCCCCTGATTGAAAATAAATTACCGAAAATCAAGGAAGTATCTGATTTTAATGACATTTTCATTGTTGATTTATCAATGAATGAATTTTATAATACATCAGTTATTTTATTTCAAAACTTTCTGATTTAATTAGATATTTCTGCTATGGTAAATTAATATATAAAATGTATTTAAAATATGAAACTCCTAATTTACAAATTTCATATTTCTAGATTCTAAAAACATATTTTTCTAATAACTACTTTATTTTATTATCGTTATCTAATAATAATTGTAGAAAAACTCTTTTTAGCTCTCTCCTTTTAAACAGAACAAATATCGATGTATATTTTCTTCTTTTATAAGATAATAGCCAATTAAATAATTATCGAAAAGTAAAAAAAGATGTCCAAAAATTATCATTTTAGTTTTTATTTTGATTTGATTTTCCTATATTCGGTACTTATTTTCCACGCGGATATCTCCCTTAAAAATATGTTTTTCATCTATTCCCACTTTCGAGCATTTGTCTTTTTATTTATACTGTAATTAGTTTCGACTGTATATATCCCCACCGGTATTTTGAGGTCCCAAAATAAGGAGGGGCGTCAATGTTTACTGACCTGAAAAAATCAGAAAATTTTGAAATAAAATAACTGACTCTTTATGAAATTCATTGGTAAATTGGTGTTTGGTATTTTTAATCGGGAGGGGGGGGGGTAATTGTTTTGTAAAACATGGATTTTTCGGCAATTTTGGCAGTGCCTAGAAAAGAGAGTTTGCAAAGTGAATTAAATTTTTAAAAACAAACAAATAGTCGGGGAGTTCAAAAAACATACAACCGGAGACTTAAAAGAAAAAAAATATGGCCGGAGAGTTAAAAAAAATGACATACGACCGGAGAGTTAAAAAAAAAAAAAAAACATACGACCAGAGAGTTTTAAAAAAACATACGGCTAGAGATTTTTTTTTAAAGCATTAAAATCTTGTTGTAAAATTTCTAAGAAAGAAACTGTTGAATTTAAATTGAAATGGATCATGGAATTTTATTAAGTGCGGGCTCTTCACTGCTGGTGTGAACATACAAATAAAGTCAGTTAAATGTGTCTCTCTTAATCACTCTCACTCTTACTCACATATATAAACTAACACATTTAACGAGGAGGTAATCAAGAGTTACATAGAAAGGGGGACAGTGACAGGCCGTATATAAAGTTAGGGACAGGTCGGATTTGACTTAATTGCAAATTACGACTAATTAGAACCAAATAAAATGGAATTTTTTGAAACGTAATTCAATCCTAAAACTAAGGAATAATTTAGTATAACTTTCATGTAATTAAACGAATCAGTAAAAAAGCCTTTAGTAGATAAAAGTTGATGCTCTCAGCTTTAGTATAATAATAAATAGATGTGTGTGTGTGTGTGTGTGTGTGTGTGTGTGAGAGAGAGAGAGAGAGAGAGAGAGAGAGAGAGAGAGAGAGAGAGAATTGACCAACCCAGTGCATGCATAAGTAGCATAACTTGGGTATCAGCTGACTGTAGGCGTTGCGCTCCACCTCAGCAAATCAATCTCCCTGGCCTAACGTTAGCGAAAAGAGGGTAGACTCTCTCGCTGTTCGTCTGATCCCGGTAATAAGGCACTCCGAAGACTATAGCGAAAGTGTGGATAATTTCTGCGTTTTAACCGAGGCCTAGTTTCATTTTTAATTATACCTTTTACGAGTGAAATATCGATTTATAAGTGGCTACTTACCTTATCTTACCTCTGATGACAATCATTTGACATTTTCTGATATGTGATGCGCAGATGGGTACTGAATTATAATAATCTTTCAAGTAGATTGTCGGCGCTGTAATCTTATTCTTTTTTTCTTTCCAACTTATTTGCGTTATTTTCCTGTCCCCACTAAACTCCGTTTGACCTTTACAGACTAACCCCTAATGAACATAAATACAAATTAGGTCATACCAGACAATATGTTTAGTCATCTACGCACTCATTAAAGAAGGGCCTTTACTCTCAAATAAGTCCCCAATTGTTTTATGACACTTCCATCTTTATCATCTCAAAAGGGATTTCGGAAGTGTTTACGAACAAGGCCCACGTTCACACATAATACCCTGATTAATTCACGAATTAAGTGTCAAGTCTTAAAACGCTTTGGGCTTCTTCAAGGTGTGTTAACATCTAGAGATTCAAAGGATGGAGATTTTAGTAGCGTAGACGTCGAGATTAAGCAAGTTATAATCCGCCATTGTTAGTCTGCGTGCGAACATTAACATAAAGAAGAAAATCTATGAATAAATATCAATGCGCTTTCAAAGAAATGTAAGTGTGTATATACTTACCTACATATGTGCGTATGTATGCAATGCCACTCGTATTAGTATAGATTGGAAAGTGTCTTGATGAAAATAATCAAGAAGACTCTCTTCTTTTATCTACATTGATTGTCAAATATCTTTTGTGAGTTAGAATAAAGAAAATACCGTCATTTCTGTTTTTGATACCGGAGAGGCAGGATACTAAGCGCTTAAAAAAAAAACGGAGCAGAAAACATCATACAAAGTAATGGAAGTTTAATTCAACAGATTCTTTTCACTGGACAACAGGTATTGAATAGTCTTTATGACTTTTACATAGATTTTCTGTTATTTTAGTTTTTGTTTGAGTTTTATCCTTTTTTTGTTTTGTTTATTGCTTCTTTTTTTTTTTTTTAGTCTATCATGTATTCATTCGTACTTCTTATATCGTAAAAATATTCTAAATCCCTTGTGATTCATTGAATCCCCTGACATATTCAATACTTTTCTTGTTTTTATCTTTATTTTTAATGTGACTGTCCACGTATGTGTGCAGACAAAAGCAAATATTCACTGCATCAACCGTGCAACATCAAGACACATGATACAGATGTTTTTCCAGTATGCAAATGTTTTATTTAGAACAACCTACTTTTGTATTGTTCGTTGTGTGGTTGCTTGTTTATTCTATCAAATATATTGCTGGAATTACTTGAAATATCTATTTAATATACTAAATGTAAGCTGATTTTTTTTAACAGGAAAAATAATTTGTCTGGTGTTAACCTCAACTATGAATGCATGGATACATATAAATAAACGTAGTTATATATATATATATATATATATATATATATATATATATATATAGAGAGAGAGAGAGAGAGAGAGAGAGAGAGAGATGTGTGTGTGTGTGTGTGTGTGTGTGTGTGTGTGTGTGTGCAGAGAGAGAGACAGACATACAGACAGAAAGAAAGTGAGATACAGAAACAAAACAGAGATAGATAAGTAGATATGAAAAGTCTTAGATAGATAAATAGATAGATAGATACCTACATGCATATATACATATGAGAAGTTTTCAATAGATTGATAGATAGATATGAGAGATCTGAGATAGATAGATAGGTACATACATACGTGCACTGCTACATACATACATACATACATATATACATACATACGTACATAGGTGCGGGCTGACAGATAGGAAAAATCACTCACAAATGTTTGAATCAACATATAATTTTGAAAATTAATCTAAGAATTTAATTATGCAAAATATTGTTTCTAGGTACAATTCATCAAATCTTTGTGCCTATGCAGGCTTGTACAACTAATACTTCACAACTGACCATTCTACAAACATTAAAACGATATCATATCTTCTATTTTTCGAAACCTTTGACTCTGCTTAAGCGCCTGTATCAGTCGTCACTAGAATATTGGATATTATAAATAAAAAAAATAAGATAAGTTTGAATAAACGAGAAACACACACACACACACACACACACACACACACACATATATATATATATATATATATATATATGAGAAGTAAATAAACAAACAATGTGTTTGATAAGGCTTTTTTGGCCGACTATTTTTGGGAGAATATGTGCTTAATTGAAGTCGTACCTAATTTTGAAAATTAATCAATTAATAATTAATGATTTAGGCAGGCATGCCTATTCAAATGTAATGCTAAACAAATCGAGAAAAATCATATGTATATATGTTAAGCTATCGTAGACATGGTGTCAACACCTGGTTCCGGACAGTTTCTCACCTATGCGATCTTGAGACCAGGCTACGTTAAATCAAATATAAATGGTCTATCAATGATGTTGAGAACTATATGCTTGAAAATAAATCACCACAGTATTATCCACAATATATATATATATATATATATATATATATATATATATATATATGTATGTAATGTATGTATGAGTAAGAGTAGCGTGGAGAGGAAGTCAATGTCTCTTTGTTACAGACTATGTGATTTTCAAACCACTAGTAACCAAGTGATTTCCTGTCGCCGCTATATATAATATATATATATATATATATATATATATATATATATATATATATATATATAGTTGTAAATAAAGTTGTTTCCCGACCGACCGACATCATGATGAAGGTGTTGGAATAACACCGAAACCGCGGTCGGGAAACAACTTTATTTACAACTATTAATGCTCTATATTCACAATATATTGAGCCCAATTGGATTAACTACTTACGCTATGTTCACATAGTAGTACCCATAAATATACTCCCACACTGTTAAAAAATATACATAATTTTTTATTATTTTTTTGTTTTTGTTTGAATTTATATATATTCAGCTCTTTGGTGTTTTTTTGTGATATGCTTGTTCATAAGGGAATTGAGACCTATCTGATGAGGCGAAAATTTGGGGAGCCGGTTTAAATCAACTTAGATTTATATGGTCCCCAATTTTTGTCGAAATAAATTTATTATGGGATTACTGTATTGAGTTCTTCCTTTATTGATATATATATATATATATATATATATATATATATATATATATATATATATATAATATATCAACGATATTGAGTACTATTCACTTATGTATATAGCACACACACACACATACACCATATTAATATTATCCATATTAATATGGGTGTATGTGTGTGTGTGTGCGTCCGTTTGTGTGTGTTTGTGTGTGTATTTGTGTGTGGGTGTGTGTTTGCGTGTGTGTATGTGTGTGTGTGCGTGTGTGTGTGTGTGCGCGCGCGTGTGTGTGTGTTTGTGTGCTCTCAGACAGAGCTGTAGAACCACACACAAATGTTTAAATCTACATATATGGATGGGTGAATTTATAAATTGTGTAGTTTAATGTTGAAAAGAAAACGTGAGGCCGCTTCAAACTTGTTGATAAGCATATTTATGTATTTACTATTTTCTCAAAGTCACCTCATCAAGCTCAGATTTCCACAATGTGCAGACGGTTACATGATGTAAAAAAGAATATCAAGAGACGAATAAAAATTAAAAAAAGAAGAGAAGAGGGAAAAAGAAATGAAGTAAGAGCAAGAGAACGTCAACTGTGTCCGTTCACTTGCTGCAAATAGTTGGAAATTGTTAAATGCAAACAGAAATCTACGATGATTTCTCTCAGATGTTATTTCATTGAAATTAATACATAAATTGAAGGGTGAAATATAATGACGCCAGAAATTGTAAAAAAATGCTTTGTTTTACGAGAGATGAGTGTAAAGAACGTGGATATACAGGCAAAGGTTTAATGTAGAGCAGAGACAAAAGATGACGGATAATTTTTATTATCAGCTACAATGGGCTTTCCATGGGTCCAGCGAGCA
Source organism: Doryteuthis pealeii (assembly GCA_023376005.1). Taxonomy (NCBI): domain Eukaryota; kingdom Metazoa; phylum Mollusca; class Cephalopoda; order Myopsida; family Loliginidae; genus Doryteuthis; species Doryteuthis pealeii. The sequence continues at coordinate 116,086,442 of CM042140.1, forward strand.
TTGCTCGATATCGAGAGTGCTCAATATCGGTGAGAGAGTATACATATCTAAGTTTGGATAGCTTAGACACAGATTCGAAGTCGCTTGGTCTGATGATCACAATAGCGAGAAGCTGATAGCCACCAAGCGCCTTTGAATCTGTTTCTATGCTTTCTTTATATATATATATATATATATATATATATATATATATGGAGGGAGAATAGTTAGATTCATACCTTTCCCAAGAGTAATTATACTATATGTAATCACAACAGGAACTTCCAGGATTTGAACTCGGGTCGGTGTGTCCATTTACTAAAATGATATCCGTTACACCACTAAGATTATGCAATGGTTCATATGTCAAACGTTAATGAGAAAGAATGAGATAAAGGCTTAATATGAAGTACCAAGATGTTTCTGATCTAATAAAAGATGCGATAGACGAGGTCGAATTCAAGTTTTTTATTTTTTTAATTTTTTTTACATAAGTTGGTTGTTAATGAGTAAGTAGTGAAAAGAACTACGTATTTTAAAAAGATAAAATAGCATAAGTATCATTGAAAAAGATTTCCTTTGTGTTAAAATATCTATTTCTCTGAATGTTTGAGATGAGGCTAGATGTTTAGTATTATCTGCGTTATTCAGACTATTGTACAGATAACAATGAAGATGAGGACAATAGTCCGAATAACGCAGATAATGTTTATATACATATATATATATATATATATATATATATATATATATATATATATAGTCATCCACAGACATAGTGTTTCGACTTTTCACGTCTCTTTAGTTTGGCTAGACCCA
>CM042140.1:116089739-116167239 GCA_023376005.1 Doryteuthis pealeii
TTTTTTAAAATCACGGTCAGATACAATTACGCCACATTCTGTTTGTGCGAATTATTGTGGGCAATGCACGCGCGTGCGCGCGCAAAGGCGCACACACACACACACACACACACACACACATTTGTTCAATTTACAAAGTCAGACATGTGGGATACTAATTCACCTGGAGATCGTAATACAGAAATGAGTGTGTCATTGTTGTTCCCATGATTAGCAAGTGGCTCTCGAAGGTTCATCACAACTGAATAGCGAGTTTAATCCTCGCTGGATGCCACATTCTTGCGAACTAGTGACGAACGGGTAGGAAATGTCTAGGGTGTTCCATCGTGATGTACTGGTTAGCAATGTTGAGTTTTTTCATATATATATAAGGTGTGCGCTAGATCCTCGCTCTTACTTATAGACTAGGCCAGATGATGTGATCAGTGTGGGACTTTAAGATTCAACCAGACAACCAAATTAACAAGGAAAAAAGAATTTGTAACCAATTGGATTTTGTTGTTCCAGGGGGTCATACAGGAAAAAAGAAAAGAAAACGAAGATAGACGAATACTTGGATCTTGATATAGAGCTGAAAAGGCTGGGAAACATCAGTGAAATCAATTATAATCGGTGCTCTTAAAACAGTCAACAAAAGCGTGGAAAAGCGACTAGGGGAATTGGAGATTGGAGGAAAAATCAAGACAACCCAGATGAAAGCACTGTCAGGATCAGCTAGCATACTTTAACGAGTATTGGAAACCCTTGCTATCACGTGGACTGCATTGCAAACACAACAATTTAATCTAGTGGGAAAAACTTGCAAGGAGAAATATAATAGATGTGTTTTTAAAAAAATGAATTTGAAAATAAAATGAATAGCCTAGAACAGGGGTTTTCGACCAGAGGTGCTCGCACCACCTGGGATGTGAGCATCATTCCATGGGTTACGAGAAGCGTCCGTTCAAATTTAGATTTTTTTCTTTAGTAATTAATATTAGTCATATTTTCGTTTCTTTATTTCAGATTGTTATTATTATTTAGAGAGTGAAATATATATGATCTTTTGATAAAACTATAGTGTGCATTCACATTCTATATTTTTGAACAAAAGTATACATTTTAGTTGTGCGAGGTCAGAGCAAAACCCTTTTAAGTGTGCGGAAATTTAAAAAAAAAAGGGGGGGCGTTGGGAACCACTGCCCTAGAAGAATGAATATAATAAAACGTCTTCGGAATAATAATCCATGGGTTTACATGCCGTAAAATCCAAATAACCCAACAACCAGCATTGATCAAATTCCTTATAAAGAACCCTCCAACTAAATTTAACAGAGGAATTGCGTGTATACTGCCTTATATAATGTACGTTATTTAATGAGTTACATTTTAAATGTTCCAATAGTTATGTTCAAGGAGGAAGATTAAAGTCATTCCTTTTCTGATCTTGAACTTGAATCAATGCTTACAGGCAAATGTTGTTCTTAGTAACTATGAGAAAAGAGATTTGACCTTGCCACCGTATTTTTTCCCTGAACATAGAATCTGTCAACTTGAGGCGATATCTTGTGTGACTAGGATAGAATGACGTACCAGCTGCGGTAGGTAAGCTGTCATTTTACAAAAGCAGTGGAAAGAAAAGAGCCGCCGGACTGGTGATGCTGATTATAGGACATTTTTAATGTATCATATATAACAAAACCTTTTTAAAGTAAATATATTAGTGAAGAATTAAGTACTTTCACCTTACTTATGACATATCAATATTTCTTGAATAAAAGCACTTTTACTTAAATCTTCAAACATATTTCTCAAAGTTTGGTCATAAGTATTGAGGAGTTCTAGATTTTAAATATTTCTGCATTTCCACTATGAAAGATGGGATTAGTAGGCAGATTATTTTTTTCAAAAATGGAATTCTTAATGAGATTTACATCTATGATTGAAATCCAAATAACTGTCTCCAACTGCTTTAGTAAAATTTGCTTGCGGGAAAACATGATACCAAAATATTCACACACACACACACACACACACACACACACACACACACACACACACACACACAATAACAATAACAACAGCAACAACAACAGCAACAACAAAAACGCACGCATATACACGCTCATGAACACCTACACATTGATATACAACATTAGTACTAAATCATGATGTTTATAGCCACGATGTTTTTAGCTATTGTTAGCGACGCTGAGGTTGGCTTTTTAAATTATTTTGTAGTTTAAAATGAATCTTAGACGCTTGCAGTAACCTCTATATTCATTAGACTTTGCTTTATACGACTCTTTCTTTTTTTCATAAAGAGACACTTTGGAAGATGTGGTGGATATTAAAAGAAACACAGCTTTACACTATATCAAAAATAGAGTTTCAGGGGTTTCAACCAATGGAAAATTTGCCTTAAAGCTTATTTTGAATTACAAAAATATTCTTATTTTTTTATTTTCTGTCTTTTGTAAATACAGATTCAATCTCAACATTTCTGAACACAAATCAGATGTATTCAATTATACAGTCTAAAAAAAACTTTAAATTCAGTTGAATATTAATAATAATTTAAGAATATATCTGGACAGAATTCAGTACACGATTTTTACATATTTAGGTTGGTTATTTCATAAACCCTGTTTAATAATAAGTGATCTTTATTAGGTTAGTTTTAACGAAATTAGAAACGTTAGAAATTAACGTGATAAAAAGTATTAGTTTTCAAATCTTCTTAACTATGGACCTATTTGATTCCTATTTAGCTCTGATAGACACTCAAAGTCATTCGATATTTAAAAGTTCTATTGTATTTTTATAATTAAGTATTTTTCTTGTCTGGACCAAAAATGTTATAATGTCATCCAGGCTGAGGGTGGGGCATATGACCACCGGTTGAGAATAACTGATATTAAGGATACAATGTATCCTTTATTGATTTCTCTGGTAAAAACTGTGTCACATCCTTACAGTATACTAAAAAAGACCAACACTTTACTATTTCGAAAACGGTGCGATTGTTTAGTTTTAAAATTAGGGGATATCACAATTTGTAATAATGATTTACTTTATTCTGTCGTTATTATAGTTTAGAACACCTAATAGCAGCATTCAGTCCTACCTCATTTGAAACCACTCGGCCCTTTTGTTTGCGAGAGTTCTTAGCTCACTCAATCGCTGTCCAGATCTTAGGACCCCAATCGAGCATATATGAAGTGTGTCCCCAGCTTACAAAGAAAGTTTGTGCAGTAGCAGCCCCCTTTCCTACATGTAGTCGTTTGATCCTATCACAGCAAATTCTAGGGATCCTTTTGCAGATGCTTCTTAGGGCTCCAGTAGCATAGGACTAAACTTAGACCACCTATAATATAAGATTACAAGAAATGACCACCAAAGTTACAATCTTAATGCCAAGCGAATCACACTCATTATTTGCTTACTCAGAAGGCAGGTGGTGCGAATTGGTACCAGTTGGTCATGACTCAAAAAAAAAAGAAGCATAATTGGCAAATTAAGTTTGAGTTCTAGTTGTGGTCAGTTTAATCCTTATGCTCTTGGAAAATCATCCTAATTATTCTGAAATATTTAATTTAATATAGCCAGTCAACTTTATAACACTATTGTAGTGTTATAATTGTTAGTGAGATTGATTCTCACTCATTCTGCCTCATACCTCAAGCTAAGCTAAACTTAGCAAATGATAACTTTATATTATCAAAATTATATATATATATATATATATATATATATATATATATAAGAATATATATATAAGAATATGCGCCTCTGCCAAGCATAAGTAGTAAAATGATGTGGCATATTTTTTACAAAGCCTTGGTGAATATAGGGCTGTTAGTAATTTGTGATCCAACACGTAATTTAAATTTAGCTTCAATTATTGAGAAATATATATGATAAAAAGGGATGGGGTTGCCATAAGGGCAATAGATTTGAGACAATCATATTGAAGCTAAGGCTTGGCGTGACCATTCGATTGTTCGAAGGGGGCTTCTCCAACATCCGGTCTAGCCTAAGTAAGGACCAAAGTGGAGTGTTGCATATCATGGACTGCTCAGCCACCAGGGTTTCATTCTTAAGCATCACGGATCACCACCCACGACCAACAGGCCGTCCGATTGGAGGTCTTCTCTAGAATCCGACTTTATCATCAGACTATATGACCTTTAGGCACCTCTTTTTGATCTCAATTCAGAAAGACATGTTTTTCATTTACACCATCAATATCCAGTTGTTTGTTAGGGCTTAGGGTTAGGGGTTAGTTTTTTAAAAATTCTAAAAGTCTCAAAATAATAGCTGAGATGAATTGATAGAATCCAGATAGTATAAAAACAGGTTTTGCGTAAACCAGAAAGTTATGGAAACAGAAACAATCCAATATGTTCGGCCATTATGATTGGTTTGTAGTGATTTTTCTAGATGAATCTTGATAATTTGTATTAATCAGATTTTTCGGACGGTTGTTCATATCATATTTTTATATACACGACGTTTCGGTCGCTGTGCATTCCGGCCTTCTTCAGGTGTTTCTTGTTAAACCGTAATCGGGAGCCTTCTTAGAACTTCGAACCGAAACTTTATTTAATAAATTGGGTTAGATCTCACCCCATTAACGAAACCAGGTACAAGTGTTAAGTATTCTGTTTCATTCTCGTCCGGAGTCATGATAGAACCTGCAATCTAGAGAGAATTGTCATTAAGACCTGTATTAAATCCCCCCTTACATGCGTTACGTCATGTGTCATCAAGAATCACCTGAAGAAGGCCGGATGGCATATCGGTCGAAGCGTTATTTATATGAGAATAAAGATTAGGAGAATAGTCTGAAAAATCTAAATAATACACATTAGGATTGGGTTCTGTGACAAAAATCTAATTTTGTTAATTTGGATAATCAAAACTTTGGTGGCTTTTATTAACTAAAATATAAACTAGTTTATGCAAGTAAATTGGGGCAATAATCTAAAAAAAGCATGAATGAATGAGTGGGAACAATAATTCACTGAGTAATGTGTAATCGGATCTGTAAACAAATGAATCAATATTGTATTTTTATGCTGGACACTGTTGGAGAAGCAAGGATCGACTCATAAGTGACGTTCTTCTCTGGAAGCCATCACATGGGTACGCCAAGGTAGGTCGACCAGCAAAGACGTACATTGACCAACTCTGCGCGGATACTGGCGATAGATTGCCATGGATATCCGTACTGCCAGCGTGACTTGATGATGATGATGATGGGGAAGATGACGATGAGGAGGATGATAACGTTAGTAATTGTCCATTTAACTAGGGATCAAATAGCAGCATGTATATGATTTCAATTATTTCTCTGCTCCAATTGTGTGACTAAAAATATAAACTTCAATATTGTACCGGGAGTTAGAGTCTATGACTTCCTGTATAATACTGAGGTTGATATTTGTAGCTGTGTTATAAGAGCACTTGAAACAGCCCCAAATAATTATACAAAAAAAAACAACATTAAAAGGCATAGAAATAGTTGAAATCTTATGCATATTGCATTATAACAAAGAACAGAAATGCTTAAGGAAATACTGCATTAATCAATACATTTTATTTCCCATGAAACCGAAAATCACAATTGTTGTGAAAATACAATATAGATTCATTTGTTTGTAAGCTTGATCGCACACTTCTCAGAGAATTACTTTTTCCAGTCATTCGTTTATGATTTTTATATTTTTGGTCAATTTTACTCGCATAACGTATCCGCTTATATCTTATTATAATGGAGATTGTGTGCTTTTCTGTCTGTAACCGAAACTAAATCACTATTCAAGTCACAATTCCCTTTGTTATTGACGTCACATTGACCATGAATATATTTTTATTTAAACCTCAATTATTAATAAAATTGTTTTACATTATTAATACTGTTACCCATATCTACATACTAATAGCATGCAATTATATTTATATGTACAACAAAATAGCGGTTTACAGTGTGAATGGGAAGGCTAATTTGCTTATTGATATTAAATATGTGCTTAGTATTATTGATTATTCTAACTGTTTGGTTTTACTATAATGAATATAAGCAAAAATCTCTTCAATAAATCTTAAATGAAATCCATTAACAAGAAGAAATAACTGTAATATTATTCTTTACTTCCTATTTTAACTAAACAGTTTAATTAGGAAAATTTACCAATGAAAGACGGGAGTAACGGAAAATGATGGAAGAGTTAGTTTCAAAGTTGTTCTATTTTTCAATCCTACCCACTCTGTTCAAAATATTTTTATCTACATTCTTATTCAGTTTCATTAGCCTTTCTAATTCAATATCATATTTTATTATAACATTTAACTAAAATACTTGCACCCGGAGGGTGCATATATTTGCTAGTTTTACTTAATAAACGCAACAAATCGTTTAATAAGGACAAAATATTAAATATTTCTTTTTCAGGTTTAAATATATCTCTTTAAGATAATGAAATGATCACCTATTTAAAATGAGTGTATAGACACACATATATATTTACCAACCCCTCCGCACGAGTAGGATGTGACACAAAATCAATTTCTTATGCGGATTTTAACAGGTTTGAATTCGGAGGTGTCCTTCTCCTAGACTGGTTACCTAGCTAAGGTTAAAGAGTCCAGTCTGCCCTGCTATTTACCCATAGCTGGAGGGAGAATTGGATTCATACCTTTCCCAAGCGTATTAGCACTATGTGAAATTCCAACAGTTCTGTCCAGGAATTGAACTCGAGTCGACCAGTCCATTTCCTATGACTCTAACCATTAGACCACGCGTTTGTAAAGACACATATATGTGCATTTATATGTACCAAACCCTCTGCACTAACAGGATGCGTTGCGAGGTCAAAATTTAACATGTTCGCATGCAATACTATTACTTCTCATAGACTGGTTCCCTTAATAAGGTAGGAGCACAGTCCGCCCTACTATTTACCAATAACTTTAGGGAGAGTAATTTGATTTATACCTTTATCATCGTTGGAAATGGACACATAGATCAAAGATAAAATACCGAACGAGGCTAGATGTATTTCACACAGGACCAATGCCCTTGGCAAAGTCATTAATCCAAGTATTCTCCCTCCAACGATGATTTAAATAGTAGGGCAGACTGGGTTCATTGACCTTCTTATACCAACAAGTGTAAAAGAAGAGAAATTCTGAAACCTAACCCTCACGCTTAAAAATTGACCTGGTGTCACATTTTTTTCGTGAAATCGTAAGTAAATGCACATACCAATATGGTTCCTGGGTGATATGCTGAGTAATCCCACTCCCAGGCATTTTAGAGTAAGAGATTTACGTGTAGTGAGTTAACTAGCACACACACACACACACACACACACACACACACACACAAGCAAACATATATATTTACACACACTCGGTCATGTAGCAAAATACACAAACATAAGCATCAGCTGCAGCAGTAGCAATATTGGCAGACAACATCCTGGTCCCTTGATATTTAATCAGAAGAGTGACAAAAATTATTCCTTCTTCTTATTTCCCTTTATATATATATATATATATATATATATATATATATATATATATATATATATATATATTCTTATTAACAAAACATTTTCTGAAGATGATTTTAACAGATCGAAATACTGCAGTATCAGCATAATAAAAAACTTGATTTAAACTGGACATCTGTATGATTTTCATATTATCTTACCTTTATATCCCATCGGCTTCATTTCCTTACTTTCATTAAAATATATATCTATATATCTATCTATCTTTCTCTCTCTCTCTCTCTCTCTCTCTCTATATATATATATATATATATATATATATATATATATATATATATATATATATATAAAGTTTTCGTACATGTGGGCTCAGGTGTTTCCTTCATTTCTTAAAATTAGATTTGTTTTCACTTTTCTATCTCATAAACAGTAAGTAACTTCTATATTTCTTTATGTATATGTACCATTTTTCAGAAGAGTTCGTCCTCCAGGTGCACCTGCTCTGACTATCCTTTGTGATTAAAGTGGGTCATTTCCATTGTTTCCTTTGCGTGTTGTCTACTAATGATTTCCTAAGGCACATAACTTAACCTGGTATTTCCCGACTCCGTCTCTACCAGTTAGTACTTATTTTTATTAAAAGTATCAACGTGTGAGGAGTCTAATCGAAATCATGAGCTCGAATACATACAAATTGGGATGCTCGATATCAAAACATTCCTACTCTAATATAAATATTTACCAGCCCCTTTGCACGAATAGGATGTGACTCAAGGTCAATTTCTTAAGCAACGTTGTATAGGTCTGAATTCAGAGATTTGCCTTCTCCTAGAATGATTACCGAGCCAATGTTAAAAAGCCCATCGCGCCCTATAGCTGCAGGGAGAATAGTTGGATGCATACCTTTTCCCAATGATAATTCAAACAGCCTCGTCTACAGTTTGAACTCGAAAGGTATGGGAAAATAGTAGGGTAGACTGTGCTTTTTAATCCTGGTAAGGCAACCGGTACAAGAGAAGGACAACTCTGAATTCGAACCTGTTAAACTTAAATTGAATTGATCTTGTGTCACTTCTTGCTCGTTCGGGGTCGGGGTAAATACATACATAAAAATTCCAGGATCGAAACAAAAAAAGAGGACTCATGCTAAGTTAAAACTTAAAAACTCTTAAGGTCGTAAATTTCTTTCCCCGAGAAGGAAAACTCAACTAATCAAAACCTTAAATGAGTAGAAACAGCAGCCACATAACTTCACAGCGATAAAAACGAAGATGTCAAAATCCGTACTAAAACAAATATTCAACCTCAATAATCATTCAGTAACATTGCTCCGGCATGTCACTGTATACCAATATCAGGGAAAGATGACTATTATACAAGCTATACGAGTGTTTCCAACTCGAAACCATGGGTAGTAGCATGGTGAATGTAAACCAACTTGGCTGAATACAAATCGATTCAACGGCGTACTTCAGAAGATGCTGGGAGGACGGACCTCATAGGTTTACAGCAAGGGTCAAACAATCCCGCCAGGAAACTACTTCTACACATCTCTAATGGTGGCGTCTATTGTTGAATTGTCGAAACAGCTAACGAAAGATAGACATGACAAAAAACCTTACAAGCCGTTTCGTCCTTTACACAGCTCAACAAGGAGCTTGGTCTAATGAGGATATAGTTCTCCTCCCCGTGTCCGAAAAGTCAGCAACAGAACCCAAACCCAAACCCAAAACAATCCTACTTAGAAGCAAAAATACCTTTAACTTTTATCGTAAGGACAATAAAAACAATTAGAAAATTAGCTAAGATAACGTCGTCTGTATCGGATAAGAACATCGGTATCACATGCATGCAAGAACTTAGTTATTGACAGCTAAAATATAATGAAACCGGTAATGGGTGGAATTTTATGTGGGCAAATGCATGGAAAAACTCCGTCAATGCTGCCATAGGATGTGTAGGAATGCTTTTCAGTCCTCGTACTTTAAAGTCACTACACAGTGTAGAGGCAATCCAACTGAGAATCATGTGTACCTCATTTAATGGCAACCCCTAACAAACTATCATTTTGTGTTACAGCCCCACAAATGTCAGCGTTGAAACGCACATCGCTATATTTTACAATGATATATCTTCTCTAGTCAGAGACATTCCTGAGCACAATATCCTGATCTTTGGCGGTGGAACATTGATGCTCAGATTGGCAAAAATGAAAACAATGAATTATCCCTTCAAAATTACCCAAATAGAATCAGTGAACTTCTAGCTGAGTTATATCTTGAGAACAGAATTATATCCTTAAACATCAAATACCAGAAGAGGAATGTAAACTATGGACCTATCCCTACCTAGCTAGATTCCATTTTAATTAATAATAAGTGGATAAACAGCACTATGAACTATGGGATATTCTCCTCTTTTGAAGATGTATCCACCGATCACAGAAGTACGCTTGAGCTGAAAACAAAACCGGTAAATCAGTATAATATGACTCGTCTTTTCTTTCTAATTTGTAATCACTATACAGTAACAGTAAGGAACAGGTTTGATATTCAAAAGTCATTAGAAACTCATACTTCAAATGATTAATATCAAAACTTGCTCAGCACCCATGTAGAAGTAGTAGCTAAATGCGCACCAACCAAACATAGAGCCAAATACACTCTCCCGTGGGAGACAAAAACAGTTAGAGAAAAGAGAAATAATATAAAAAAGCATTCCTACGTAGTAAAACAAACTCAATTCAAACCAATGTACACAATATTAAGAAATCCTTGATAGAATTAGGTAAAACTTACAAAAAAGGACAAATATATTCCATCCAAGGGCAAATAAACAAAATCAGTAATTCTGAAGAAGATAGACAATTGGAATAAACAATAAAATAAGTTAGTGGTAGGAAAAAAGCACCTCGAAATCAAAGCTAAAAGCAACCACCTCTAGAGATGGATAGCAGCAATCACATTTAGAGATCGATAGGAATAGTTTCTTGACAGAAATGTTTTATTCTGGTTGTTGATCTATGAGGTTCGACTGCCCAGAATCTTATGAAAAACGCCGTTGACCTACTAAGGTATCATCTGCTGTTATTTATATCCACAATGCTGCCACCCATGGTTTTTAGTGCTACACGCTCGTTTGGCATGCATACTAGTACTCTTCCTTTAAATTTGTTATCCAATGACATGCCGGAGCAATATTACAGAATGATTATGGAGGTCGCATGTTTGTTTTAGCACGGAGTTTGACTCATACGTTTTTATCATCCCGGATTATGCGGTTGCTGTTTCTACTCATGTAGCGGTTTCATCTGCAAGTTTTAACTTAGTATAAGTTCACAAGTCCTCTTTTTATTGTATTTATTTTGACCAGGCCAACTTCATGCAAGTATTTATCTCGTGTTATATCTAGCACAAGCTAGATATGACACAAGGCCAATTTTATAAGCGAAGTTTAGTAGGTTTGAATTCTTTTATATCTTTCTCCTAGACTGGTTGTCTTACCAAGTTTAAATAGCTCTTTCTACGATAATGCCCACAGCTGGAGGGAGAATAGTTGGACCCAATGGCATTAGCATCATGTGAAATGCAAACAGTCTCGTCCAGTATTTGAACCCGTCTCGCTGTAACCATTCCCTACGACGGTAACCATTACACCAGAAATGAATATAAAAAACAACAAAACCTGTAAAATCAAAGATACAAATACCTATTGTACAGTGGAAGTCAGAATTCAATCTAGATTGAGAGATAAGGAAAGGTAGTTACCTATCCCGTTCCTCACAGGTAGGATGTGACACAAGGTAGCAAGTATGGGATATCCAGTGTATCGAAATTTATATTCAGATGTAATTGATTTGCGGAACTAGCTTTCTAACCATTACAACACAATGGTTTAGCTCAGTGGGTAGAGCGTCCGACTAGCAACCAAAAGGTTCCTGGTTCGATACCGGTCCTCACTAACTCAGCGTATGAGTAGCGCAGCGAACTTTGTGGTAAAGTGAGGAGCTGATGGCCAGTGATGGTTGTGCAAAAATAATGAAGATTTTATTCATATTGGGAAGATATTTGAAAATTAAAATTTGCATAATAACAGAAGGGAAAGTCATTAGCGCGTTATTTGTTTTTGCATATATTTGATAAGTATTGATTGATTGAATTAATCGCTTAATTTATATATTATTCTTTAAAAATTGTGAATTATTGAATTCAAATTTCTTACTATATTTTTTTATATGTGATGTCATTCCCTCTGCTCAGGCGAAAATAAAAATTGATTTAACGGTGCAAAAATGTAAACATTGTTTTCGTTCATGATTTTTATTATTTCCGTAAGCTGAAAATTCTTTTAAAAATCAACAGGATTTTTTTTACTGGTTCTTCTTTTGAGTGGTTCAAAAATTTTCAAGACAATATTAACATTTATGCAAGTTCCATTGTGTTAAATATATGGGGGATTTGAACTTTCCGTCCACCAGGCGTCGGATGTGACACATGGTTACAAGTATGTAGCATCCAGTGAGGATCAAACCCGCTATTCAGTAGTAATGGATAAGCGAGACAAGCATGATAACCATCACAGCGTGATGAGATGCCCTTTTTAAGAGGTAAGGATATAGAGAGTGGGGTATCGTCTGATGAAGGTAGGAAAGTAAACGTTTTCTTCTGTTCTTTTCGTTCTTTTTTCGCGTTCTCTTTAGCTTTTTGATAACACCGTGTGCTTATATTATTCTCGAATTTCTTGGTGACAGTCAAAACCAGCAATAAATTAAATTACTGCTATTTTTATATAATACAACCTAAAATTTATGGGTGATAGGCAATATCATTCTAGTCGTATTCAAGTATCGAATAAGGTAATCGGTTAAATACAACGTGCGTCAGGTGGTTGGCTAAGATTAGTGTGTCCATGTGTAACGTTTCCATAAAAAAGTCACTTATGAGTTCGTTTTTACTTCTGAAGCTGTGACCTGCACGTTAGTCTTATTTGGATGGTTTATATGATAAAAGGAATAGTCAGTTATCCACCATGTGAACAGTTTCGAGGATTTAAGAGTAAAACTGCAAATTTACATATGGCTTCTGTGAGGTGTTCATAACGCACCACCTTGCATCAAATTTTCCCATTTTTTTAACGCTGTGGGTCTGTCACAAAGTTGTCAATTGATGGACAAACGTGTCTTTACAATTGTTATGGTTTGGTGATAGCCGCATTTGTTTTGCGCGGGAAGTACGAAAAGACAAGGAAAAATTGAACTGGAAAGAAACAATAGATAGCACTAGACAGAAATCTTAGTATAACAAAAGAAGTGTAACAAAAGACTTCATCTGGACAAACGGGAATTGAACAAAAAGTAAGGACTTCCGGTCAAGGAACAAAAGGATGTGTGGGCGGCTGCCTTTACTTAAGGGGTCAGCAGTAGCAGTTAGCAGTCAGATAGGAGACGGCGAACAGAGCACAAGGAGTCTGACCGTCGACACAGTCGTGCGCTGCTGCGGGCAGTGAGGCTCGTCCACCCCGTTCACCTCCCGATCGCCAGCCTGCAACATTCGTTGCGCCGTTGTCCAGCTCGTCCACCCACACGCACCCACCACGAGGGGAAAGAAATAAACGTTAAAAGTCTTACTACTACATATATCTACGTGTGAATCTTTAAACTCCATTACTAACACATACGACCCAGCGACAGTATATAACATGTACGATTTTGTGGCCTGAGTCGAGCGCTATGCAACACAATTTGGTTCCATGTTTATTAATGTGTTACCAATTCAGGTGGCCAACTTAGTTTCGAAACCGTCTCTCATATAGGAGGAAACTATTTGGAGGGGCGTGGGGTAATGGTCAGAGTCGTAGGAAATGGACTCTTCGACGAGTTCAAATCATAGACAAGCTACAGTTCACATAGTGCTAATACCCTTGGGAAAGGTATGAATCCTACTCTCCCTCCAGCTATGGATAAATAGTAGGGCAGACTGGGCTCTTTAACCTTGGTTAGGCAACCGGTCTAGGAGAAGGAAAACTCTGAATTCAAACCAGTTAAACTCCGCTTATAAAATTGACCGTGTGTCACATCCTGCTCGTGCAGAGGGGTTGGTAAATATATATATATGATAAAAGGAAAGTGGCCGTACAGCTGTTTCTTGTAGAGTGCTGCTTCCAATATTTGTTCAATACATCATGAAACACCTTTGAATATCTCCTATTCATATTTTTATGTGGTGCAGTCGAACTGTAGTACTTACACGGCTACAGCTTAGACAAATTTCCGCTTTATCTTATCAGTAATAACAGATTTCAATGTGATCTATAGTCAGTCTCTAGCAGTCCCTACCTTTTCTATGTGTATATTGATATCGCTTTCTACAGATGAGATATTACTAAGATATGTCTACTAATTTAAGAGACTTAGTTTAGAGCTGCTTCCATCTTGTTTAAAACACATGAGCTCAGGTGTCTGCTGTAATCTTTACCGCCGTAGGAAATGAACACTGCGAGACGAGTTCAAATCCTGCTTACATTTCACATAGCGTTACTGCCCCATGGGAAAGATATGAATCCAAATATTCTCCCTGTAGCTATGAGTAAATATTAGGGAGGAATGGGCTCTTTAACCTTTGTTAGGCAACCAGTCTAGGAGCAGGAAAACTCTGAATTCAGACCTCCGCTTAAGATATTGACCTTTTCTCGTATCCTCTTCGTGCGGAGGTGTTGGTAAATATATGTTTATTTATTTCTCGTTGAATACACAAACAAAAAGGTTATCTCAAATTCGTGTGCAGGCGTTGTTGTTTTCTGTTTCTTATGAATCTGTTTGTGAATAGGTTTTAATTTATTTTAAATTTCAAATTATACCATGATTCAGTATGCTGCTTGATTTCATCGCATGTCAACTTTATTTGAGTCATTTAATGCGAAAGTCAATTATTTCCGGCAATTTAATGGTTTAATAAAACAAGTTTATAATCATCATTTGTAAACAATCATAGCTTCAAGTAACCATTCATATTAACATTCTACCGTATACAACGAACCAATACAATGAACTAAGATCGTTTTCTACCGACCTTTTGTATTTCTTTTATATCTATTCCTATTTTATCATAATCATTTGTATGAAGTAGTTAATCAAATTAATAATTAATAAAGAATCTGAGATTCAAGTAACTATAATCAATAAAACAAATTTACACACATTTATAGTTTCAAGTATTTTACGTAATAATATATCTTCAAACAAAGATATTTAACCAATAGATTGTACCCTAACATTTAGTACTACCACTCTAGATTAGAGTGAACCTGGGAGTAATGTTAATGGTTGGCCCCAGAGCTCATAAAGTAGAGCTCCCACTCACGGTTGCAGTTTAACGACACCCTTGTTTTTGTGGGTTGTCTACAGGGAATAGAATCGGTGAATTCTATTCCCCGCCGCCAAGGTGGTTAATATAATTAAATGATGAATTAAGAAACTTGTTTTAATTGAAATAATAAACTATATGATATTTGTAATACCTATATTTGATATGTAATACCTATATCTAACTGTCATGATCCAAAAAGGTGATACTTGTTTACTACCCTCGGTTTGTATCTCCGTTATATAAAGATTCTAAGTGGATCTGGGAGTAATGACAAAGAAAGGATGGCCCCCACATGTATCAGAACTCTGGAACAGGAGTCTCAATACCGGGACAATGACATCTTTTTGTGTCGAGTCTTAACCCTCTACAAGAGATCCTGTCAGAGTATTTAAGTCCCCTAAATTGATGGTTCAATTTCGGTATTTATCATACCGATTTTTATCAATTAACCCTTTTTGGGTTCCAAAAATGATAGCATCAATGAACCGCTGTTACAATCGAACCCAACAGTTTCATAACTTGTCTATGATGTATGTATATAACCATCCCCTCTGCCACGGGCAGGATGTGACACAAGGTCAATTTTAATGCAGATTAAAGCTGCTGATCTCATTGATTAGTTAAAGCGACAATTCTTCCAAGCCGTAGTTGTATCAGTGCTACTGTACGGCTGAACCATTTGGACTCTAACGAATCACCAAGAGAATAAGCTAGATGGGATTTGCACAAGAATGGTACTTGCTGTCTAAATCGTAGAAACAACACCCCACAAGGAAGCAGCTGTACGGCCACTTGCTCCCCCGCTATCATTAAAAAACACCTGAGTAAGACAAACAAGGCATGCTGGGCTCAGCTGGACAAGCAAGGACGAACTCAAAAATCACGTTGTCCTGTGGAAATCAGCACATGAGCACGACAATATGGGTCATCCAGCAAGGACCTACATTGATCAGCTTGGTCTAGTTTGTAGATGTTGCACAGAGGGGTCCAGGCGCGATAGGGATAGAGGCGAGAGATAACGAGAGATTGTCCTGGATACCCGTGTTACCAGCACGACCTGATCAGGATAATTACAGTTGGTTTGAATTCAGAGATTACATTTTTCGTAGCCTAGTTGTCAAATTAAGGTTGAAGAACCCAGTCTGCCCTATAATGTAATAATAGTTGATTGTGTAAATAAATACAACTATGGAATACCGTTTTACCATAACAACTGCCTTTTGTTGATAATTTTAGAAAGAGTCTCGACAGAATGTTGTTTTTTCTGTCTCATAGCTGTTTCGTTGGATTTTACGGCATGTCAACCCCTGTTAGGTTATCCTATGCTGAATACATTTTGTTTTATTCATTGTTGTTCGATATTCAATTTTTTAAACTCATTTTAATTCATTTTAAACTCATGTTTTGATACATGTAACTTAGAGATGGGACCTTAACAGGTACTACCACTCCGGGCCAGAGTACACCAGGGAGTAATGGCAATAAAAGAGTACTCTACACTCCTCAGAGCTAAAGAATCCAAACTTCACGACTAAATGCAGTTTAAATCCATGTCCAGGAGATTAAGACCCTCACCCACAGCCTTCTAGCATATATATGATAAAAAGTATTGGGGGATTGCCATGGGTCAATACGGTCGGGCAATAATATAGGTGCTAGGGCTTGACGTGATCAGTCGTCTAGCCAAAGTAAGGGTCAAATTAGAGTGTAGACTGATCAGCAAACAGGATTCCTTCTTTAAGCTTAACGGGTCACCACCCACAGCTAATAGGCGGACCCATTAAAGGAGTACTTTACCTCTCTGCAGAGGTGCAGTCGGTGTATTCTACAACCCCACCCGACAGGGTGAGGTTTTATTTTATATTCGTGGTGCTTATTTCAAACTTTTATGACTAATATTAAAAAAAAAATAATTCACAGTTAAATGGTCTTTTTAAATCTATTTCGAATGTTAACCCAAAGAGAAAGAGCGGAGCACGTCAACTTATTTAAGCCTGTGTTTTATCAATTTTCTTAATATACTACATACCGTCGGATTCACTTCCATCTCTTCACACACACACTCTCTCTCTCCCCCCCTCTCTCTCTCTCTCACACACACACACACACACACTCTCTCTCTCTCTCTCTCTCCCACACACACACACACGCACACACACACACACACACGCACGCACATATATATATATATATACTTTTCAGCTTTTGATATTGAAGGGAAAGCAATTGAAGCATTAATGTACATTCTGCGATTTTATGTGAGAGACGCTGTCAGGCAGTTGTTGATCTTCAAATTTCTGTCTGTTTGCATGAGATAGGCAGATCAAGAGTAATACTGTGGATGCTGCTGCATTAATGAAAAATTAACAAGTTTTAAGAAAATATTTGTCACGAAAACTTTTCTGTCACCTGTCATAGAAAAGTCATTTTTAGGTCGCATGTGACCTGCGAGCCGCATGTATGAAATATTCAAGAAAATTAGACTATCCAAAAAAAATTACTTACTGTTTTACCAGTTACTATATTAGTTGAAATCTAAATATTAGCTCATTTAGTGAAACAATATATTTAATTCCAAACCAGTGTAAACTTTTCTCGATTAGTGTCCCATCTTTTCTAGATGTGTGTTAAACGCAGCTAAGCCTAATAAATAACTACGTCGTGTTTTCTTTCAATAAAACCTTATTTTATTTTATTAATAATTGACATTTAATCATATTTCGTAAATTTCTATCTTTTCGAATGTGAAAAAATGAGTGTACAATAGAAAATGCTGACATGGAACTTCGCTCTAATTATCGACGTCTCCTTCATTGGGGATGGGGATTTGTTTAATATTTATTTAATTGGATCATTGGTGCATTATATATGTCTTTGTTTTTGTGGTTAGGGTTTGGGCAAATACATATATAGAATAAAAGAAAGAAATGTGGGTTGGGAAAAATCGCCAATCCTAGACTCAATAATAACGTTTTACACAAAGGACTGTACACTTTCGGGGACTTTTTGTGCTTTTCTTAGCGTAAGAATTGCAATCAACCGTTAAAGGTTTCGGGTTCGATATCGGTCCTCGTCAACGCAACTCACGATTAGCATAGCTAACGTAATATGATCTGTATGGTAAAGAAGCTTTTGGAAATTGAAGATAGATGTGTCACTCCACCTCAGCAAAAATAATATCTCTGATCTAGTACTAGTGAAAAGGGGATGGACTCCCTCGCAGTTTGGCCAGATATCAACAACTGGCCACTTCAACGGCTATAATTTTCATACCATGTTTTTTGTGCTTAGACATAGCGCTGTATTGCTAATAAAAACACCGGACAAAAATCATAAATATACCAATAAAACATTAATAAAAAATTTTTTTAAATAGAAATAACGATGATGTTTGTATATAGAGTGAGCTTGTCCTTTAGGGACCTCGTAGTGTGTCCCATGACACTTAAACACCTATGCGATCACATCAAATTTATTATCAGTTAGTTACTAAGTGCTTTTCTCAGAGGATTGAAATCACGACTGAATTTTGATTGTATGACGCATTTGAAACACATTGAAGGTCGGTAGGCGTTTAAGCTGGGTTGTACCTACGTGTGCGTCTGTTTATGTGTCCATGTGCCTAGAAACCACCGGTGTGAGCATATATTAAAAATATCCTTATGAACCCGAAACAAAACACTACTCTCACGCCCACACACACATACACAAACACACACCCACACACAAATACACACACACGCATACACAAGTCGATACACGTTTATCAGATAAAAAGATTATAAAGATGGTGTATTTTATTTGGGAATTGAAGATAGGTGTGTCACTCCACCTCAGCAAAAATAATATCTCTGATCTAGTGATATTTTTCTCTCTGTAAATTTTCAAACTTCTTTTAACAACTATTCGTAATTCTATATTACTTTTTTTTTTGGGGGGGGGGGGCTTCCGCACGACAATTTTTTTATGTCCATCTTTATACGTGTCTCTGTTCTTCTGGGAATTGTTTGATGTATTTAATCTTCACAGAACACTCAGAAGAATCGGATATTTTCTGATCATAAATTCCTGTTTGGAGCAACACTCCTGAGACGCAAACTGATATAATTCTGTATATGCTCTTTGTATTAAAAATGAATATTTATCACAATATTCTTAGACGAGACTTTGTCAATCATTAGTATTGGTAAGTTTGACAAATATTTTAATTCATCTTCTAAATGTTGATGATAATTTCCAGTATTCTTCTTTTTTGTGGTGTGACGGAGAACGAGAAAGGAAAAAGAGCAAGACATTGTCTTGCCTGCCAGGATCGAACTCGCGTCCTTCCGCATGCAAAAACAAATGCTTTTTGGGCACTGGACGGACGCGAGGTTCGACTGATGTGCCCGGATGTTTGGCTAATATGCCCATAAAATAACAAGTGAGTCGAGCGCTGGGGGTCAGCAACAGCAGAAGCAGTCGACGACGAAGCGATTTTCAGTAAATAAATGGATTTTAGTCGAACAGAAACAAAACTAAATAGGAAATGTGATTTTGAACTGCTAAAGATTATTTCGACTACGACGACAGAATTTCCAGCTGCTAGACGAAGAATGTGTTGACCAACAGTGGGTCTGGCTTGTGAGAAGACGGAGAACTCGCTTGTTTTTTGGTTCCCCCTCGGCGGGAGCTTGTTGATTCAAAGGTCTATTTCGCCCCATATATTTTCGCCCTTCTATATGTGGAAAACATGAATTGATAGATGGTGGTGATTCATATTATTGGCAAAATTGTGAAGTGACTGTCCACGATTATAGAATGCTACAATCTGACTTTTTAAAACTCGGAGAACTGCTTACTAGCAAAGAACTAATTACAAATTAGGATATCAAATCAAGAAAAAGAAAACTCTAAGAAATTTCCTTATTTTTGGTGTTTCTGAGAATATTCCTTTAAGAAAATTAGGACTTTTCACTACAACTTTAGTATAATAATAGATATACAGGGTGGACCATAATGATGGGACACGTTTTAGATGGTATTCTTCTCAGATTACAAAAGCGACACAGAGTACTAAGTATTTTTATTGTATAACTGGTACACAGGAGTTTTACATGTTATCTAAAATTTGAATATTATATCCTTGTAATGGTCACCATTATGACGAAAACATTTGAGAGCTCGATTTCTCATATTACGTTAAGTGTGGTTTAGCAAAAGTGTGCATTCCCTTATTCCATCTCTATCTATGTGTAAATATTAGGCCAGACTGGGCTCTTTAAACTTTCTGTGAAAATCATTTGTAAATATTTTATTGTAATCATAATATTTTTCCATGTTCCATTGCACATTTCTATTACTTACTTTTTAAAAATATGTCCCTAATAAAATGTCTCCATGCAGTTCTATTAGATATCGCTATCGCATTAAAATAATTTGCCCAGAGTTTTAGGTATTCTCATTTAATATGAATAATTTATGCAGTTACATGGTTTTAAAGATTATTATTTAAAGTAATAATTAGAAAATGACTATATTTAATCTTAACAGGTACTACCACTATATTTTACTCGGACGATATTTACATTTTTCCCATTGACCAAGCTGTGCTACTGATGCGCTGAGTTGGTGAGGGTCGGTATCTTACGCGGAACCTGTAATCATTGACATTCATGGGATCATTGACAATAAAGGAAAATAATCACTTCCTATGTTCATCCCAGCCATTGAGGTTTTATTAAAATTTGTGACAATGATAAGTCTATTAGCAAATTGGAATTTCCTTTGCTAATAGAGAAATATATTTATGAAAATAATTGATGCGTTAGATCAAAAACAGCAATAATGTAAAAAAAAATGTAAATTTAATTTGGACTATTTCAAGATAAAAAGGTAAGAAGTAGTATCGTTATTTCGTCAAGAGTAGGATTGACACAAGTTCGCATATGTGGGGCATCCAGCGAGGATCAACCTAATATTATCATTCACCTTCTAAAGTAGAGTGATGACCAGAATCGACTAAAAAAAGCAAATAGAATAGCTAAAAGGAAGATTTATAATAGCAAATTTATCAATAATGGAGATTCGCTTCCGGTTTTTATCTGTAACAAAAATTACGTCACTGCTTACGTCACACTACCTAAAATAGTCATAACATAGAATAAAATTGTAGTGAGACGGAAGGGCAAAATTCACGAACCTGTAATGAGCCAACAACGGTCCGTCGATCGAAGAGACAGCGGGTGGCATGTTGCACGTGTGGGCGGAAGAACAAAACATGTGACGAGTCTGACTAGTTGTGGCGGTAAAACTCGGGAGTGTCCTTGAGACAACAATTTATAGTGGCAAGTCTCGTAGCTGGCGAGACGAGAGTTGTGACGTTTCGGCCGGACCGAGTATAAAAGAACAGTGGCGAGGGAGCAAAAGACGACGACCTTATTTCTATTAAGATCTTCGCGTGTTACGGTAGAGGTGAATTTCGTTAGATAAGTAGTAGTAGCTATTTCGGCATATCGGTTGCAGCTCCGCTGAACTCCGGGATCAGTCTAATGTCGAAGGCCTTGTCCGTCATTATGACAAATAATAACACAAAAAAGCCGAAATAGCTACTACTACTTATCTAACGAAATTCACCTCTACCGTAACACGCGAAGATCTTAATTGCGGGACACATGACCCAGAAGAAATCAAACGAGCTCTAATAACGGCCTACGGTACTGACGCATTTGATGCATTCGACCAATTTGTGGCCCGACGACTACGGCAAAACGAAACTGTGGATGAGTTTCTGGCCGATTTACGTCGCTTGGTTCGGCTGGTTGGGGATTTGCTGCCCGAACGTTGGCTGGCGTGTGCGTTCGTGTCTGGGTTACCACAACACGTTAGACAGGTTCTTCGGGCAACATCCAGGATGGAGGCTATGACCACAGACCAGCTGTTGGATCGAGCTCGAGCGATCATGAAAGAGATTGCAAAGAACCACGCACCGGAGGGCGACCACACCAAATTCGGTGTTACAAGTGCAATGAAGTGGGTCATGTGTCCCGCAATTGTCCGGGAAAAGGGTTAGGGGAATAGACTTTAGTGCCAGTCTGCTCCCTGAGTCCCGTATGAATGAGGCACTGCCAGCAATTACCGTACGCATCGATGGGCTGAAGAGTTTGGCGTTGCTGGATACAGGTTGTTCAAGATCGCTCGTGTGTAGACAGCTCTGTCGCTCCTGGAAGAGAAAAGAAGTAAACGTTTTCACTGTCGGGGAAAGATCTCTCAGATGTTCCGGAGTCGGTCGTATTCAGGTTGACGTGAACAACGGTTGTCCTATCGATGTTGAGGTTCTAGTCATGGACGAGAAGTTGCTGGGGTTCGACCTTTTGCTGGGATTTGATATTATCAAGAAGTTGGGAGGGTATGTGTGACTAGTAACGGGGCAGTGAGCTTTCCTCAAATTGACCGACCCTCGTGCGCGCTTATCACCATCAACGAGCCAGACTTCGATGTGGAATATGACCAGAGCACGAAAATCTGGGTTGCATCATGGAAGTGGGCCAAGGGCCACCCACCCGTACAGCTTAACAACAACACCCCTGAATACCGAGTGCCCGCTGACGTGCGCCAGAATACGATGCTGAACTAAGCGAATGGCTGAATAACGGTTGGTTAGTACCGTACCCCGAAAAGGAACTTGGTCCACCGAAAAGGACTCATTCCCCTTATGGCAGTCGTGCAGGCCAATAAAAACAAGGTGCGTCCCGTACTCGATTACAGGGAGCTAAATAATCATGTGGACGCCTTCACTGCTAATGCTGATGTATGCGCCCAGAAGTTGCGTGAGTGGAGGAAGCAAGGGGCAGAAGTGGCACTGATTGACTTGAGAAGGGCCTACCTGCAGATTAGGGTGCACAAGTCGTTATGGCCGTTTCAGACCGTGATCTGGAAGGGACAGCGATATTGTCTGACACGCCTGGGATTCGGCCCTGAACGTGGCCCCCATGATCATGCGGTCAATCATGACTGCTACACTGTCCCAGGATGCAATGATTAATCGAGCAACATCAGCATATGTCGACGACGTGTACGTTAATGAAAAAGTGGTGTCGGCAGAACGAGTGAAGAAACACTTGGAGGATCACGGGCTGACTTGTAAGTCTCCCGAACGGCTTAGAGATGGAGTGCGAGTCCTTGGCTTACGTGTTCATGAACGTGGGGGTACATTGGAATGGGAGCGAGGCAGTGAAATTCCTGATGTTCCTTCCACTCTTACCCGACGACGCGTATTCTCGGTATGTGGAAATTAACAAGTCATTATCCAGTCTGTGGTGGTTGCGAGTAGCGACATCGTTTATTAAACGCCGAGCAACTGCAGTAACGTCGGGGTGGGACGACACTAGTCACGATGGCCCCCTAAGACAGATGATGACCGATGTCATGAGTAGATTATGTCAGAACGACCCAGCACGTGGAACTTGGTGTGTGAACGGACCCACATATGCTGTGTGGGTAGAGGCGAGCTCGCTGGCAATTGGTGTCGCCGTGGAAGTAAATGGAGTGGTCATAGAGGACGCAAGTTGGATGCGATCCGAACACGACAGTCAACATATAAATTTGGCCGAATTAGATGCAGTCGTGCGAGGCATTAATCTAGCCCTCCAGTGGAACGCGAGGTGTTGCATCTTTTCACAGACTCGGCGTGTGTACATCGGTGGCTCTCTGACATGTTAACGGAAAGGCGCGAATTACTACGAAAGCCGCCAGCGAGATGTTAATTCGACGACGGCTAGACACGTTTCTGAGTCTTGTGCGAGAATACAGCTTAACGGTGGATGTGTCGCTGGTTAAATCGGATGCCAACAAAGCCGACCAGTTAACGAGAGTGCCCCAGAAATGGCTGCATAGCATACAACAGAACGTTGAACCAGTGAACCAAACCTGTGGCGTTGCAGTGGGTTCAGAACAGTTGGTTGCCATTCACGCCCAAAGTGGTCATCCGGGCATTAGGCGCACGCTGTACTTCGCACGACAGACTCACCCTGCTGTCACCAAGGCGGATGTGCGAAAGGTAGTGAAAGACTGCAAGACGTGTCAGTCGATCGACCCACCGCCGGTGCGCTGGAACAAGGGGCATCTGAGTGTGACGAACAATTGGGAAAGAGTGGGTATGGATATCACACACTATAATGGTATTCATTACCTTACCTTGATTGACTGCGGCCATCACGGTATGCAATTTGGCGACCTATACGTCGGCAGGACTCTGCCAGTGTCACTCGCGAATTGGAGGCTGTCTTTCGCGAACGAGGTCCCCCCTTGGAGCTTCTCACGGATAACGATACGGCATTTACTAGCCACCGCTTTCAGGAATTCCTACAGTTTTGGGGCGTCCGTGTCCACTATCGGTGTGCATACGTGCCCTCTGGGAATGGTATAGTGGAACGAAGCCACCGTAGCATAAAGACCATTGCGGCACGAAAACAGTGCTCAGCCCTCGAAGCTGTGTATTGGTACAACGTGACCCCCAAGGACGGAGTTTCCCGCCACACCGCGCCTGCCAACGCAATTTATAACCACTCTGTGCGAATACGCGGCACCCCGACACAGTCGATTTAATGTTGGAGACAAGGTGTGGATTAAGATACCAGGCGGAAAATGCACGAGCGTACGCAGGCGGGGAAAAGTGACCAAGGTACGCAATGCACAGTCAGTGTGGGTCGACGGGACGCCGCGCCATGTGAAGGATCTGCGTCCGGTTATGGGCTCTAGTTCGTCAGACACAGGGGATGACGGCGAAGAATCTACACGGAGCATAAGGCTGATCACCGTCAGCGATGTGCACGATGATCCCCCGGAGACAAGCAACTACGGGTCTGATGTAAATGCACCAGATGACACCGATACAGCCGAGTCATCCGACGAGGTAGAAGTACTGCCGCGAAGAAGCACTAGGCGTAAAAGACCTGCCCCGGGTTGTCACGTCTGTGATTTGCAGATCATGGGGGAGTGTAGTGAGACGGAAGGGCAAAATTCACGAACCTGTAATGAGCCAACAACGGTCCGTCGATCGATGAGACAGCGGGTGGCATGTTGCACATGTGGGCGGAAGAACAAAACATGTGACGAGTCTGACTAGTTGTGGCGGTAAAACTCGGGAGTGTCCTTGAGACAACAATTTATAGTGGCAAGTCTCGTAGCTGGCGAGACGAGAGTTGTGACGTTTCGGCCGGACCGAGTATAAAAGAACAGTGGCGAGGGAGCAAAAGACGACGACCTTATTTCTATTAAGATCTTCGCGTGTTACGGTAGAGGTGAATTTCGTTAGATAAGTAGTAGTAAAATACACTCAACATTTGAGCATGCAATGTTAGACAGTATTCATTGGGTCTTTTTAAAACAAGTTTTGATAAATACATACCTGGTCTTATCTATCTATATATAGTTTGTTTTATTTCAATATATATTTAAAGTTATCAGAACTAAGTTTCCATTTCATTTTTTTAAATTCTTTACTCCTTTAATAAATTTATTTTATTTTTTAATCCTTTAATAAATTTGATGATTTTACTTTACTTATGATACAAACTCTCTGATATTAAATTTTCAACTCCCATCCCCTGAGACAATATTTATTTTACGTCGCCCAGTGAGCATTCTTTTTATGTTGCTAGTATTATTAATGGCGATGATGTCCTTTGGTATTTCTCTTTTATCAAACCATTTTTCTACAGTGCTTTATCAGGGGTAATTTAAAACTCATACATTAGCATATTCCTTTATAAAAAAACAAACAAACAAACAAAATATGGACTTTCTTTTTTATGTTTAGGCACTTTCAAAATTATACAGGCTGTGGTAACATTACATACCATATTTGGAACTGTCACATGTGTGATTCAAATAACCTTAGGAACCTTTAGTTAATATCTCAGCATTTTTGAGGTACGATCAGTGATTGTAGTTTGGACCAGTGTTACAACGAAATGATACTGTTCCTGATACAACTTAACAACATATAGCGATATAGGAGTTCTATACAAAACAGCATGAGTCTTTTGTAACATAAAAACGCACCCACTACATCAATTACCGATCCCCTATATTTAATAATATTTCAATATCTAACGCACGGTGCGCACGTGTTCAAGGGTTTATCGTAACTTAACATATGTTGAAAATAGTATATATATATATATATATATATATATATATATATATATATATAATATATATCAATCCCTCCGCACGAGCAGGATGCAGCAAAAAGTCAATTTCTTAAGCGGTGTTTAGGTTAGAATTCAAATTCCCCCTTCTTTTAGACTGGTTACGTAGCTACAGCTAAAGAACCCAGTCTGCCCTACTATTTACACATAACTTTTTCATTCAACCATCGTAGCACATGTAGTAAATAAAAGTAGCACAGCGATCGTTCAAAAAAAAAAAAATCCAATAGAATTCTAAATAAAAAGGAAAAATGTAATTCATAAAAAATTCAACTATTTAGTTTGATGATACTAATTCTCAGAATAAGATATGACTTCATAGCGCGCTTAAAAGTAGTCGACAATGTCCTTTAAACTAACACTTTAAAAACCGTTGCAACCAAATAAGGATTTTTAAAAACTAAACTACCACACACACACACACACACACACACACACACACACACACACACACACACACAAATATATATATATATCATATATATCATATATATATATATATATATATATATATATATATATATATATATGATAAAGAAAAGGGCTTAAAACTGATATTTCGCAGTGATATATCTATTTCTACCCATAGGTATCTGTGTATATCTAAAATTTTCGTCAGAGAACAGGAATTCATGGGAGTTTATATATATATATATATATATATATATATATATATATATATATATATATATATATATATATATAGATATATATGATTTTGGGATGTTTGTTTATTTTTTTAGAAGCATTGGTGAATAAATATTTATATTTTTGCTTGAAGGCAATTACAATGCGGTATATCGCATAAAATTAGATACTCATAGAAGATAACAAGAGCGTGGTGTAATGGTTAAAGTCATGGGAAATGGACTCGTCGCCCCGAGTTCAAATCATAGACTTGGCTGTCTACATTTCACATAGCGCTAATAGCCTTGGGAAAGGTATGAATCCTACTCTCCCTCCAGCTATGGGTAAATAGTAGGGAGGACTGGGCTCTTCATCATTGGTTAGGCAATCTGTCTAGGAGAAGGAAAACTCTGAATTCAAACCTGTTAAACTCCGCTTAATAAATTGACCTTATTTCACATTCTATATATATATATATATATATATATATATATATATATATATACAAAATAACCTAACTATCATCGTAGAGAATGGACGCGGCGACAAAAGTTCATATCCTAGACGAGACTGGTTACATTTCACATGGTGTTAAAAACCTTAGGACAGGTATCAATCCAACTATTCTCCATCCAGCTATGTGTAAATAGTTGGACAGACTCGGCTATTTAATTTGGTACGGTAACAGGTATAAGAGAATGAAAACTCTGAATTCAAACCTGTTACACTCCGCTTAAAATCTGACTTCGTGTCACATCCTGCTCGTTTGGATACACGCCTAATTATTAAATCATCTCAAAATATATTTTCTTTGTAATAATTTCTGTAGTAAACTTCTAACGAGATGAATATTTAAAATCTTGAATGAATAATTAATCTTAATACAGCCATCAGCAAAAATTGCTAAAACAGCAAAAATTGCTAAAAACAGCAAAAATTGATAAAACAGCAAAAAGAAAGCGTCTGTGGGCGTTACCGATCCCTGATTATTTTTTGTGACCTTACCTAAAGACGACACAGTTGAACCTTTTTTTTTTGCCTTCTATCCTCAAATATCATTATGTGACTTAAATTAACCATTTCTTTTACTAACCTACGCGCTACAGATCTTTCAATAAGTTAATAAACAACTTATCCCCAAATCTATAGAACGACCAGAACACCTACTTGATTTATTATTTCAAACGCTGTACCACACACGAGAAAGGTTAACAGGAAACCAATTGATCCACCTTCTTTCTAAATGGTTTTCACACCTTTAAAAATGCTATTTAGTGATTGGTCCAAATGCAGAGGCATATCAACTAACAATTGAAATGTAAACTAAAGTATTCGTTACCTTTCTTCATAATGTAAAACCTTTGAATTTGCCGACATTCCACACTCCCGTGGCTCAGTAATGGATTTCCCATGATACTAATGATAGATTGCATGCAAGCAAATGTTAGTTTTGTTTTATAAAAGTGGTTGGTCAAGCGTTTGGCCGACTACCTTTTACTATTCACCCGTCTGAGGGGTGTGTAATACACATAAAACTTTAGTAATAATCTATATATATATATATATATATATATATGTATATGTGTGTGTGTGTGTGTGTGTGTGTGAAGAAAGGCAGTGAATCCGACGGTACGTAGTATATTAGGAAAAATGAAAAAACACAGGTTTAAATGGGTTAAGTGGTAAGTTTATTGGCCGATGCTGCAGTGTTTCGATCTATTAATTAGATCATCTTCAGGGAATTTGTTGGTATATGGAAGGTGATAAACCGTTCTTCTTTCAAACTTCAAAAATTTTAAAACTGAATAACACATAACTACCACTCGCTTTTCTCGTTATTCTGTGATAAATGATTTTTATCACCTTCCATATACCAACAAATGCCCGAAGATGATCTAATTAATAGATCGAAACACTGCAGCGTCGGCCAATAAACTCGCCACTTAACCCATTTAAACCTGTGTTTTTTCATTTTTCCTAATATACTACATATGTATATATATATATATATATATATATACACGCGCACACACACAACACCTAGAAAAATGCTAAATGTCATTTTTCGATACACACACACACACACACACACACACTCACACACACACACCATAAAAAAGAATACTTGATGTCATATTTCAATGCGAAAGCGACTTCCGTTTTACACTTACGCACGCACACACACATACACACACACACACACACACACACACACACACACACACACATACACACACATATCGCCCAGTGAAAACGATTATATATTCACTTTTTCATACACGCTCTCTCTTTCTCTCTTTCTCTTCTCTCTCTCTCTCTCTCTCTCTCTCTCTCTCTCTCTCACACACACACACACACACACACACATATATATATATATATATATATATATATATATATATATATATAAGGGTGAGTCAAAAAGTAATGAATTTTTGTTTAGGACAGGTATAATTACCAACACAGGAACAAGTATCATACATCAAAATGAAGCTGTTCCTCTTTTGATCACATCTCTACTCCTCCATATAGTCACCGTTTCTCTTCATATTAATGTTCCAGCCAGAGAGCATGTATCCCTGTCCCGTAAAATTCAGTTGACTGTTATTTGAGCCAGACAGATATGTAGAAAAGATAAATGGAAAACAATATATTTTGATAAGGATGAAATTTATCATATGCCCACGCGGGTTTCGACCAGAATTTGCTTACACATAAAGTATTCCATTTAAAATTGCTTTAAATATGAAATAAAATAATAGTAAGAGAAATACACACGTAAACAATAAATCATCATCAGAGCAGAGTGTATTGTTTTTAAAAGAAAGACGAGTGACAAAGGGAAATATTCAAAATTGATTACGACATAAAATTGAAACATTTTAAAACCGCCCTGTCGGCTAGGGCGTTAGAATATACTGACTGCACCTCTGCAGAGGGGTAAGACTCCGCCAATGGGGACACCTGTTGTGGTGACCCGTGATACTTAAGGATGGAAGCCAGGTGGCTGAGCAGTCCATGAATTGCTACACTACACTTAGGCCCTTACTTGGGCTAGACGGGCGGTCGGAGGCCCCCTCAGATCAAGCGGATAGTCACGTCAGGCCTTAGTATTTATATGATTGTCCCAACCCTATTGCCCTTATAGCAACCCCCAACCCTTTTTATCATATGGAGGCTAGAAGGTGGTGGCTGAGGGTCTGCATGTCCTGGGAATGACGTTAAACTCTATCTGATGGTGAGGTTCCAGTTTTGGAGGTTTGGGGAATATGGAGCACCCCTTGATCAACATTATTCTCAGTTCCACTCTGACCCGGAGTGGTAGTATCTGTTAGAGTCCCATCAATGGGTTAAATAGAAAAATGCGTTTATAAAAAATAAGTATCCATTAAGAATTAATTTTTTCAAAATTTTTATGCATTAAATAACCCACTGAGGTTGATATGCCGTAAAACAAACCAAACCAAACCAAATCAATAGGAGATACGACGTTATCATATAAACATTTCAACCTACCGTCGTATAAATCCACACATCCGTATTCAAAAGTATCGATATCATGAGTATGACACCAAACTACATCTGATGATGCGTCTCCAGTTTCGTAGATCCAAGGAGTGTCTAGTACCCATTCCTTGTTATTAATCCCAGGTAAATTCTGACGCAGGGTGATAGTAGATGTTAGGGTTCTATGTATAGATAAAATTGATCTGATTAAAAATTATTCGTTTTTATTAGGACTGTGTTTAAAATATGAACTTAAGAAACATCAATACAGTGCTTTAACTTATTTAACAGTCCATTGAGAATTAATTTATTTCAAAACATTATCGGCATTAAATGACCCACTGAGATTGATATGCCGTAAAGCAAAACATACCAAACCAACTAAACATTTAAAAAATCTCAAAATCTTTTCCTGGTTTGAAAAAAAACATGGAAATATTTTTTAAATGTCAAAATACATAGGTGTAGTAATTCAAAATTTTATTAAATAATTATTAAATAATTTATTTATTAGCGGTAGTACGGGGACTCTGCAGCAGCAGCAGCAGCAGCAGCAGAAGAAGAAGAAGAAGAAGAAGAAGAAGAAGAAGAAGAAGAAGAAGAAGAAGAAGAGTCACGAGTGGCAGGTGGGTTAGAGTTTGAAACACGCTGGATTTTGGAAAAAAGGGAGTAAGAAGAGAAAGGGGTCTCAAGAAGAAGAAGAAGAAGAAAGAAAGAAAGAAAGAAAAGAAGAAGAAGAAGAAGAAGAAGAAGAAGAAGAAGAAGAAGAAGAAGAAGAAGAAAGAAAGAAAGAAAGACCCGGTCGAAGAAAAATATAATAGTATTTTGATGATAACAAAGAAGAAAGACAAAATATACATTATTATTATTATTATTATTATTATTATTATTATTAGAAGAAGAAGAAGAAGAAGAAGAAGAAGAAGAAGAAGAAGAAGAAGAAGTCTTGAAAATCTAAAAGAATAAAAATTCGAAGGAGAAGAGAAAATATTTAAAGAATAAAATTATTTAATAAAAATTAAATAAATGGGTGTAATTGTGTGTTAATTTGGGGATAAATGATAAC
Source organism: Doryteuthis pealeii (assembly GCA_023376005.1). Classification (NCBI taxonomy): domain Eukaryota; kingdom Metazoa; phylum Mollusca; class Cephalopoda; order Myopsida; family Loliginidae; genus Doryteuthis; species Doryteuthis pealeii. The sequence continues at coordinate 116,120,995 of CM042140.1, forward strand.
TGATTTCATTGCATGTGTTGTGTGATAGATTTCAAAATGTGTTTAATGTTGATAGAGGGGTGGCCTCAAGTCGGTATCAGCCCGACAGCGAGGAGTCTTTCCCTTTTCCCAAGCGCTAGAGCCAAGGAGATTGTTTTGGTGTCTGAGTCGGAGCGCTACACATACCAACAGCTCCTCACTTACCGCACAGATCCCCGTGCCAGTCGTACGCTGATTTGGCGAGTGTCAGTATCGAACCCGAAACCTTGGTGTTCCTAGTCCAGCACTCTACCGACTGAGCTACACCGGCCTAATTGAAATAAATTTGTTTTAGATTTTCAAAGATTTCTAAACTTTCCCGGTTAAAACATTAGAAATATTTATTTTCAAATATTCAAAACAGAAATATATTTCCGTATTTTTTTTTTTTTCAAACCATGAAACGCTTTTGGTATTCTTTAAAAAGATTCCCTTTAACGACATAATCAATTTCGAATATTTCTTCTGTTTAAATCATCTTTCTTTTAAGAATCAAAACACTCTGCTCTGATGATGACCTAATGTTTACATGTGTTTTATTGTTATCATTACTAGCAACAGAAAACACCCTCCGGGCGTCGTAAAAAATAATTTTGAAAGACATTGCCTGAGAGGGTGGGAGTTGAAAATTCAATGTCAGAGGATTTGTATCATAAGTAAGCAAAATCCTCATATTTATTAAAGAAGTAAAAAAAACAAAAAAAAAACAATTTGAAATGAAAACTGAGCCCTGTCCCTCTCAAATAAAATGTTGCGTGCATGTAATAATCAAACAGTTATTTTGAATATTTTCCACATCAATTTTACAGAAAATCGTAGGTATTTATTTATTTGTAAACTTTTTAGTTAACTTCTTGTTACTGTAAAAAAAAAGATAAATAAAAGGACGAGAGTAAAAAACAATTTTTAAAATTGCTTACTCAAATTTTGGGTGTATATAGCATAAGAATATTGTGACGTAGAGCTATGACGTAGAGCTATGACGTAGTTTTTGTAACAGACAGAAATACAGACAATCTCCATTATTATTATTATTATTATTATTATTAGTAGTAGTAGTAGTAGTAGTAGTAGTAGTGGTGGTTTTTCACACCAATCCATAGCCGATGCTCTTTCACTGGAGTCTGAGTGACATTGTCTGTAAATATTCTAAAAATATCCCTAGTAGTTAGGGATACATTTTAGACTACAATAAGTTTTTACCTCCATATTAATTAAATAAAGAGATAGTGTGCCTCTAGGTTTGGAGGAGTGGTGTACCTAGTACTGTTGGCTTTATGTCTACTCCACCCTAACTTTATATATATATATATATATATATATATATATATATATGTGTGTGTGTGTGTGTGTGTGTGTGTGTGTGTGTGTGTGATGTGCGGCTCCCCACAATAATCGGACTGTGATCATCTGACATGGGCCCCGATAAGATATACTGTTTGCTTGATTCCAGGAGTCATCCTATAGGCAGCACCTTCCCCCTCCTCTAAAAACGGACAGGGTTGGGTTTATTGCCCAGTGCCTGAGGAGCGCTAAAAGAAGAACACCGAAGGGATACACCCAATTTTTCATACTAGCCACTGCATGAGCTTCGGTTTGTGGTTGGCTCCATATAATAATAATAATAATAATAATAATAATAATAATAATAATAATAATAATTAACCAAAAAGAGAGAAATTGTCAACTGGTGGACTTTGCGGTTCCAGCAGACCACAGGGGGAAGATGAAGGAAAACGTAAAGATGGACAGATACCTGGACCTTGCCAGAGAGTTGAAAAAGTTATGAAATATTAGGATGAAAGTGATACCAATTGTAGTTGGTGCACTTGGAACGGTCCCGAAAAGCTTGGAAAAAGAAAGGAGAATCTGTAAAACAGAGGAAGAATTGGGACCATCTAGAATACTGCATTGCTGCAATCCGCTCGAATACTCAGAAAAGTCCTGAGGAGACTTGTTGTCACTCAGACTCCAGTGAAATACCAATCAGCTAAGGCCGGTGTGATAAACTCACAGAAGTGAAATAATAATAATAATATTTTTTTCAATACAGACAGAGGATAAATACTATTTTTAGGGAACAACCTTTTCTTTCTATTACGCAAATCAGCAAGTTATTGAATTGAAGAAAAAAAAAAGAAAGATATTTCTAAAACATAAGAACAAATACATTTAGCGTAAAGGAATTTTGCTTTGTCATTGGAAGTAAACTTAGACGTAATGTTCTCGCATGGTGCATTCAACATCCGGTATATTGCTCATTCAAGTTATAGCAGCAGGAACCAGTCTAATCTAGTTGCCTCCTCTAAAGAATAAGCGAGATGATCTGTGTTTCAGCGAGGTGATGTCTCATTGTCTACATTCAGTTGGTTTTCTTTTTTTGTCATCATTTTAACTGGCTGCACTGCAACTAACGCCCTTCAATGTGCTTTATTGTCGCAAAGAGAAAATTGCAGTGGTACCGTTACAGTGGAATTATGCTACGTTAATTGTTCAGGGGTAAGGAAAACTTGCCAGTTAGCTGTTATTTAGGTATGTATCTCAAATAATAATAATAATAATAATAATAATAATAATAATAATAATAATCATAATACTTTGAAAAAAAAACGGATCACCTTATCCCAGCAAGAAGACCAGACCTAGTGTTGATAAACAAAAAAGAAAGAACTTGTCAACTGGTGGATTTTGCAGTGCCAGCAGATCACAGGGTGAAGCTAAAGGAAAATGAAAAAATGGACAAATATCTAGACCTTGCCAGAGAACTGAAAAAGTTATGGAATATGAAAGTGAAAGTGATACCAATTGTAGTTGGTGCACCTGGAACAGTCCCAAAAGGATTAGAAAAGGGTTTGGAAAGTTTGGAAATCAGAGGAAGAATTTAAACCATTCAGAACACTGCACTGTTGCAATCTGCCATAATACGCAGAAGAGTCTTGGAGACCTGAGGAGACTTGCTGTCACTCAGCCTCCAGTGGAAGACCATCAGCTGATGCTGATGTGAAAACTCAAAAGGAGCAAATAATATTGAGAATGAAACGCATAAAATTCTATGGGAATTCGAGATAAAGACGGATCATCCTATCCCAGCCAGAAGACCCGACCTAGTGTTGATTAACTAACAACAAAAAAAAGAGAGAGAGAGAGAGAGAAACGTGTCAACTGATGGATTTTGCGGTTCCAGCAGATCACAGGGTGAAGTTGAAAGAAAACGAAAAGATGGACAAATACCTGGACCTTGTCAGAGAATTGAAAATGCTGTGGCATATGAGGGTGAAAATCATACCAATTGTAGTTGGTGCACTTGGAACGGTTCGAAAAAACTTTGAAAAAAGACTGGAGAATCTGGAGGAAGAATTGAGACTATCCAGACTACTGCATTGCTGCAATCGGCTAGAATACCCAGAAAAGTCCTGTAGATCTGAGAGACTCGTTGTCACTCACACTCCATACACTGTTGGATTAATCTCCTCATTTTACTCTCATATATATATATATATATATATATATATATATATATATATATATATATATATATATATATATATATACCTTTGAAAGGAAAGAAAAACTCAATAAACCGTCATCCTGTAATAAATTTATTTCGATAAAAACTTAAAAGGCTTTTAGAAATTTTAAAAATTCCTAAAACTCCTTAAAATTTCAGTCACTTTTCTGATGAGACTGAAATTCTAAGGAGTTTGAGGAATTTATTTAAATTTCTAAAAGGATTTTAAGTTTTGGCCAAAATGAATTTATTACAGGATGACGGTTTATTGAGTTTTTCCTTCCTTTCAAAGGTACATATTGCTCTGTATTTAATCTAAAATAGATTATTATACATTGAGCTCTCTTTAGGGATTCATAAAAATCCTTCTATTTGCACCTACTAAAACATACAATAATTAAACAGTAAAATTTTGAAGATCCCATGTAGAATCATCCCTTACTACCAGTTTTGGATATCTTACATACACACACACACACACACACACACACACACACACTTATATATATATATATATATATATATATATATATATATATATATATATATATATATATATATATATATCAGCCCGTTTCTATCTATCTATTGCTTGGTCGATCTATATGATTTTGTCAGTATCTATCATCTAAATGAATAAACTTTAGGTTTTAAATACTTCGAGTTAATGACCATGGGAAAGATATGATACCATATATCTCCCCAACAGGCCTCGAAGGAAAATTGAATCCAAACCAATTTTAATGTGCTTGTTAAGGAAACGTCTGAAAAATAAAAAGAGTAAAAGATTCATTTGGTCTTCATATTTTAAAAAATTCAAATTCTCATACATTTCTTGAAACTGGTTAAAATCTGACTCTGTCAAACAAACATCTCCGGTTTTTGTCTGTAACAAAAACTACGTCATTGCTTACGTCCCTGATCCAGAATCGTCACAACATACACTCAAAATTTGAGCATGCAACATTAGACAGTCCTCATTGTTTTTTTTTAAAACAAGTTTTAATAAATACATGACTCGTATTATATATCTATATATAGTTTGTTTTATTTTAATACATATTTAAAGTTTACATTTCAAATTGTTTGATTTTTTAACCCTTTAATGAATGTGATGATTTTACTTACTTGGGGTTCAAACTCGCTGACATTGAATTTTTTATGTTTGAAAAATCTATTTTTACATCGCCCGGAGGACGTTTTTTATTTTGTACTAGTATTAATAATGGAGATTCGCTTCCGGTTTTTGTCTGTAACAAAAATTACGTCACTGCTTACGTCACATTGCCCAACACATAATCTAACGTCATAACATAGAATAAATGTACTCAAAATGTGAGCATGCAACGTTAGAAAATCCTCATTGTTTCAATAAATAGATGCCCGGCGTTATATATTTATATATAGATTGTTTTATTCTAATATAATATTTAAAGTTATCGGAACTGTTTCGATTTCAAATTGTCTTTCTTTCTTTCTTTCTTTTTTACTCCTTTAATAAATTTGACGATTTTACATACTTATGGTACACACTCTATGACACTGAATTTTCAGCTCCAATCCCCTCAGGCAATATGTTTCAAAAGATTATTTTTACATCACTTTGTATTTTGCTAGTATTCATAATATAGTGAAATTTGGATTGATTGATATATTGGTTTTAATAGGATTTCAAGCTGTCTTGGGTTAATTTATGCCTATAGGTTATGGAACCACAATCCTTGTCCGTACATTCTAATTTAAAAATGTACTTCCTTAGAAATCTACCGTGCGTTCTTTCTCTTTTGATATCATTTATATCGGGAAAATAATTTGGATTGTTTTTTGATTTACAACCACACCACGGATAAAATACAAACCAAGAAATGAGACCACAGAAATAAATTAAAACTAGTGCAAAGGTTTTGGGGTTAGGTTTTGGGTTGTGGTTATAGTTTAGGGTTAGGGTGAACAGTAAAGTTAGGGTTAGGGTTAGAGTTATCTACAGGGTTAGGGGTTAGGCTTAGGGTAAAAAATTCAATTGAAAAAAGAATGGCATAAGTTTAAATTTTATTTATGTTGTCGCATTTCCTATTAGTATTTTTTCGAGAAGGCATTGTAAATCATTTTACCGATAAATTTCATATTTATAATGGAAAATCCAAAGCCTCAATGTTTTAAGTTTATTTTAGTGATAATTTTTATATTTTCTACTTGTTTTTATATTACAACATAAATAAGTCTTCCAATGGATAAATTCATTTGTCTATGATGAAGTAGTTGATGTTAAAACATTTTGGGTTTTATAAAACCATCCACTTGTCCTGATGGTTTTATAAAAAGTTAAACATTTCAATGACGACTAATTTCCCCATCCACAAATAAATTTATCTTTTGGAATACTTTTTTCCCCTTATTTACATTTCTATATACCTTCAAATTTATTTCCATATTTTTCCATCCATATTGTAAATTTCTAAGGAGGTACATTTTTACGCCGGTAACCGGGCACAAATTTTTTTTTTTAATAGTGGCATAGCGTTATTAAGGGCAGGAATCCGGGACTAATCTAAAACCAGAGCACCGAATACCCTAAATAGTATATTTACCAATATTTGTTACATCTCTCTCTCTCTCTCTCTCTCTCTCTCTCTCTCTCTCTCTCTCTATCTATATATATATATATATATATAATATATATATATATATTTGCTAATTTACTATAATAGGGTTTGGTTTGGTTTGTTGGATTTACAAACCGTTTTGGGTTATTTTATGCCGAAGACATTTTGTTCTATTCATGATGATGGGTATTCAAATCTTTAACATAATTTTTTTAAATCACATTTTTAAACTCATTGTTTCTCTATTTAACTATAGCTGGGACTATAACAGGTACAACCACTCCGGGACAGAGTGTATGAGGGAATATTTCTCTCAAGAAGAATAAAATGTCATCCATGTTAGTATTCTCAAAAAAAGTAGTACACTGAACAAATTATTATCAATTAAGCCAACAGTAGGAGAATGGAAGCTGGAACATAGAAAATCCCACGAGAAAGAAGTAATACTGGCTAGGCTGCGCATTGGCCATACAATACTTACTCACTCTTTTATGCTCAAGCAGGGGGTCAACCATGGTGCAAGGCATGCCACACACTATACACAGTCAAACATTTCCTCATGGAGTGTGGGTTTTTTGCTCCAACCAGAAACAAATATTATAGTGATAATTTATAATTGTATTCAAATGGGCCACAAACTAGCACCTACTAAAATATTGCAGAACTTTTTACTCACTATTGTTATTTGTGTTAAGTATCTGGCAGCCATCCTTAGTTCCAGATGTAGTGAATAAGTAAGCAAGCCAATAAGAATCCGGTGTTATAGTATTCTTTGTAAGTCCGACGTCCAAGAGAATCCAAGTGTCAATGACATAAGTTCAGAATGGGGCCTCTATTAATACAGCAGAAGCAGCAGCAACAGCAGTGCCAGTGATTGGACAATAAGAATCTTTCTCAGGTCACGTGCTTATAGGCGAGTCTATAAGTAGAAGTGACCATTTGCCCCATGCCTTATATCCAACAATATTGCAACAATTTGGTATTGAGAACTAGAGCCTCCCAAGTTGATTCAGTTTAGTGTCCTGCTGAAAACAACACTTAGGGCGTTCTTACCACTCTAATTAATTTTTAGATGAACTTAAGGACCAGAGATCAAGTCCTGGAGGAAACTGTTTGCATTTCACATCGCGCTAATACCATTGGGAAAAGGAATTCAACTATTATCCCATTAGCTATGGGTAAATTGTAAGGAGAACTAGGATCTTTAAGCTTGGTTAAGCAACCAATCTAAGAGAAGGAAACCTGTTGACCGTGTTACTTCCTACTCGTGAAGAGGGGTTGGTATATATATATATATATATATATATATATATATATATATATATATATATATACTCGTGAACAGAAAAAATGGGCCCAGATTGAAAGAAGGAAGAAAATAGATTTTTCAATATTTTTCAGGAATTTACTGAAATTTAACTGCAAATTCCTATTTTTCCGATCATTATTATTATAGTATATAATAATTTAGTGGTGAAAATGAGTCCTAAAAAGGTAAGACCGCATCTGGGCGAGGATATGAAAAACCGAATTACAGGATTAAGGCAGTCTAATATGACTTACAAGCAGATTTTTTGATATTTTGAAAAAAGAAAATGTGACAACATCTCTCTCTGTTGTGAAGCGAATTGGTCAAAGGTTCGAAATCGAAGGTTCAGTAAAAAGGAAATCTGGATCTGGTTGCCCTAGAGCATTCACTGTGAAGGACGCCCACAGGCTTAAAATGACTGTTTTGAAGGACCGAAATAAAACTTATGTTGACCATAGCAAACAATTCAAAACAGCAGATGGAAATTCCATTTCTAGAATGACAATATCTTGACGATTGAAGGAAAAGGGATTTTCTTCAAAAAGGTGCGCAAAGAAGCCATTATTATCTAAGAAGAACATCAATGATAGAAAGACATTTGTCTCGTGTTATGGTAGGTAAGATACAGAATGGTTTAGGAAAGTTTTCTGGTCCGATGAATCAAGATTTTGTCTTTTTAGTGATGCTCCCGAACGCTGCATTCGAAGATCCGGAGAAAGATTATCGCCAAGTTGCATAAAAACGACAGTGAAACACGGGAATGGAGGGATAATGGTATGGGGAACTATTAATGCCGCAGGAGTTGGGGAACTTATTAGATGTGAGGCGTCAATCAATACAAAGGAATACATTCGAATATTAGAAACAGGACTGTTTCCAAGTATATAGAAGCTGGGAGTATCCCATAACATTATTTTTCAACTAGATAATGCGCCTGCACACACCGCTAAAGTCACTAAGAAATGATGTGATGTTTTGGCCTGGCCAAAGCCCCGATTTAAACCCAATCGAGAATATTTGGGCCATAATATCTCGTGCATTGGCTGGAAGAACTTTTTCGAACAAAGAAAAACTGTGGGAAGCTCTGCAAAATGAATGGAATAGCATCCCCTCTTCACAGTGTTCCAAGTTGGTTGAGAGCATGGTAAAGCGATTCCATACTAAGCATTTATTAAAGTAAATGTCTTGTTCTGTGGATATAAGACTCGTTTTTTTTTTCAATTGTATTTTGTTTAATTTAGCTTTTTGTACAATAAAATGTATAATACTTGCTTGGCCCATATATTTTGTTCCCGAGTATATATATATATATATATATATATATATATATATATATATATATATGAGAAGTAAACAAACAATGTGTTTGATATGGCCTTAGCCGACAATTCTTGGAAGAATATGTTCTTAATTGAAGTAAAAAAGGCCGAAATGTGCATACAGAGATAGACTTTTCCTCGATTTGTTTAGCCTTACATTTGAACAGATATGCCCGCCTAATTCATTAATTATGAATTAATTAATTTTTAGAATTAGGTATGACTTCAAGTAAGCACATATTCTCCCATATATATATATATATATATATATATATATATATATATATATATATATACCCAAGCGTGTTGGTAAATCCTTGCGGTGAGAAAAACCTAGCAAATAGTTTGATTGTAAAAATATACTACCAAACATCAACCAGGGAGAAAAAAATTTTTTGAAAAAAGTAAAGACCAAGATAGTCGTACCAACAAAAAATAATCTATTGGTACAGTATTTGGCCAAAAGAAAAAACAATTTAATATATATATATATATATATATATATATATATATATATATATATATATATTCATATAACCGCTAGGAGAAAGCTAATAAGTAAAAAGTGCTCGATACCTAAGTAGAGCCAATAATAAAGATAAATCTAATGAGTCAGACGAACCTACTATTAGTTTCCCGTAATGCTCTTCAGGGCTAAGACTGACAGTCTTAGCCCTGAAGAGCATTACGCGAAACTAATAGTAGGTTCGTCTGACTCATTAGATTTATCTTTATATATATATAAGTTAAAAGAAAGGAAATGAATCCGACAATATGAGTATGAAAAGGTGGAATGAAAACATCACACAATGCTGTTAAAGAAGAAAACAATTTATAATATAATCATAGCTGATACTGATCAATATTTCGTTTTTCCTCCGACCCAAACAACTACGGAGTGAATGAGCTCTGATGATGATTTTTGTAAAATCGAAATATTGATCAGTATCAGCTATGATTATATTATAAATTGTTTTCTTCTTTAACAGCATTGTGTGATGTTTTCATTCCACCTTTTCATACTTATATATATATATATATATATATATATATATATATATATATATATATATATATATATATAAAATGTTGTTCTGGTTCCATTTTCATATTATCAATCAAAGCCTGAAGAAGATACCAGAAGATCTGAAACACGTGTTGCAAATGTAAAACAAAAAGAATTAAAAAATTTTTCTGAGAACAAAATACATTTTGCGGACCTTCCTTTTTTATAAAATATATATATGTATATATACCTCATCTATAGATACCATGTTTTGACGTATCATGTCATGTTGAATGGCATGGAACCAACATTTGTGAAATGGTGCCAATCTTTTTACTATGACGGATGACATGTTGATTTAATATGGAAGATAATGGCTTGTCAAGTTAGGACATTGCCGGTCCTTAAAAATAAATCTAATGAAAATATATTTTGTCTTATATTTTGATATGAGGCTTGGTAAAAGTAAAGTATCGCTATCCGTCAAACAGCAACGGTGTATATCCCCTTTTCACTAGCGCTAGACCAAGCAGATTATTTTAGCGTCTGAAGTGGAGCGCTACACCTACCATCAGCTCCTCATTTTGACGCTCAGGTCCCTGTGCTACTGATACGCTAAGTTGGCGAGGGCCGGTATCGAACGAGGAACCTTGTGATTCCTAGCTGAACACTCTACCGACTGAGCTAAACCGGCCCTTGGTAATTTGTATTAATTAGAAACTAAGAAAGTGTATACATATACATAATATGATTTGAGCAGGCTAAACTAACCTTGTGTAAGTGTTCTGGTAAAGTAATTTATTGTATTATTTGGGGTTTTTCCGGACTGTTGTCCTCAATTTTATTGTTATATATATAAACTTTCGGACGATTTGCTTCTTTGGGAATTACTTGTCGAACTCGGGATAATAAAATAGAACACTTAACATGGCTTAACACTTGTACCCGCTAATGATTGGCGGAATGAGATAGTCTACCCGGTGTTTAGTCTAAAGGGTTCATTTCGAAGTGTTGTGAAGGCTCCCAACTTCGACGAGAAGGTTCCCGAGTTCGAGAAGAAATACTTGAAAATGTCTTAGGGCACATCGGTCGAAACGTTGTGTATATCTTATTATAATGGAGATTGTGGGTTTTTCTGTATGTAACCGAAACTATATTAATATACAAGTCACAATTCCGTTTGTTATTTACGTCACATTCACCATGATTTTATTTATATTTAAACCTCAATTATTAATAAAATTGTTTTACATCATTAAGACTGTTGACTATATCTACATACTAATAACATGCAATTGTATTTATATATACAAGAAAATAGCGGTTTACAGTGTGAATGGGAAGGCTAATTTGCATATTGATCATAAAAATTTGATTTTAATAAATATATGCTTAGTATTATTGATTTCTAATTGTTTGGTTTTATTTATTAATGAATATGAGCAAAAATCTCGGGGATAAATCTTAAAAGAAATCCATTAACAAGAAGAAATATCTGTAATTTTATTCTTTACTTTTTATTTTAACTAAATAGTTAAATTATGAAAATTTACCAATGAAAGACGGGAGTAAGGGAAAATGATGGAAGAGTTAGTTTCAAAGTTGTTCTATTTTTCAATCATACCCCCTCTGTTCCAAAATATTTTTACATGAATTTTTATTCATTTCATTAGACTTTCTAATTTAACATGATATTTTATTATATTAAAAATTAAATACTTGCATCCGGAGGGTGCATATATTTGCTAGTAACAATAAAGATGAGGGCAACAGTCCAAAAAATAACAAATGATACAACAGATTTCTTTACCAGATCATTTACACAACGTGAGGATTTGTGTCCTGTTAGGTTAATCTGTTCAAATTTTATTATGTATACGTATGCATTTTTAAGTGTATGCGATTTCTTTTAAACCATGAAATTTCGCTTCAGAGAGAGAGAGAGAGAGAGAGAGAGAGAGAGAGAGAGAGAGAGAGAGAGAGATTAACCCACGTGTCAAAGTCTATGAAATGCGGACGTCATAGAAATATGACACAATGGCGTCGCTTTTGTTAACTGGCTCTTCTAACCTATAATGTTACGTTTTTATAAAAAACATATCTCCAGGGCTTTTTTGAGGTTTCTGCCTTCTTTAGTGTTTATTTGCTTAAACTAATTTCGTAAAGTTCAAAACATGACAGGATTTTCACTATATATATATATATATATATATATATATATATATATATATATATATATATATAAAACACTGACGTAAACGAGAGAGTTATAATTAAATTAAATTAAAACGAGCCCCAACGGCAAACAGCAGATAAAATGAAATAATGTCTACTCAGCATCTGTCTAGAATCTATCTTTGGGCAAACTCGCTATTGATTGAGATCTTTTTAAAATAATTACCCTACTTGCTAGATGCCTTGATTAGCCTAGATATAATGCCCGTTAGATTGAATGGATAAAAGCACAATGTATAATAGCAAGGGCAAGATCATTAAAAAAAAATGCGTTAGAATTTAAATAAAAGGAAAAATAGAATCGTGTACGAGAAAGATATTAGCCTGCTTAAGTGTGGCAAACACGTTTTACATTATATGCTGGCCTTGAGCCAGTGCCTATCAGTAAGAAGTATTATATAAAATTACTAAGTGTAATCAGACCTTCTTAAAGTACGGCCTTGTCTCATTTTCCTTTCCTTGTTTCATTTGTCTCTGTCCACAAAGCTTATATATATTTACCTACCCCTCCGTACGAGCAGGATGCGACACGAGGGTCAATTTCTTAAACGGGGATTAACAGGTTTGAATTCAGAGTTTCTAGCCAAATTACCTCACCATAGTTAAAGAGCCCAGTCTGCGCTACTATTTACCCATAGCTGGAGGAAAAATTGGATTCATACCTTTCCCAAGGGTATTAGCGCCATGTGAAATGCAAACAGATTCGTCCAGGAATTGAACCCTGGGCGACCAGTCCATTTCTTACGACTCTAACCATTAGACCACGCACCTCCAAAGCTTATATTGTGTTGACTGCATCCCCTACAGAGACTTAAAACACCAAAGAAAATGGGGTGTCTTGGATGGGAAACTAAACTGCATCGATTTGTGAGGCCCTATCAAACTCTGGTACACTGAAAAGTATGGATTAAACTCAGTTACTCATAATTCATTACTATCTAATACACATAATTTGAAAACAGCTATAAGGTTTCAGGTGTTTCTATCTAATCTTTCTTATTATAATAGAGATTGTGTGTTTTTCTGTCTGTAACCGAAACTAAATCACTACTCAAGTCACAATTCCCTTAGTTATTGACGTCACATTCACCATGAATTTATTTTTATTATAACCTCAATTATTAATGAAATTGTTTTTCATTCTTAATACTGTTAACCATGTCTACATAGTATTTACCGCGTACCCCACTTGTACGGGTCAGGCACAAAGTCCCTATTAACGTGGGACCACCCACAAGCCGAAGCTCATGGAGTGGCAGGTGAAAAATTGCGTCGATCCCGTCGGCATTCCCTCTCAAGGGGGGCGCCTCAGGCACTGGGCAATAAACCCAGCCCTGCCCCTTTAAATCGAGGGGCAGGTGTTGCCTGGGGGATGGCCCCTGGGATCGACGCTATTAAACTCGTAAAGATCCAGGCCGAAGCCACTGGACCCCGGTGTTGACCAGGTCTACATGATATTTACCGCGTACCCCACTTGTACGGTCAGGCACAAAGTCCCTATTAACGTGGGACCACCCACAAACCGAAGCTCATGGAATGGCAGGTGCAAAAATTGCGTCGATCCCTCGGCATTCCCCTCAAGGGGGCACCTCAGGCACTGGGCAATAAACCCAGCCCTGCCCCCTTTAAATCGAGGGGGCAGGTGTTGCCTGGGGGGATGGTCCCCTGGGATCGACGCTATTAACTTGTAAAGATCCAGGGCCGAAGCCACTGGACCCCCGGTGTTGACCAGGTCTACATACTAACAGCATGCAATTATATTTATATATACAACAAAATAGCAGTTTACAGTGTGAACGGGAAGGCTAATTTGCATATTGATATTTAAAATGTTATTTTAATAAATATGTGCTTAGTATTATTGATTTCTAACTGTTTGGTTTTATTTTAATGAATATAAACACAAGCCTCTTCAATTAATCTTAAAAGAAATCCATTAACAAGAAAAAATAACTGTCATTTTATTCTTTATTCCTTCTTTTAACTAAATATCTAAATTAGAAAAAATAACAATGAAAGACTGGAGTGATGGAAGAGTAACTTTCAGTTGTTCTATCTTTCGATTATACTCCCTCTGTTTCAAATCTTTTTATCTGCATTCTTATTTAGTTTCATTAGCCTTTCTAATTTAATACGATATTTTATTACATTAAAACTTAAATACTTGCATCCGGAGGGTGCATATATTTGCTAGTATTAATAATTCATACACAATAATATGGTTTCGGGTAACTATTCCTATTTGATATTAATAAACATTTGTTTGCATACAGTTATAGACTTGCAAGTATTCCTATCCAACAAGAATACTTTTCAAACAGATGTCTTTTATTGATAGATGGAACCAAAGTAGGCACTACCACTCCAGGTCAGAGTGAACTTGAATAATGACAATGAAGAGGTATTTCCCACACGCCAGTGGTCTAGAACAAAAGCCTCACCACCGGATTCAGTTAATCGTAATACATAGGACACTACTTTTATGGTTATGAGTAAAGAAAGCAATTTTAGAAGAGGAACAACTTGTTTGATAATAGGACATTGGAAAATCTTATATTTGCAATGAAAAACAATTTATTCAATGTTTAGAGTCAAAGGGAAAACGTTATGATTAATAATTAGCTTCCTTTCATCTTAAATTAGAAACTTTTCAATGGTCATTTCAGAATTTGCACTGGGAGAATCTAGGTAGAATTGATTTTAAAATCTAATAATTCTTTCATATTTATTGAATTGAGTAACACCTATCTCTCTCTCTCTCCCTTTCTCTCTCTCTCTCTCTCTTTCTCTCTCTCTCTCTCTCTCTCTCTCTCTCTCTCTCTCTCTCTCTCTATATATATATATATATATATATATATATATATATGAAAGGTAAAAATGGATATTGATTCCGACAATATGTTTAGAAAGTTTTGTAGAAAAACAACAAGATTTTTTAAAAAATTTCTGTTTCGACATTATGAATATGTCTTTATCATAGTAACATTGTAAGCGGAAAAACGAAATGAATATATCATTAATTACGAGGCACGGAACGCTCTCGATCAGTACCGAAATTTTCAAAAAATTTATAAAAGTACGTATTTTATTGTTAAAAATGAAATAAAAATGGAATTATTTAAATTATATCACCGGAGGTTCAAATTTAGGATGTAATAAGGATCCCGACTCTGCGAGTTTATCATCATTGCAGATTCCTGTTGTTAGACTTGTTATATTTTTTAAACCTTCATTTGTAACCGGAACATTTTCCTGAACTTTTTGATATACATATACACTTTTCTGCAAACTCTTTTGAGCTTTTTTATGATAAAAATGCTTATAATTTTTAAGAATAAAATTTATTTCATTTTTAACAATAAAATACGTACTTTTATAATTTTTTTAAAAATTTCGGTACTGATCGAGAGCGTTCTGTGCATCGTAATTAATGATATATTCATTTCGTTTTTCCGCTTACAATGTTACTTTGATAAAGACATATTCATAATGTCGAAACAGATTTCTGTCAGCAAATCTTTTAACATCTTGTTTTTTCTACAAAACTTTCTACACACACACACACACACACACACACACACACACACACACACACACCATATATATATATATATACATATATATATATATATATAATATATATATATATATATATCGGATAATTATCTCTTTATACAGTTTCTCTATTGTTCCGGAGTAGTAGTACCTGTTACGGTACCATCTATGCATCAAATAGATCTATTTGAAATTTACTCATATTTGTAAGGAATACTTGATAGTATATAACTGTGTGCAAATTAATTGAATTAATAATACTTACTTGGAATAGAATATTATGTTGATTTTTCGGACGATTGTCCTCATCTTAGTTGGGAAGTGAATCTACTCAACGTTTCGGCCGTTGTATCCTCCGGACTTCTCTCGGTGTTCTTTGTGATTCCCTGAGGTAGACTGCTCTTACTCTGCTACAAAGGCCAAGACTTTGTCTATACACGCATGGCAGTGATACAACTTGGGAAATGATTTCGAACAGTTTGACTAAAGCAAACAAAGCATCGAAAAATGTGTGATGATCTCATTTAAATAATAACGTCATTGCACAACCATCGAGCCGAGAAGCGTAGCAAGAACAAATAATATTATTTACTAAAGTTTTATTTTATTAGTTACTTAAAACCATAAAACTGCCATCAAATCATTAGTTTTATAAAGGAACAACTGTAACTTGGTGCAAAGTATCTACTAGTATTACGTTGAATATTACCATGATATTGTATATAGTTTATTTGCATTAGATAGGTTTATTATATATCACAGTATTATCATCTACTGGTCCGGTTAAGCTCAGTCAATCGACCATTCGCCCAGGAAATGCAAGGTTCCACGTTCAATACCTGCTCTCACCAACTTGCGTGAGTAGAACATCTTGGGTAATCTGATCTGTGCAGTAAAGCATCTATGATCTGACGGTAGGTGTGAGGCTCCACCTCGGCTAAAACAATCTTATTTGTCTTGCGTAAGCGAAAAGGGGATAGACTCCCTCACCATTCGGCTGATACCGACAATAGATATTTCATGTAGTCAAAAAGAAAGTGATATAAAAGATGATTGTAATGTAATGTTCAATATATATATATATATATATATATATATATATATATATATAAAACTCTGGGGGGGGCTAAAGTCGGTATCAACCAATCAGCGAGGGAGTCTAAACCCTTTTCACTTGCGCTAGACCAAGGAGATTGTTTTAGCGTCTGAGGTGGAGCGCCACACTTACCATCAGCTCCTTACTTTACCGCATATATCCTGTGCTACTCATACGCTGAGTTGGCGAGGACCGATATGGAACTAGAAACCTTGTGCCTTGTGGTTTCGAGCCGAACGCTCTACCGACTGAGCTAATCCTCTCTCTCTCTCTCTCTCTCTTATATATATATATATATATATATATATATTATATATATATATATGTATATATATATATATATTTATATATATATATATATATATATATATATGGAAGGCATGGATTGCTAGAGACAGATTATCAATCACATGAAAATCTGAACTCTCTCTCTCTCTCTCTCTCTCTCTCTCTATATATATATATATATATATATTATATTATATATATATTAAATTTTTTACTTGAAGGCACTTACAACGCATGTATCGCATAAATTCGATACTTTTTCTTATAGAAAATAAACTTGACAAGTGTAATCCCAGTAAAGGATGGCTCGATGTGTAGAATACCGTACAGACTGTTTCGACTTTATTAAGTCTCATCAGCGGTATATACTAACGATTTCCCTCCGACAGAAATCGAAACCGGGACTTCAGCAGACGCAGTGAAACACTAGTGAAACACTTTATCGCCTCGGCCACAGTACACAGCTGACCATCCTAGCGGAATTAAGCTTGTCAAGCGATACTACGCGCCTCTACCATAATAGGTAAGGGGGCGCTATTGAGAGAATAATAACAACAAACAGCCCGAATGCCCTTCGGCGAAGTGAATAAGATTTTTGGATGTTTGTTTATTTAGAAACGTTGCTGATAAAGTATATATTAAATTTTTACTTGAAGGCACTTACAACGCATGTATCGCATAGAATTCGATACTTTTTCTTATAGAAAATAAACTTGACAAGTGTAATCCCAGTAAAGGATGGCTCGATGTGTAGAATACCGTACAGACTGTTTCGACTTTATTAAGTCTCATCAGCGGTATATACTAACGATTTCCCTCCGACAGAAATCGAAACCAGGACTTCAGCAGACGCAGTGAAACACTATATATATATATGCATATATATATATATATATATATATATATATATATATATATATATATATATATATATATATATATATATGGAAGGCATGGATTGCTAGAGACAGATTATCAATCACATGAAAATCTGAACTCACTGATAAAATAGAGCGGCAATTCTTTCCATTCGTAGCTGTGTCAGTGCTAGTGTACGGCGGGACCACTTGGACACTAACGAAGCGCTTGGAGAAAAACCTAGATAACAGCTAACAAGGATGCTGCGTTCTTTCTTAAACAAATCTTGAAAGCAGCAACCCGCAAGAAAGCAGCTCTACTGCCACTTGCCCCCTATCACACTCACCACCAAATAACATGGTGGGGGGTCAAAGTAAAGTGATCTGAAAAAAATCAGAAAATTTTGAAATAAAATAAATGGTGCATTATAAAATTCATTCATTGATATATCAACACTGAAAATTTCATTAAAATCAAATAATTCCCTGATTGTTGGTAATTTTTTTCAATCGGAGCGGGCTGGGGGTAAATTTATTTTGCTAAATATGGATTTTACAGCAACTTTGCCAGTGCCAGATATTTTTTTTATTATACCTAACCATTGAAATTAATTACTGAATCTATTATTGAGACAGTTGTTTGTGTTAGTATTGTAATGTATAATTTCAATTAAACTTTTTTTCTATTTTTCAACATTAAATGTATAGTAATTTTGTTTTTTGTTGTTTCTTTTTTAAGCAATACGTAATTAAAAATAACCTTAATCCCCTAAAAACCGTAACCCAATTCGCAAAATGTTAATTCATGGGCTGTAGTTAAACTGTTCTTGGGTACCACTAAAACCTTTCCGTTTTAATTTTCCGACCTAAATCAGAAGTCAGTCTATAAATGAATATAAATAAACTTTTTGTGTTAAATCTGTGTTTTTATTCTAACATTACTTGCATTCACATGAAGAATATTTACGGGGCTGGTAAAATAAGCATAAAATTAGGTTTGTGTTAACAACACTCTTCCTACATTTTCACTCACAATTATTAACCCTATAAGTTTTAAAAATTAATAATTAAAGTATTTTTAAAAATCTATTTTAAGACATCACATCAATTTTTTAAATTTTTTTACAGCAAGAAAACAATTTTATTTCTTGTTTTCCTTCCTCTATAAATTGTAAGTATAGCTATTACAAGCTAAGAGAGAGAGAGAAGAGAGAGAGAGAGAGAGAGAGAGAGAGAGAGAGAGAGAGAGAGAGAGAGAGAGAGAGAGGGTGCAAAGTCATCAGTCAGCAGTCATAGAATTACCCGTCCCATTACCTATTTTATCTCCTCATGCTAAGGTGTTCTACATGTTTGAGAGAGGGGTAGAGAAATGGTATACTTACAGAGATTGGTCGGTTTTAGATTTAATTGTAAATTACGTCTAATTAGAACCAAATATATGGGAATTTTTCTTTCAAACAATAATTAGATTTATCATTAGAAAATATTTTGGGGTATTTTCTATATCATTACTATATCTAGAAAAAGTCCTTTAGGTGGCAAAGGTTGATTCACTCAGCTTTAGTATTATAATAATAATAATAATAATAATAATATATAAACTATTTGTAATAGCCGAATAAGTTAGTTTGAGGAAAATAAATATTTTAGTTTATATATATATATATATATTATATATATATATATATAATATATATATATATAAACTAGAATATTTATTTTCCTCAAATTAACTTATTAAATATTTTTACTAAATATTTTAGTTCATATATATATATATATATATATATATATATATATATATATAAACTAAAATATTTATTTTCCTCAAATTAACTTATTCGGCAATTACAAATAGTTTATTTTTTAAAATAAACATCAATACGACTTTTGGGGAAACAAAAACTTTTTGCTTCTCAACGAATTGCATGCGCATATCTTTATTCTATATAATTTCTGCGGTTTCTATATTTTTGTCTTTCTTCTTTTGAATATATACTTATAACGTTCAACTATTAAAATAACATTTTATAGTGAAAGACAGTTTAGGTTTGTAGCATATATCTTTGAAAGGTTTTCATTTCCACTGCTGTATAGCGTATCTGGTTCACCTCTAGATTTTACAATGTTTTTGATACAGCAATTCCCTTCTAAATGGTATTCGTATTTGTTTCTGCAAGTGCAGTGTAGGATTAGTAATATTGGGAAACACATTTTGGTACATATTGTGACGGCACAGATATGTTTTTCTATTTATCTGGACATGTTGTCTATGTTACTATAATTGTACATTTTAATATTTTTGTTGAAAGGTCTTTGTAATTTTCAAAGATAGAACTTGTTTATTGTTAGATTGAAGAATATTTTACCCTCTTATTTTTGACAGTCTTATGAACCCGAGTGGTTGGTACTCATGCCACTACTTAAAAGTACATACATACGGCATGAATTGTTACCGAGCAATTCCTGTTTCTACATCGCTATTACCTAGCAACTATACAGCCAATAAAGCAGTTTAATAACTGATTGAATTTTATATTTTTAACCATTTTTTAGCCTGGGACCCAGGATGGGAGAAATATGGGAATAGGATATCAGGTAGTTATATGTTATATAATAATTTGATAAACTGGCTGTAATTGGGATCGAAAAAATAGAATAAAGACTAAAACAATGAAACTTTTTCATCAATGCCAGAAAAGATTAGCTAACATCCAGTTTTTATTGGAAGATATCATTAGGAGTATTAGGTTACATTTATTTTGGTCTTTACAGAATTCTCTTACGGAAACTAATTTGAATTACGCGGGAGACGGCAAAACGAATCTAGAACAATACTTTTCCTAGAAAACAAATAGTTGGTGGTAGTGTTTAATTGCATGAAAGATGACAAAGGATGCTGGAACAAAATTTGAAACGTATTGTTGTAAATTTAAAGTTTTACTGCTATGCATTTAAAGTAAGAAAAATCATAATAAAGCAGAATAATACTCAATTATGGGATTTTTATCCTTCTTTTGAATTTAGTTATTTGGGAATTTTTATGTATATTTGTGACATTCTGGGAGTGTCCTAGCATGGTTTAATGGGAAGCAAGCTAGACTTCCTGGTCCATAACTACTGAATAGTGAGTTCGTTTTTAGCTGGATGCCTCACACTTACGACTTAGTGTCTCATTGTACCTGTGACGTCTAAATACCTATCTACCTGTCAAATTCTAGGAGGGGCGTCTCTTATTAGTGTAATCGTTAGCAACTACTGAATAGTGAATCCTCACTTGATGCCACACACTTGTGACTTTGTGTCACATCCTACCCGTGGCGAACGGGTTGCTTAGAGGGTACCTCACGTGGTGTAATTGTTAGCAAGCTGGATTAGCAAACCATTGTTAGTGAGTTCGATTGTTTTATTCTTCAAAGTATTAAAATCAGTCCTATGAATGATTTTATAAAGAAAGTAATTGAGATATAATTTTGTCAGTCTTTCTGATTTAATATATTTCATTACATTAAAATTTGAATACTTACGCCAAGGAGTGCATACTCTTGCTAGTATATAACAATAAAAAATGACTTTATGTAAATAAAATATATAGACAACAAAGATGAAGATATTGCTCTAAAATCAATCCTATAAATGATTTTATATAGAAAACAATTAATATAATTAGAATAAGTGTAATCTTTTTATATGCATTTTTATTCAATTTTGTTAGTTTTTCTGATTTAATTTCATTAAATTAAAACTTAAATACTTACGTCCATGAGTGCATAATCTTGCTAGTATATACCAATAAAAAAAAATAATCATCGACTTTATGTAAATAAAATATATAGACAACAAAGATGAAGATATTGGTCTAA
The DNA here is from genome assembly GCA_023376005.1 of Doryteuthis pealeii. NCBI lineage: Eukaryota > Metazoa > Mollusca > Cephalopoda > Myopsida > Loliginidae > Doryteuthis > Doryteuthis pealeii. The sequence goes on from CM042140.1 coordinate 116,142,652, forward strand.
ATAAAAATTTCTTGAATACCAAATATTGAGAGATTTAGTAAATGACAAGAAATTCAGACAAATTGCATTCTGGTTAATATATATTTTTCTTTTGTCTGTAAACTTTGTATGCAGATCTTTGATGAGCTTATTTCTTGAAAATTCTTCTTTTTTTATTTTGAAAAAAAAAAAAAAAAGAAAAGTTTTCTTCACATATGCAAGCAAGGTGCATTCCATCAAAAAACAGAAGCTAAGCAACAAATGAATAAAAGCCAAAAACTAAAGAAATGAAAATAACAGACAACAATGACATTGAAAGAAAACATAATCTACCAACGAAATGAAAAAAGAACTCGTTGGATACTGAAGAAATAGGAAGAATAAAAAGGAGACAATGATGTTGCATGAACCACATACCATACCAGGCTACTAAGTAGTAAATAAATAAATAGATAAATAAAATTGGGTGCCTTACACTTGCGGCCTTGTGCCACAACTAATCTAAGCTTAGTTAATTACTACCTATGACATTCTGAAAAATTGTGTAAAAAATATGATGCACGTTATTGTTGTTATATGTGTGTTACGATCGAAAAGTTCCGAGAAATTTATAAACATAGAGCGATCTCTAACACCAACTAACCTGGTTATATATATATATATATATATATATATATATATTATATATATATATATATATATATATATACGAAAATGGAAAAGGAATTGAATCCGACAATATGAGGAAAAATGAGTAAAGAAAAGAAATGTAGATGGATAAAATGAATTTAATTGATATCACTTACACATGTGTTTCGGTCAGTTTATGTGTGTGAAAATATTTCGCGACCACTGTTTTAACATTTCACCGATTTTTTCAAAACATAAACTAAGCTCTGAGAAAAATGTTCAACATGTTATTGATAAATAATAACACTTTATTTTTTTAATTTTATTTATTTTTTGTAATAAAAAACTATTTTTGTACCATTACCCCCCTAGAAAAAAAAAAAACAAATATCCAATCATAACGGTCTATCTTAACGCTCTATTTTCAGCGTTCCAAATTTAAAAAAAAATTCGATTTTCGAATATTTCCAAAAAATCTCTGTTGTTTTTTTCCCAACGAATTTTTTCATTCAAAATAAATGTTCACTCTGATGAAGTTCGATTCTTCTATGTGTGCGAAATATTTTTACACACATAAACTGACCGAAACACATGTGTAAGTGATATCGATTAAATTCATTTTATCCATCTACATTTCTTTTCTTTACTCATTTTTCCTCATATATATATACACATATGCTGTATTGGACAAAAAGAAACAGTGGAAAAACTGAACCATATTTTATTATTGCCACAGATATTAACGAAACTTAAATGGCTTAGATACAGATAGGAAGTGATTATTTTCTTTGATTATTGTCTAAGTTTCTTTAGTTGTAGCAAAAAGTCATAATTTTCTAAAGAGAAAATTCTCAGAAATACCAAAAAAAAATAGGAAATTTCTTTGAATTTTCACTTTCTTGATTTGGTATCCTAATTTGTTATTAGTGCTTTGCTAATGGCTAGTAAGCAATTGACTGAGGAAAATAATCACTTCCTATGGATGTCTAAGTCTAATTTCATTAAAATTTGTTGTTAAAATAAAAATTTTTTTTTTCACTTTTATATTTTTGTCACACTCACATCATACTTGTGAGGAGAAATCAACTCATTTAGAGGAAATTCATCTTCATTTATTAAGCAATAAACACATTAAACAAACTCAATCAAATTATCTAAATTAATGTTATATCTTTCCCTGTCAGCAGGGGAAAACATCATGGAATAACCCAAAAGATGATTCATCATATAAGGCATTATGCCTTATGCATGTGTGTGTGTATGATGCCACCAAACGAAATCACCCAAACCATATCTTACCATACATTATATATATTATATATATATATATATATATATATATATATATATATATATATTAGTCATCCAGAGACACAGTGTTTGGACGTTTACGTATCATCAGTGCGTCTCTTCTAACAGCTACTTCTAGCCGGGAGCGAAACCAGACTGAATTTTCGTCTGTGAAGTTCCTTGCCCTCTCGACCACCAGTAACTGTCAGTACAAGGCGGACAATTAATTGATACATTCTTACGTAGATGTATGTTTACAATCACCAGAGAACTCAAGTCGCTCATCCCTCTCTTCCCCTCCCTCTCTCTCTCTCTCTCTCTATATATATATATATATATATATATATAATATATATAATCTTAAAAGTATTAAAGTCGTCGGAGTGGCCTAAAGTCGGTATCAGCCAATTAGCGAGGGAGTATATCCCCTTTTCATTAGCGCTAGACCCAGGAGATTATTTAAGCATCTGAGGTGGAGCGCCATACCTACCACCAGCTCCTTACTTTACCGCACATATCCCTATGCTACTCATACGTTGAGTTGGCGAGGGCCGCTATCGAACTAGGAACCTATACATGTTTATAGGAACCTATATATATATATATATGTGTGTGTGTGTGTGTGTGTGTGTGTGGCGCGCGGCGCGTGTGTGTGTGTGTGTGTGTGTGTGAAATAATCCTTTCAAGATGCATTGCATTTATTTATACCTTAATTCAATAAACCAAATAAGGAATATACATTTTAAAATAGGTTTACGTTTTGTTTCAAATAAGCTATAAAATCATTTTTCAAATTTGTTTTAAATATAAGTTTCAGTTACATTTTTACTGGTGAGATTTAGATACGATTTCCATCTAGAAAAATTAACTGTCTGCTATTCTTACATTTATTATAAGTGTGACAGTTTTTGACATGACAACTAAGAACTGTCACTATCCTTGAAAACGCCCACCTGTTTTCCAACGACTGCCCGTGCGGCTTAAAGTTAAAATCGGGTAGTACAATTGAAGAAATGAATAGATCTTTTGTATCCAGTAAAAATTGATTTAAAAGAAAACAAATCCATATGTTGTGGTAACAGTGTTTTGTTCCTTACCCGGCAACTTAATAATAAAAAGAACAAAACAAAAATAGTGAGAGAAATATAAAAGGTTTGTTTTAGTTGCGAAGATTTGTTGATTATTGTTTTTCAGTGTTCTTAAGGATTTGTCAAAAAATTGAAATTTTGACTCATCTTAGTAGATTTCATAAAACATCGTGCACCAAATTATTCAGTAGTTAGGAAAATCATGTGTTTATGTCGATGGAATAATGTCATTAACATGTACGCATCAGCAAGTCTCTAGCCTAATAAAGGTCTTATACAATATATATATATATATATATATAATATATATAATATATATTATATATATATATATATATATATACACCTGTAACATATAATATATATGCTAAGTTTATCAAAAAAGTATCGAGATTTTTTGTAATTTTTGACACACCTTGTATTCTGAAAAAAATAACGTCCTATTCATTCTCAATTTCTATATTGGTATATACAGCCTTAAACTTGGTACTTTTGACACACCTTGTATTCTGAACAAAATTAACGAATGGAACGTTTTATTTTTTTTCAGAATACAAGGTGAGTCAAAGTACAAAAAAATCTCGATACTTTTTTGACACACCTTGTATTTGTATAAGTTAGGGTAGTGTGGACATGGAGCTAACAACGCTTTTTTACTTAGAGTTTCTCGCCTATGCAATTAATCAAACCAGGCTTGGTTTGAATAATCGCATAGGAGAGAAACTCCCAGTAACCAAGCGACGTTGACTCCTTAAATTTAAATGCTCTATCCGAGATATTGACTACTGTTTTCTCATAATTATAGCACATATATTATCTATATTAATAAATTGAGAAAGTTGTATGTGAATCCGACAATTGAACGTCAAGTGTTGAAATATAACTGGAAAGAAAATGTTGTATGGATAATAATTCATTGAATTGCCGACACGTCTTTCGACCAAGAATTTGTCTTTGTATATATACACGAATAGGAAAGGCATGGATGGCCACGAACAAATCATCTGTCATATGGAAATCTGATCTCACTTACAAGCTAAAGCGACATCTCTTCCAGGCTGTAATCATATCAGTACTGCTGTATGGCTGCACCAACTGGACCCTAACGAGGCGCCTCGAGAATAAGCTAGATGGGAGCTGCACAAGAATGCTGCGAGCAGTATTGAACAAGTCGTGGAAACAGCACCCCACAGAGGAGCAATGTATGGTCACCTTCCCTCTATCTCACAGACCATCCGAGTGAGACGGACTAGGCATGCAGGGCACTGCTGGAGAAGCAAGGACGAACTCATAAGCCATGTTCTCCTGTGGAAGCCAACACACGGACATGCCAGTGTGAGCCGCCCAGCAATGACCTACATTGAACAGCTATGTAAATATGCTGGCTGCAGAGAGGAAGAACTCCCTGGGGCGATGAATGATAGGGAAGGTTGGCGAGAGATTGTCATGGATATCCATGCTGCCGGCGCGACATGATGATGATGATACATAGTATCTTATTTATTTTAATTTAAATATATTTATATTATATTATTTTAAATATAAAATATTATATTATTTTAAATATAAAATGAAATAAAATAATAATAATAATAATAATAATAATAATAATAATAATAATAATAATAATAATAATAATAATAATAATAGAAAAACATGAGATTTGAGTATACAAAAAACAGGTCTTTGGGGCATAGTATTTTGATTTTTGAAAATGAAGCGATGTGAATACTAAAAATTTGCATGTGTTCGAAAAGGAATCTTCTTTGAATACCAACTAGACGCTTGAAAAAAGAAGCCTCTTTTAAGTATTTAAAAATATTCCTTTTCGGACACATTCAAATTTTCTGTAGTCTCACCGCTTTATTTTCAAAAATCAAAATATTCTACACCGAAGATTGTTCTAACATTAACTAATTGAATATATAAAAAATGCAGTATCTTTAAAATTATAACTTCCTCCTACAGGAAAAAGAAATCAAGTAATTTTGCCTTTAATTTGAACATGTAGTATTTTTTAAAATTACAAATTAAATTATTACAGTATTTGCCGATGTATAGGACGGACTTTTAACAGACACACACACAAAGACAAATCATGTTTGCTTTTAAAACGTAGCAAATTAGAAATAAAAAAGAAAAAGAAAAAAATCAGATCAACATTATTAATTTTTAACAAAAAATGTTTTGATCAATATTGTAAATAAAATTAATAAAATGATAAGATTCCCTAATTTACAATTTGCTTGAATTTAGGAGGCTGTTGCATTACTTTATTTTAAATTCTTTTATCTCGTTGCATTCACATATTTGTATCGTTAATTTCCGTCATTTTTCGTAATCGTCAGAGAAAACTCTGATCGGATCTGAAAATTGAAAGGGTAAAGTCCTTCCCCCCTTTAGAAATTCTTCCAGTACGCTCATAACAAGTCAGTTCTAATCTCTCGGTGCTGTGAATACTTTTCTAGATATTCGATACCAACAGCTCATAAATCATTCCTTTTTAAACAATCCTTGACGCTTTTGTTGTTTATGGTCTGTTGACGTCCTTGCTTTTTTTTTATGAGAAATAAATAAAACCGTCACCAGGGGTCTCATTTCATCAGGATGCAAATGATTTTGACACAGTGGAAGTGGTGAGATCATTTATATAAGATGTTTGAATAGAAAATTTAAGAATTTAATTTTGTCAATCTTTTTCATTTATTTATTAGTTCTTTGTGCCTTTTTGTATTCCGCATTCGCTGAGTAATAACTTGGTAGGGAATGGGGATATCTTCTAAACGAAAAACAAATGAAAATTGACTACAAAAGGCTAGAGCATATAAGATTTTGTCTAACGTTCACACACACAAACACACACAACACACACAACATATATATTTTATAGTATTTTGTATTGGAGAAAGGAATACAAAATGCTCGATTACATTTGTAAGAACTATATCTAATTATTATGAAATACTATACATTACCATTGGTTTCATACCAGTGTATCAGTGTATCAGTCGCTTATCACTAGGAAAAACGCTTTGGTTCAAAGCGTTTTGTCCTGATGATAAACAGTTAATACGCTGCTTTGAAACCAATGCTAACAAACACTTTTTTAATTGTTTAATATTTCATTATATATATATATATAATATATATATATATATATATATGTGTTGTGTGTGTGTGTGTGTGTGTGTGTGTGTGCGTGCGGTGTGTTGTGCGTGCGTGTGCGTGTGTATGTATGCGTGCGTGCGTGTCTGTCTTTCTCTCTCTCCCCCCCCCTCTCCTCTCTCTCTCTCTCTTCTCTCTCTCTCTCTCTCTCTTCTCTCTCTCTCTCTCTCTCTCTCTGTGTGTATGTGTGTGTGTGTGTGTGTGTGTGTTACATGGTGGAAATAATTAGGACTCTCACACAATTATTATGACGATATAAAAGAATAATTTCGTTTTTTTATACCGTTGCTAAAAAAAGAAGTATAAAAATATTCGCGAAATACACATCTCAAAACTACCAATCCCTTATATATAGAGAGCTATTTAAAAAGCCAATATCTTTTTGAAACCCATTTTAACGTGTCCAAACTTTTTGCGAAGAGGAACAAATTTGTTAATATTCAGATCACGGAAGGCCAAACTCAATAACGTATAAATGGTCAGACGCTAATGGTTCCTTCTGACGTTTTTAACCATACAAATACATAAAATTACAAAATAATACAGACAAGAAACAATAAACATATAAAAAAGCAAATAAACAATAAATAAATAAATAAATAAGACAATTCTATTTATTTCAGGGGTCTCATCGTAAACATGCACCAAAAAGATTTTGCTACAATTATTAAGTTTATCGGAAGTGAAACTCTCCAAGCGATTGTTTATGTTTACAAATAAACCTGAAAGAAAACAAAAAGTGTGATGTTTTAAACTTTGTTGGAAATCTGATAGTTAAATTATCTTCCCCTGACGCTAGGGGGCGAATCGCCTACACGAGGTTGGCGGGAGAATCACTTATCTGAAGATTGTTACCGAGGCGAGTCGCTAAAATAAGCACTCCCAAAACCTTGCCCATAAAAAGGGCAGTTACCTAGACGAGTAGCTTCTAAAAAGCACTCCCCACACCTTTACATATCGCACGAGAACCGACCGGCACGGACGCGTCGCAAAGCAATTCCCAACACTTGACTTCCTAAGAACTTCTAAGAGAGACGCCTAAGAGCACTCTACAAACTACGGCGACCAGAATTACCTTGCTAGTGCCACTTCACCTATGAACTGTAATTTCACCTCTCAGATAAGTCGTGTAGCAAATACGAACAAAATTTGCAACAATATTTTTTGTACCCTTTGTCAATCATCATCATCATCATCATCATTTTGCACGGATATCCATACCTATCTCTCGCCAACCTTCCCTATCATTCATCGACTCTGGTATCTCCTCTGTGCTGCGGCCTGCATCCATACATAGTTGGTCAATGTAGGTCCTGGCTGGGCGGTCCACATTAGCATGCCCATGTGCTGGCTTCCACAGTAGTACGTCGCTTACGAGCTCGTCCTTGCTTCTCTAGCAGTGCCCCGCATGCCTAGCCCGTCTTACTCGTATGGTTTTTGAGATGAGGGGCAGGTGGCCATACAGTTGCTTTTTTGTGGGGTGTTGCTTCCACGAGTTATTCAGGATCACTCGCAGCATTCTGGTGCAGCTCCCATCTAGCTTATTTTCAAGGCGCTTTGTTATAGCAGTACCGACACAACTACAGCCTGGAAGAAACGTCTCTTTAGCTTGTCGGGGAGATCGGATTTCCATATGACTGATAATTTGTTGGTGGCCAACCATAGCCTTTCCTATTCGAGTGTTAACATCGCTTCTGTGGATGAGATATTACTACCTAGGTATGTGAATTGTTCTACTGACTTAAGAGGCTTGCCGTCAAGTGTGGAGATGTCTCTTGCTTTTTGAAGCTCATGAACTCAGTTTTATCAGAGTTCACATAAAGACCGACGTTCTTTGCTGCCTGCTCCAGGCTGTGTAGAAGTGCTTCAGCCTGTGCCGGTGTATCTGCAAGAAGTGCGAGGTCATCAGCATAGTCTACATCTGTGATAGTTTGTGCGGGTTATCGCCTGCTTCTTGCCTTTCTTAGTGTGAATCCTTTTTCTTTTATGTTATCTAGTGAAGTTCGGAGTACATAGTCTAGGCATATGATAAATATATATGGTGCTAGAGTATCTCCTTGCAGAACCCCAGCGGTGATGTCAAAGAAATCTGTGTTGCCATCATGTGAGCGTACCATCGCTTTAGTGTCTTTGTAGAGCATCATTATGGCGGCAACAGTTTCTTTAGGGACTCCATATGCTAGAGGTTTTTCTTTTGTCAATATATGTGTTTAATTTCCCTTGTGTTGTTTGTCTTCTTTCGTCCGAATAATTGCCCCCACTGGGAGAATAAGAGCTCCCTACAAGACCGTAAGTAAGTAAGTCCGTCGGGGCGGCCTAATGTCGGTATCAGCCATACAGCGAGGGAGACTATCCCCTTTTCAATAGCGCTAGACAAAGGAGATTATTTTAGCATCTGAGGTGGAGCGCCACACCTACCATCAGCTCCTTACTTTACCGCACAGATCCATGTGCTACTCATACGCTGAGTTGGCGAGGGCCGGTATCGAACTAGGAACCTTGTGGCTTCTAGCCGTACGCTATACCGACTGAGCTAACCCGGCCCTTAGTCCAAACCAAACTGTACGAATCGGTGAATAGCCCTGTTTGAGACTATTCTAGTGGGCCATAAATAATACACTATATGACCAAAGCTGAGGGTCATAATATATGTTACCGCTGACCATAAATGGCTCACGGGTTAGACTTTGGGCCATGTTTAGATAAGAGGAATAACAGGGAAGTGTACAATGGGAAAAGTGACACATTACTTTTGAAATGTTTTGTTCATCATTCCATTACGTGCATACCAACACTGCTACACGTGGGCTTGCTTCAGACGTTTCGTGACTCAAGTTTGTTTTTGAATAGATATCCTGAATCCGGGTGAAATGTGAGTAAATATGTTAAACATTTCAATAGACTAAGCGTTAGTTTGAGGGCTGAAATGTCAGCACGTTTGATGATGGATAAGTTTTGTGAAATAGGATATGTCTCATACAAAAAGAAATGCTTAGAATGACACAATGCTGTAAAGTTATAAAAATGTCTGGTAAACGGATGCACATTAATCAATAAAAAAAGTGGCCTAAAGTTGATATCAGCCAGACAGCGAGAGAGTCTATCCCCTTTTCACTAGCGCTAGACCAAGGAAATTGCCCTTTGGAGAGCCACACCTAATATCAGCTCCTTAATTTACCGCACAGATCTCTGTGCTACTCATACGCTGAGTTGGCGAGGGCCGGTATCGAACCAGGAACATGTTTTTTTTTAGCTGAGCTAAACCGGTCTATTTATCAATAAGTAAGTAAAGTCGTCGGGGTGGCCTAAAGTCAGTATCAGCCAATCAGCGAGGGAGTCTATCTCCTTTTCACTAACGTTAGACCAAGGAGATGGTTTTTGCGTCTGAGGTGCCACACCTACCATCAGCTCCTTACTTTACTACACAGATCCCTGTGCTACTCATACGCCGAGTTGGCGATTGAATCACGTTTCATTGTCAATTTTCGTGATAATGCTTTATAATGCTCTATTGAATCATTCGGAAATTGGTATCCGAGGTTCGATCCACGGTGAAATAACTATTGCTCACCCGATTGCCAAATTTAAGCAAAAATATACCATCAGTATATAAACATATAATTATTTTATCATTTAAATTTTAAAAGAAAAGGAATAGTGAAAATGAAAATAGTGAAAATATTTAATTAAAACAAAAAATATCTAATTAACCAACAAAATATTAAATTAAGACAAAAAATATTAAAGTAATAGAATAAGAATATAAGAGGATGATCAACCGTCCTCAACACTCACGGCACACCCTACGGAAGATTCACGGTACACTAGTGTGTAGCAGTCTAGACCCTATGGCTTTTATGGTAAACACACAACACGTTTTATCATATATGTGCTAGAAGACAGTGACTGAGGGTCTTGGTGTCCTGTGAATGACATTCAACTGCGTCTAGTGATGAAGTTCCAATTCTAGGGTGCACCGCTTTTTCGCCATTAACCCCAAGTCCACTATGACCATGAGTGGTAGTACCTGTTGGGGTCCTATCTATGGATTAAATAGAAAAAAGTGAATTTTAAGAATGTGTTTTAAAAATTAAAAGCCTAACAAGAAAAAATAAGATAAAACGTCTTCGTCATAAAATAATCCAAGAGTTGGCATTCCACAAAATCCAACCAACCAACCAACCAACCAACTAACCTAAGCAAAGACTAGTGTATAACCAGACATTCTCTGAATTTTTTACACCATACAAGAAGAAAAGGTGTATTGTATAATAATATACAATACACTTTTTTTCTTGTATGGTGTAAAAAAAAACAACGACACAAGATACAAGTTAGTTATTCTTTATATCACTATTCTAATTATACTCCCGTAGCAGCATCATTTATAATACCATCATATTTTCTATCAATGCTGTTCGACCAATTTCTCATACACTCATTAAAGGAAAACGTTATATTTGGCAGCTTCTATTCATAGTCATTGTTCACTAAATTTAGCTTTGTATAGAACATAGGCATAAGGTTGCTTACAATAATTGCTGTTCCTAATTGGTTACCCATCTAAGCAATAAAAAGGTTCATTTTAGCTTACCTTCTACCTTTCTTCTCCTTATTTACTAAGTTTTATCTTACGATACACAAACACAAGTCAAGATTGGGTAATTTATGAGGAAGTGCGTCCCGGTCTCCTGCCTCAAAAATTCCTACCCGGTGACTATCAAAATAACAACCCCAGCTCGTCGTAATTCTTGTTTATTTATCGTAATTTGTCGTAATTCTTGTTTAGATATGAAGATGGATATATAGTTTTGAATAGACTGAGATAGATAGATAGATAAACAAACAAATAATATAGATAGATACGAACAAATGGATATAGATAGATAGATATTTTCGACAAGTATAATGTATTAAGGGGTGTCGCTTCTTTTTTTGTCGTAATTCTTGTTTATTTAAACTAAAAACAAGACATTAAACAAACATGAATTTAAAAAAATCTTAGTATTTAAAGTAATATAGATAAATATGAACAAATTGAGATAGATAGATTGATGGATAGTTTTGAATAGACTGAGCTGGGTCGTTATTTTAATAGTCAACGGACAGCAACTCTTGGGGCAGGAGACCGGGACGCACTTCCTCATAAATTACCCAATATTGGATACAGTACCTACTGTTCCTAAATGGTCACCAAACTTAAGTACAGAACAGCGTGTTACATGTGCTGCGTTTATTTGGTGCGGGCACACCTTTGCACTCGCTCCAATGAACGCATTTATTCAATTAAGAGGGTTCAAAGGCGTGTAGCCACATGTCGGCATGTAGTCGCGTGTTACGTTAGCTGCGTTCTGCTTAAAAGAAAAAGATTTAAAAAGAAATATTATTCGTCTCATATTTATTATATGGTCTGGGTTAGTGGTATGGTTGGATGGTTGGTTGGTTGGTTGGTTGGTTTGTTGTTTCGGTATGTCAACCACTGTTTGATTACCTAATGCCGAAATTAGACTTTTTCAAAGCGATTTGACTCTCAATATCGGCGAATGAGTGGCACGTTTTTGATCAATGCAGTAAAGTGAGGTGCTGACGGTAGGTGTGACACTCCGGCTCAGACGGAAAAACAACCTCCCGGGTCTAGCACAAGTGAAAAGGGGATAGACTCACTCCTTGTTCCGCTGATACGTATAATAGGCCGCACCGCCAACTTTTCTTTTTTATATAACTTGAAGTAACTCGTCTTAATAATGATTTATTTGAAATCATAGATTTCATAGATCTCATTAATGTTAGATTTATTGTCAGAACTAGCTTAGTTGTTTGTTTGTTTGGTTGGTTGGTTGGTTTTACGACATGTCAACCATTGTTGGTTTGATTAATGCCAAAATTATTATTTTTTCAATCAAGTATTTTTAAACATATCTATGTTACACTTATATAGAACCCTGACAGGTAATATTTCACCTAATCCGGGTGGACATAGACGTAATGACAATGAAGAGGTACTTCACACTGCTAAGAGCTTCAAAGCAGTAACCTCACGACCAGATGCTGTCGTCTAGCCTAAGTAATATTCAAAGTAGAGTGTTTTATGTCATTGCCTGTTCAGCCACCAGAATTCTATTCCTAAGTATCACGGCTCGCCACGCACTGTTAACAGATGGTCCCCATTGCGGAAGTCTGTCCCTCTGCAGAGGTGCAGTTGGTGTATTCTAAAGCTGCAGCCGACAGGGTTTTGAGAGGTAAAGGAGGTTGATCGATGTATACATACGTATCTAAACGACATTAGCTGAAATTGAAATTAAAACTCCCTTGTCTAAAATTCGAACTTGGCTCGCAAAGTACATTTACTTTGCCAATGAACTTATAGCGACCTGCTCTCCTAAAATGATAAATAATAGATGACTAATTGATATTTTAAAGGATATGGCGGCCACTTTAGAAGCCACATAAAAAAACACAAAAAGGAACACTGGGAACTTTTAATGTATTGTTCCTTACAATATACCGAAAGTTCTAATAAAATAGTCTGCTATTGTGTTTCCTTTTTTAAGACTTTTCAGAAATCTACAACAAATTGTGCTGTGTGCACTATATTTATACTTTTCAATAATATTCTTTCAATGTGTGGTGAGAATTTTTAGGCTTCATAAAATGTCATTGTTCAAATAGTATATGTGCGCCTGTTTAGCTACATTTAACTAAAGGTGTATGTTCCCATAACACAGGAAAAAATATTTTTTGAAAGTCTCACTTGCATGAGTTTTTTTTAATTGTTTTTTTAATATTTCTGGTCTACTGATTTCAAATATGGAAACATTTTTGTTATGTATAGTCTAGTTTTTATGCAATTCGAGGTATTACATGTTATCCCTTTGCGGCTAAATAAATTACTTACCCGTTTCTGGTATCAATAGGGATATTTAATTTTGCTTGCTTTTCTGTCAAATTTGATCTGGCTACAAGGAGACATCAATGCGTGAACAACCCAATTGCTTTCTGCAATATTTGTAGATAATTCACGCTTTTTCGTTAGAGGCAGAATATAACATTGTGAAGCGAAGCTTCGGACTTACTCTTGGTGACCAAGACAAGAAATGGGTCCCTCATACAGTATGAGGGACCCATGTCATAACTGAGAAGAAATGCCTCGTGACTGTACGAAAGGGAAACGTAAGGGCTTACCTTTCGGAATTCAAATAACCTGGCGGTAACCTAAGGACCACACAACTGACTTTTATTTCTGTCTGGTCAACGAATGCCAATGTTGATCATGGCTGAACGTGGTGCGTCTTCTGGAGGCTGGAGATATCAACGACCCGACCAATATCCTTCAGCTTTCAACATTCATCTTCTGTAGTTCGGCGAATAAAGATTTCTGTTTCTAGTTAACTAAATCTCCTCGTTTGTCCTCCTTTACCTGGTTTGTGTCATTCAATTCCTTTTTAACAAAAGTCCGCGGAGTCGACGTCCTTATCGGCTCCGCGACAAGTTAATACAGTTAAGTAACAATCATCTGTAGGTTGCAGGGCGATAATAGCATAAAATACTTAACGTAGCTTAACACAATGACATAGAAGATCGTATGTAATTGCCCTGAAATCAATTGGTAACTGGATTTAATACCAGAAGAATTTCAAGGACTACAACTAGATTCTTATAGTTATTATTAGTAACCCAAGTACTTTCGGTTCTTTTCTGAACCATTATCAAAGCTGTTTATATTTGTCTAGACTATCATTATCAAGAATTTTCTTTAGAGGATCAAAGATGAAGATGAAGAATTCATGTAACTCTTTCGAAAATCTCCAAATTTCAAAGTTATAAAAGTTCATTTTTGAATCTGCAATAAATTCTATTCTTCAATACTGCAATCATCATCATCATCATCATCATCATCATCATCATCATCATCTATATTTTTCAATGATCAAAGGAAAACTGACATAAATCACTAGTATCCTATCAGCAATTCGACCTGCTCTGCACTATAATTAACTACTAATTCCAGTTTTTACCGACTTGTCTCCATCTGAAGAAGAGATTATCAACAAAATAGAAGAGACTGGCGATGTAACTCAAGAAATACTGACAGATTCCAATAAACCTACCAATGCTACATCAAAGTCAAATCCTCAACAGTTAAACCATCCAAAGCTGAATGACCTTGTGCGTGATTTGGCCTTCTCCAAAAATGCAGCAGTAACTGCAGCTACTAGATTGCAAGAAAAGGCTCTATTGATCAAAACCACAAAAGTTTCATACTTCCGAAACCGGGAAGAGGTGTTTTTGGCATTTTTAAAGAGAATAAGTTTGTTTATTGTCATAATATCTTTAGGAACTCCATTGTATAATCCAAATGATAGGAAATTATTCCTAGAGAGTTCTAAGCGCAGCCCGATGTCTGTTCTAATACATAATAGCAATGTCTATGCAGCTGTTCCAGTAGGTCATTATGTGTATTTACGAGAGGAGCATAATGGCATTAAAACTATGATAGACCTACTAAATTACCATGAGCATAACTGGAACTTGGTCAACTAAGAGGATTTACAAAGTATCAATGATTTATTTGCATGTGGGACAACCGAGCAAGAGACAAGCATTGGAACCAGAAAGAGCTGCCCTTACGTGAGACTTTGGAAGTTGGTATGCCAAATATTGTCAATGATCCAATCGTCAGTTGAGAAAAGATCATATTTCCTCTGCTATACATCAAGCTGGGTTTGATGAAACAATTTGTCAGAGAATTAAATACGGATTTTGAGCTTTGCATCTTCATAACAACCAATTTCTTACCTAACCATCAGATTCATGAACATTCTATCCTTTGTATTGATGAATATTTTTCAAATTGTGTTGCAAATAAAATGTAACATTTTCTTTTTTTATTCACCAACTAATTTAATAAGAGGTCAATCACTTGGTTCTTATATATATATATATATATATATATATATATATATATATATATATATATATAGAGAGAGAGAGAGAGAGAGAGAGAGAGAGAGAGAAATAGATGCTGATAGGTAGATGTCCTGTATCCTTGATGCATAAAAATCTAAAAGTATGCAGTAAAATTGTATCCATGCATCCCAAGTATGCACACGAGAGACAGAATTTGTCCATAAATAAAATCTACCTTTGAAGCCAATCTTGTGACCAGCATTATAGCCATCATGTGTTCCCTTTAGAGAGGGGTTTACGGAGATGTAGCTCCCAACCAACAGGACAGGATAAGATTGGGTGTTTTAAATGTCTTTTATAAGATTTTTATAATATTATATAATGGAGATTTGGTGTCTGTATGTTTGCCTGTAATAGAAACTACGTTACTACTTATGTGACAAAACCCTCAGGAATTGCATAAGTTTATCAATGAGTATTCATAGTCAAAATCATAAATACATAGGAAAAATCTTATTCATTAACGATGTCTGTGTAAAAATCTAAGATTTGGCTCAAAATAGCCTATGTTATTAGTGCATTTAAAATCCTGCAATGTGTCTTATATCTCATTAAGAAATAAAAGTTTACATAATATATGGTGTGGTTAATTTGCATACTGGTTTTAAGAAAACCAGGTTTAATAAATAATTACTTGGTTTTTATGACGATGACAGTGATGCGAAGATGAAAATTTGATATTTTGAAATACGACGAGAGCAAAAAATGAGAGCATTCAGAAATAATTAAAAAAACAACTTCATATTTGAAATCAGTTCATTAAAAATACTAGCAACAGAAAACACCCTCCGGGCATAGTAAAAATTAATTTTTGAAAGACATTGCCTGAGAGGGTGGGAGTTAAAAATTCAATGTCAGAGGGTTTGTATCATAAGTAAGACAAATCCTCATATTTATTAAAGGAGTAAAAATTAAAAAAAAAACAATTTGAAATGAAAACTGAGCCCCGTCCCTCTCAAATAAAATGTTGCGTGCATGTAATAATCAAACAATTATTTTGAATATTTTCCACATCAATTTTACACAAAATCGTAGGTATTTATTTATTTGTAAACTTTTTAGTTAACTTCTTGTTACTGTAAAAAAAAAATGGGTGTATATAGCATAATAATATTGTGACGTAGAGTTATGACGTAGGTTTTTGTTACAGAGAAATACAGACAATCTCTATTATTAATAGATATAATAACAGTGGGTGATATCAATGCAACCTAAATTTTGTTGACCAGTGTAATCAATTGCAATGTGTCTAAATTTTTTAAAAATCGTTTGCTTCATTTGTGGGTTATTTTATTTCTTAATTTCTAAGCGTATGAAATGCATCTTCATATCACTGCCCTCACCACTACGTAATCTTTTTACCAAAAATATATTCTTACCAAACAGAACGAATGCATTTCCTGTTTTGAATTCATGACAAAAATCGTTTTTACAAAAAAAAAACATTATTATCCTAACAAAGAATATGTAGTTTGACACATCTCCTGAATCCAGAGTTCAAAGTTATTGGATCAATTAAGAAATTAGAGATTTATAAGCCAATGTTCAGGCTAAGCAACAATGACCCTCCCTAATCTTTAGATACTGCTAGAGAGTACTTAGAACGAACATCAACCTGAGGCCTTTGTGCTATACTAAGCAACTCTTAGGAGATAACACAGAAATGGGTGATTTATGTATTCAGAAATGTGTAAATAAGCCACACGTGTTGATGAAAACTTCCTAGACACGTGACATTTATTTTACTGTATAAAACGTTGTGTTAATCGTAAGAAAAAGGATGGGAAAATTCCATTATAAAAACTACTCATATCAAATGTTTAAAATGAAAGTAATATATTTGTATTTGTTTTGCTTCACGGTAATACAAAGCTTACGTGAAATATAGCAAGGTAAAATATGTATAGGCGGATCAGACCTTGGTTTTGTTTAAAATCACCATAGATTAGTTATTAAGCTCATTTCAGTATGATTCTTGCTACGTATATATGGAGGCGCGTAGGCTAGTGGTTAGAGTCGTGGAAAATGGACTCGTCAATTCGAGTTCAATTCCTTGACGAAGCTGTTGGCATTTCACATAGCGCTAATACCCTTGGGAAAGGTATGAATCCATATATTCCCCCTCCAGCTATGGGTTAAATAGTAGGGCAGACTCGGCCCTTCAGCCTTGGGTAGGTAACCAGTCTAGGAGTGGGATAACTCTGAATTCAAAATTCATGAGGTCGGTCGTTGATTGGGTTTGTGGCAACCCTTGATGCACCAATTCTATCCTATCGACTGTACCAAAAAGTGTGGACGGCCCAACACAAGCCTTCACCACTATAAATAAATCACTGTGTGGATGTTCATTGTATGAACACTCATACGTCGATCGTCGCGAGAGTCCATCATTGCTACTTATATACTTCTGAATGAGTTTATTAATGCGATTTTTAGTTTGGTTTGGTTTGTTTGTTTGTTTGTTTGTTTTTTTTGTTTGTTTGTTATGTTTTGTTTTTGTAAGGAGGCTTTTTGAAAATAGATTTAAGATGTCCTAAACTCAACCTTTAATTAATTTTGATTTTGAAGTTTTACACTTTCCGACCAACAACCTCTCGACTGGGGCATACACAGAATTCACCTCTGCAGAGATGTAGGGCCTTACCCCAATAGAACAATCTTTTAGCCATGGGTGGCCACCCGTAATGCCTGGGGACAGGATCGTGATGGTAGACCTGATACTAAGAGGTCTCATATTATGCAACACTCCACATTGGATTTCACTTGGAATATAAGGACAGCCAGAGAGACCCAACTTAATCAGTCGGATGTTCATTTCAAGACCTAGGATGATTGATATGTCACAAAATGGCGTCTTTTCATCTGAGGGTCATTTTTCCACGCGTGTTTGTTTTAACTTGCATTGAATAATGACGTCTAAGAAAAACAACATCTTGTTTTCGTTATGAAAAGCAACAACGAGCACATAAAAGAAGAAATCCCCAAAAGTAATCCCCAGAAGAAGATCGTAAAGAACAGAAAAATACAGATCCATACAGTGAACATACAGCTTATAAGAAGATACTTAAAACAAACGTATATAACAAACGTCTATAGACAAGTCTGCTATGTAACACTAGTATCAGGCAGTTAGAAAATCATAAAACCAAACTAATGTCAACTCGTATTATCCGATTTGATTAATTTGATACAATCAAAGAACGTTTTATTTTGTTCAGATCTCTAGCTTGACATTCATACGATTTCTCAGCGTAAAATAGGACACTGGAAATAAAACATGGTACCGAGTGACTGGTTTCTTTTTGTTTTACTTTACCAACGTATTGAAAACAAAAATGAGTAATTGAATTTCATGCATGGAAGAATTTAGGATTCCAATTCTCTACATTAATCATACGTAAGCTGAACTGGAGAGTAGGAAGCAAGTTCACTTCCTATATTTTTGGCCAGGTGCGTCAAGCCATAACAGAAAATGTATATCATATTCTTACCAACAAACGGAATATCAAACATAGGAAGTTTTTTTCTTTAATTAATTACTAACATATATTCATTATTAAATTTAATAATAATGATAATAAACCTCACACAGACCAGGAAACCTCCTTGAAATCAAGCTCGACAGCACAAATCTCATCAAAGGAATAAATATCTGGGCTGACCCATTATAAGACACTCTGCGCCATTCTTAAAATTTACAAAAAAAAGAACTGACAGATTGACCAAAAGACTAGGAAATTAATGACAATGCACAAGAAGGTGAAAGAGGTCTTGCTAACATAGAGGATTGCGTAGATGCCACAATCCAAGGACTCGAGGAGTACACAAAAAGGAGCAAAGAAAGATTACACATGGCAGCGAATAACATCAGCTGCAACGTATAGACAAGCAGAAAAAACTTCAAAAAACAAGGAAACATAAATGGGAAACAGAATGGAAAAGGATACAAATTGGAGAAGTTGCACATGAAAATACTTGAACATGGTTAAGAAAGGGAAACCTCAAGAGATAAACCGAGTCACTAATAATTGCTCTTTCAAAACAATGCTATAGGAACTAATTATATTCAAGCAAAAATTGATAAGAAACAAAGAAAAAACAGCAAATGTAGAGTGAGTAGTGACAGCGAATATTTTGACCATACAAAAAAAAGTATAATCATAAACTAGAATCTTTTCTTGAGAATGAAACGGATAAAAATCTCAGAAACTGATCGTCTTTTCCCGACCAGAAGTCCAGACCAAGTATTGATTAACAAGAAAAAGAGAATTTGTCAACTGGTCTCAGTCCGGCAAGGAACAACAAGGTTATTGGTTCGATGCCGGCCCTCGCCAAAGCGTATGAGAAGTGTAGGGATCTGTGCGGTAAATTGAGGAGCTGATGGTAGATGTGGCGTCCCACCTCATAGGCTAAAAAACAATCTCCTTTGCCAAGTGCTAGTGAAAAGGGGATTGACTTCCTCGCTGTCTGGCTGATACCGATATTAAGGCCATTACGACTACTTTATTTAGTTACTTACTTAGACAAAAGCCTAGACCTCGCGAGAAAAAGTTTGGAATATGAGGGTGAAAGTGATACCAATAGTAGTTGGGGCACTATTAACGGTCCCCAAAAGCTGAGAAAAAAGCCTGGAAATGAAAAGAAGTATTGAGACCATCCAGTCAACAGTATTAAAATCAGCTGGAATACTTGGGAGACCTGAAGAGACTTGTTGTTTATCAAACTCCTATGAAAGACCAACAGCTAACGCTGGTGTAAGAAACTAATAATGATAATAATAATAATTATAATTATAATAATGATAATAATAATAATAATTTTGTGGTAATAGAGATGAGACTGTAAACCATATACTCTGCGAATGTAACAAACTAGCACAGCGAGAATACAAAACTAGACACGACTGGGTTGGGAAGGTGATCCACTGGGAATTATGCAAAAAATGTAATTTTGACAATACAACAAAATGGTATATGCATAAACCAGAATCTGTTCTTGGGAACGAAACATAAAATTCTCTGGGACTTTGAAATAAAAACGGATCACCTTATCCCAGCAAGAAAACCAGACCTAGTGTTGATAAACAAAAAAGAAAGAACTTGTCAACTGGTGGACTTTGCAGTTCCAGCAGATCACGGGGTAAAGCTAAAGGAAAAAGAAAAAATGGACAAATATCTGGACCTTGCCAGTGAACTGAAAAAGTTATGGAATATGAAAGTCAAAGTAATACCAATTGTAGTTAGTGCACTTGGAACGGTCCCAAAAGGATTGGAAAAGGGTTTGGAAAGTTCGGAAATCAGAAGAAGAATTGAAACCATTCAGAACACTGCACTGCTGCAATCTGCCAGAATACTCAGAAGAGTTCTGGAGACCTGAGGAGACTTGCTGTCACTCAGACTCCAGTGAAAGACCATCAGCTAATGCTGATGTGAAAACTCAAAAGGAGTAAATAATAATAATTGTAGTGCAAAACAACGCCAAGAGAACAAATTATATCAAAGAAAAAATATATACGACACAACAGAACATAAATGCTAGATGTGCAGAGACAAATGAGATAAAGCAACCATGCCTTAAGCAAATTTAGCTAACTATCACAATACTAGACTATGAATGTCTGAATTGGAAAGGTGATCAACGGAAAATTGTGCAAGAAACTAAGTTTTGACGATACGATATTTTTTTATGCATAAACCAGAGTCTGTTCTTGAGAATGAAACATATAAAATTCTCTATGATTTTGAGATAAAGATGGATCACCTTGTACCAGCCAGAAGACAAGACCTAATCTTGATTAACAAGAGAAAGAGAAAATTTTAACTGGTAGATTTTCTTTCCTAGCAGAACATAGGGTGAAGATGAAAGAAAAGGAAAAAAAATAGATAAACACCAAGACTTTGATCCAAGACAAGAATTGAAGAAAAGGAAATATGAGGGTGGAAGTGATACCCCCTGTAGTAGATGCCCTTAGAACGGTGCCTAATAGTTTAGAAAGCAGACTAGTGGAAATTGGAAATCAGAGGAAGAATCAAGACCATCCACACAACAGCATTGTTAAAATCACCGAGAATACTCAAAAGAAACCCTGGCACTTGAGAATAATTGTGTCAATCTGACTCTAGTGAAAGGCCGTCAAATAACGCTGATGTGAATATTTCGCAAGGAGTAAAATTTGAAAAAAATCTCGCAAGAAGTGATATAATGATGATATCATATCACATTCTAAATGATTTTATTTTTATTTTAACCTCAATTATTGATAAAATTATTTTACATTATTGATACTGTTAACCATATCTACATACTAACAATATGCAATTATATTACAACAAAATAGCGGTTTACAGTGGGAACGGGAAGGATAATTTGCATATTGATATTAAAAATGTGATTTTAATAAATATGTGCTTGGTATTATTGATTTCTAATTGTTTGGTTTTATTTTAATGAATATAAGCAAAAATCTCTTCAATGAATCTTAAATGAAATCCATTAACAAGAAAAAATAACTGTAATTTATTCTTTACTTCCTCTTTTAACTAGATACTTACATTAGAAAAAATAACAATGAAAGACGAGAGTGATGGAAGAGTAAGTTTCAGTTGTTCTATTTATTCGATTATACCCCCCTCTGTTTCAAATCTTTTTATATGCATTCTTATTTAGTTTCATTAGCCCTTCTAATTTAATACGATATTTTATAACATTAAAACTTAAATACTTGCACCCGGAGGGTGCATATATTTGCTAGTGGGAATAAAGATGATAAGCACATAATGAATAAATGCAGCCAACTACCATGTGAATGGATATCTATCTGATTTGTTCGAGTGAATTTATTCCTATGGGAAGTAATCTAAGTAAAAGTAAAATCGTCTGGGGGCCTAATATCACTATCAGCCAGACAGCGAGGGAGTCTATCCCCTTTTCATTAGCGCTAGATCAAGGAGATTGTTTGGGAGTCCGAGGTGGAGCGCCACAACTACCATCAGCCTCTCACTTTACAGCACAGATCCCCGTGCTACTAAATATTTTATCAAAATAAATTGGTCAGTCAGATGTTGTATCTAACTGCAGCAGGTATATATTATCCTGTCCAACCATCTGGTCTGAATAATATAAATAAAAGTACATGTAACATAGGGCGCCACGCACAAACTGAAGCTTATGCAATAGCCAGGGTTCGTTTCGAAGTTCCGAGAAGACTCTCGATTACGACAAGAAGCCTTCCGAGATCGACATGACTGTTCCCGAGATAACCAAGAAACAGCAGAAGAAGACCGTTGGTCACATCGGCCGAAACATTGTGTATATAACAATAAATGTGATGACAACAGCCCGAAAATGTAAATAACGCATTTAGGGATTTCAGATCCTGGTTTTGAATTCAGAGATTTTCTTTTACTAAATAGATTGTCTTTACCAAGTCTAGAGATATCTGTCTTCCAATTATTTACCAATGCCTGAGATAAGTGGTTGATACAGGCGTTAGTGAATAGTGAAATATAAACAGCCTTGTTCAGAACTTGAATTCGGCTTGCCGAATCCAGTTTTTTTTTCAATGATAATTATTATGCAATATACGTTATTGTGTTAACGTTATTTCAATTGGAAATACGAGATGATATTATAAATCACATGCAATGTGTCAGTTCGTGTAGCCATCAAACAGTGACGAAATGCGCCTATTTTAACGTGAAAGTTTCGAAAGGTTTCCTTTTTTAACGAAATGTATTGCTTTGTTGTTGATGTTATTGACAGCTTTATTTTCAGTGTCACAAATTCTCTTCGAAGCTAATTGAAACGAGGGCCAATATTTTGCCTTTGTATTTTATATTTTCTAGCAGTCTCGTGTTTTAAACTAGGGGTTGTATTCTTGTGTGAATGTTGGCATTTACGATGTAGCTATTTCAGGCATGCATTTCTTCCTCTAGATGCTATCTATTCTCCGACTTATCTTGGCAATAACGGAAAGAAAAAATCGAAAGGTTACGTGATTTCAAATAATAATCTTTACATATATAAAGGCAGTTGGTGTGTATGTATGTATGTCCGGATGAAACTACGAAAATAAAAAAAATAACGAAAAGGTAAATATATGTTCGGATTAAATATGAACGGTTCTTGCTTTTTGTACAAAGATTATGAAGATTTCAGTAATATTCGAACTTTAAAAAAATATTAGAATATACATAAAAATATAATTGAAATTCTACTAAAAATGTCCAGCATTTGTAAATCTCAAATGTAAACAAATCAATACACCAGGGTTTTCCCCCTCTACCCAACTGACACTGGGTAGTCGCTTCTAGTATATAATAAATAAGTCTCGTCTGGACAGGGAACACTTGTTTTCTGCTTATATATGCATGGGCACATCAACAACCCAGTAGCCTAATGTAGTCGACACTGTTATCGACCCGGTTTACTAGACCGTAACATATGAACTCAGAGTCTACTGAATGCAGAAGACATTGTTAAGGTGACTTTTTTGTATAAAAAAAATAATGCTCCGGTGAGCGTATTGCTCACCGAAGCATTATTTTTTTTATACACAAAGGTACCTTAACAAGGTAATTTTGGTGACTATATTGAAAATTGCAAGTCAAATTGCAATAAAACTTAATCTGCTTTTCTCAAATTTTCTTTAACAGCAGGCGTGCATATACAAGCATATTTCGAATTGTTGCCACTAGACATTAGCAGCTTGTACCACACACACACACACACACACACACACACACACACACACATACATATATATGTGTGTGTGTGTGTGTGTGTGTGTGTGTGTTGATGCAGCTGATTGTATATCTGTGTCTGTGATTGTGTGTATAAAACATAAACTTAATAGAACACACACACACACACACATACACATACAGACACACGAATACAAACGAAATGGATCGGAGGGAAGGAGAGAAAACAACTACATAAAAAGCAAACAATCACACATAGTACACACACACAGACACATATATATATATATATTATATATATATATATATATATATATATATAAATTCGTCAGGCTGACCTAAAGTAAATATCATCCAGGCAGCAAGGGTGTCTATCCCCTTTTCACTAGCACTAGATCAAGTAGATTGTTTTGGCGCCGCACCAATTATCAGCTCCTCACTTTACCAATCAGATCCCTGTGCTACTCATACGCTGAGTTGTCGAGGGCAAGTATCGAACCAGGAACCTTGTGATTCCTTATATATATATATATATATATATATATATATATATATATATATATATTAAAACAATTTTTTTTTAAATGAAATTTATTTTATTTTTAAAACAGAATATGCATTTTCAAATTAAAAAAAAAAATTCCCGCTCCGAACATGAACGCTCGTTTGTACCTCTCCTGTTTTGTAACGGTTTACTTATCCCGTCTTTCCATCACAAATATTTCGCTCTTGATGAAGACCGCTTCAATAAAAGGTCGAAACAGATT
>CM042140.1:116169739-116187239 GCA_023376005.1 Doryteuthis pealeii
ACACGGCAACTCGAGTTCAAATCCTCGACGAGATTCTTTTCATTTTACATCGCACTAATCCCGTTGGGAAAGGTATGGATCCTACCATTATCCTCCCAACTATGAGTAAATGGTAGGGCAGAATGCGCTCTTTAAACTCAGTAACCTGATCTAAGAAAAGTAAAATTCTTAATTCAAATCTGTTAAAGTCCGCTTGTGTCGCATTTTACTTGTACGGAAAGGTGAGGCAACATTTCATATGAAAATGTTTTCAAATTTCTCGAATGTCATTTAGTAGCTCTCATGGGTGGAACCTTCTCATATACCATTTCTGAAAATTTCCTGGCTATATCATTCAAATTATATGATTTTCCTTAAGAAAAACTTGGGTCTCCTTTGCTCTCTCACAAGATTTTTATCTTCTTAAAAAATGAATTCATAATTACCAAACCAATTTTTTATCAACGGACTAAGAAATGTATCCAGGTTTTCAATTACTGGTGTTATCCTTGCCATTCCCCTGATCCTTTAAATAATAACTAATAGGCATCAAAATATAATATGTAACAACAAGCATTAAAAATATAGAGCAACAGGCATCAGACATATACATCAATTAGCAACAATATATCTATCTATCTATCTATCTCTATCTATCTCTCTCTCTCTATATATATATATTAATATATATATATATATATATATATATATATATAGAGAGAGAGAGAGAGAGAGAGAAATAGAGTAATACAGAGAGAGTGAGAGACAGAAAGAGATTTATCAACCTTTCTACATGAGGAGGATGTGTCACGGGGTCAGTTTCTTAAGCGGAGTTAAATACCTCTAAATTTAGAGTTTTCTTATCCTAGACTAGTAGCCTAACCAAGGTTAAAGACCCTTGTCTGCCCTACTATTTACCCATAGCTGTAGGGAGGATAGTTGGATTTATATCTTTTCCATATGCATTAGCAATATGTGAAATGCAAATAACCAGGATTTGAACCCGTCTTGCTGTGTCCATTTCTTAAGAAAAGTGATGGTTTTGCCCCAAGTCAATTGCTGACTGGTGAATTCACATAAACTAGCTACTGATGACTCCACAAGGCACATCAGTACCTAAGATATATTCTCAGCAGGGATTGAGAATTACAGAGCTGGTAGATTACTGCACAAGTATGTACTCCAAAATAATAACAAAAGACGTCCATCTGAGTTGATAAACGCTCTACTACATCCATTCTTTTTTATCAGACCTTTCATATATTTCTTGTTAACTTATCTCTCTCTCACCGCGTGATACTTAAAAATAAACAATAATGATTATATAATTCCTGTACGCAGTTTGTACGCATCCTATTCGCTGTTCTAAGCCTGACGTCACAGAATGTCAAACATTGATATGCCAAAACTTGAGTTTTGGCATATCAATGTTTGTCATACGTACATCTTCCCTGTTCAGAAGAGAAATCATGAAATGATCGTGATATTATACATTTACTTCTGACCTTTAAAGAGATATTGTTATCTTAAGAATTTAAATTTTCATTGGGAAGAAAAAAAACTTGTGTCAGGTTTATCTTTCAAGGAACCAATAGAATGTATGTGAATCTGTGAATCCCCGTGCAGAAAACGCTTTGTTGGTGGTCATGTAAGTAAAAAGTAAAGTCGACGGGGCGGCCTAAAGTCGGTATCAGCAAGTCAGCGAGGGAGTCTATCCCCTTTTCACTAGCGCTAGACCAAGGAGATTGTTATTAGCATCTGAGGTGGAGCGCCACACCTACCACCAACTCCTTACGTTACCGCACAGATCCCTGTGCTACTCATACGCTGAGTTGGCGAGGACCGGTATCGAACTAGGAACCTTGTCGTTTCTAGCCGAACGCTATACTGACTGAGCTAAATTTCCTAAATGTCGCCATTGATCGTACCGAAAGAGAATATTGGAAAGATTAAGCATGAAAGACATCGGAGAAAACTGCCAACACAGAACAGCAGAAAAATAAAGAAATATAGAAACAAATTAGAGGGAAATGAGAGACGAAAAATAGACAGGAAGAAGGAAAGTGCCGGGATAGAAAGGAAGAAAGAAAGAAAGGAAAAAAAGAACAAAGGAAAAGTTCAAAGTTAAAAGAAGAAATAAATCAATAAATCGAAATTTAGAAAGAAAATAATAAAAGAAAGATACAGAAAGATGTATGGTTAGAAAGAAAAAAAGAAAGAAATAGTTAGAAGGACATTAGAAACTTAGAGAGAAATTAAGGATGGAATAATGAGAAAAGTAAATGAGAAAGAAAGAAAGAAAGAAAGAAAGAAAGAAAGAAAGAAAGAAAGAAGCATTAGAAGCACATTAGAAAATTAGAGAGAAATTAAGAATGGAATAATGAGAAAAGTAAAGTAGAAAGAAAGAAAGAAAGAAAGAAGCATTAGAAGCATATTAGAAAATTAGAGAGAAATTAAGAATGGAATAATGAGAAAGTAAAGTAGAAAGAAAAAAAAGAAAAAGAAAGAAAGAAAGAAGAAAGAGTTAGAAGCACATTAGAAAATTAGAGAGAAATTAAGAATGGAATAATGAGAAAAGTAAAGTAGAAAGAAAAAAAAGAAAAAAGAAAGAAAGAAAGAAAGAGTTAGAAGCACATTAGAAAATTAGAGAGAAATTAAGAATGGAATAATGAGAAAAGTAAAGTAGAAAGAAAGAAAGAAAGAAAGAAAGAAGCATTAGAAGCACATTAGAAAATTAGAGAGAAATTAAGAATGGAATAATGAGAAAAGTAAAGTAGAAAGAAAAAAAAGAAAAAAGAAAGAAAGAAAGAAAGAGTTAGAAGCACATTAGAAAATTAGAGAGAAATTAAGAATGGAATAATGAGAAAAGTAAAGTAGAAAGAAAAAAAAGAAAAAAAGAAAGAAAGAAAGAAAGAGTTAGAAGCACATTAGAAATTAGAGAGAAATTAAGAATGGAATAATGAGAAAGTAAAGTAGAAAGAAAAAAAAGAAAAAAAGAAAGAAAGAAAGAAAGAGTTAGAAGCACATTAGAAAATTAGAGAGAAATTAAGAATGATAGTAGAAAATTGATAGAAAGAAAGAAAGATTGAAAGAAATAAATAAAGAGTTAGAAACTCATTAAAAGATAAGAAAAGAATTAAGAATGGAATAATAATAGAATTAATGTAGAAAGAAAGAAAGAAAGAAAGAATGAAAGAAAGAAAGAAAGAAAGATAGAAAGGTGAGGGGCAATATATACTAGGGTAAGTAAAAAAAAGTATTATTTCGGTACGTGTTAGTTTTCGTGTGCGTACATCACGTGACTGAAGTAGATTATGCATCGTAGGTAACCTCTGTAATCGGTAGTATCGTGTTATTTGGTGCACTGACCCTTTATACATTAATCCCTCAGCATGTGATTTGAAAAAAAAAAAGAAGTAAAATAGAACCTGCAACATTGTCTAATTCAGGGACTTAACTTTACGAGTTCGAACTGGGCTATAACGCTGCGGAAACAACTTAAATCTTTTGTTGTGCGAAAGGTGAATGTGCTATTGATCAGGGTACAGTAATCAGATACTATCTATCTGAATGTTTGAGATTAGGCTTGATGATTAGTATTATCTGCATTATTCGGACTATTGTCCCCATCTTCATTGTTATTTGTACAACGTTTCGGCCGATATGCCCTCCAGCCTTCTTCGGGTATTTCTTGTCGGACTCGGGAACCTACTCAGACTCGAGAACCTTCTTTTCGACTCCCGATTACGACAAGAAAGTTCCTGGGTCCGAAAAGAAGGTTCCCGAGTCCAAGTAGGTTCCCGAGCCCGACAGGAAATACCTGAAGAGGCCGGAGGGCATATCGACCGAAACGTTGTACAAATAACAATGAAGATGGGGACAACAGTCCGAATAATCTAGATAATGCTAGTAATCAGATACTTCAAGAAATTTCGCTCGGGTTGCAAGAACCTTGACGATCAGGCAAGGTCAAGTTGGCCTAAAAGCATATATTCCGATGCTCCAAGATATTGAAGTAAATACAACGTGTGTAACAGGTGAGCCCGTCATCTCCTAGTCTAGCGTGGTTCGTAAGATTCAAGAGCTTGGCGAAAGTACCCGGAGCTTTTTACGTGTGCCTCACATAACGAAACTATTGCAAAACATTTTGTCTCGCCTGAGTACAATAAATCGGGGATCTCATGTGGCTTATCTATACATGATGCTCTTTAAAAAAGTCAATTATATCGATAAGATATTTTTATCAAACTAAGAACTTGACTATTTCTAGGTTGCGATAGAAATAACCCCCACATTATAAACTGTCACCTGTATGGTACAAGTGAAATAGGGCAAGTGGTAATTGCAGCTCCATTTAGCTAATGTCTGACCAATTTTGTTTCAGTTTTTTTTATTGTTTAATGTGGATGTGTTTACCAAACATTTATATAACTTTACAGCATTGTGTAACTCTATGCATTTCTTTTTGTATGAGACATATCCTATTTCACACAACTTATTCATCATCAAACGTGCTGAAATTTCAGCCCTCAAACAAACGCTTAGTCTATTGAAATGTTTAACGTATTTACTTACAGTTCACCCGGATTCAGGATATCTAATCGAAAAACAAACTTGAGTCACGAAAATGAATTACATACGTATAGGATATTTTTATCTTGACCAAAGACCAAACTTAAACAAAGACCAAACCAACCCGTCCTTCGGGACGGAGCTCCGGTGCGGTTCGGCCACTGGATCGGTCCGGTTCCCCCCAGGCAATACCTGCCCTCTTGACTTAAAGGCTGGGTTTATTGCCCAGCGCCTGAGGTGCCCCCTTGAGGGGTAATGCCGACGGAATCGGCAAATTTTGGGGGCCTCCAACCCATGAGCTTCAGCTTGTGAGTGGGCCTACATAAAAATGTCCTTGTGTCACGCCCTCATAAGTGGGATGGGAGGCAAATATTTCAAACTAAGAACTTGACTATTTCTAGTGGAACATTATACATGTTGCGACAGAAATAACCCCTACATTTTAGACTGTCACCTGTATGGTAAAAGTGAAATAGGGCAAGTGGTAATTGTAGCTCCATTTAGTCTTACCAATTTGTTTTTTTTTCAGTTAATGGTTTGGATTGGTACGTTTGCTGTTGAAATGTTTTCACACACTGATTAATCTGCGAAAGACGATGGCGTAGTGTCCATTTTTTTATGTAACTGTGTGTACATGTCTTTGTGTGTGTCCTTCCGCCTGCAAAAGACGAATGTGTAGTGTCCATTTTTTATGTAACTGTGTGTACATGTCTTTGTGTGTGTCCTTCCCCCTGCAAAAGACGAATGTGTAGTGTCCATTTTTTTCATGTAACTGTGTGTACATGTCTTTGTGTGTGTCCTTCGGCCTGCAAAAGACGAATGCGTAGTGTCCAATTTTTTTATGTAACTGTGTGTATCTGTCTTTGCGTGTGTCCTTCCGCCTGCGAAAGACGATGGCGTAGTGTCCAATTTCTTATGTAGATGTGTCTGCATGTCTTTGCGTGTGTCCTTCGGCCTGCAAAAGACGA
Source organism: Doryteuthis pealeii (assembly GCA_023376005.1). NCBI lineage: Eukaryota > Metazoa > Mollusca > Cephalopoda > Myopsida > Loliginidae > Doryteuthis > Doryteuthis pealeii. The sequence continues at coordinate 116,175,259 of CM042140.1, forward strand.
ATGTGTAGTGTCCAATTTTTTTATGTAACTGTGTGCACATGGCTTTGTGTGTGTCCTTCCGCCAGCGAAAGACGAATGCATAGTGTCCATTTTTTTATGTAAAATGTGTGCATGTCTTTGTGTGTGTCCTACCGTTTGAGAACTTTTCGCTTTCAACGTTAATTAAACTTTGAAAGTTAAACAAAAAGGCGAACTCGGCCTCTTTCTGTGCCTTGCCTTTCCACTGGACACATGTGCGTTAGCTGATTTCCCGAATAAAGCAGTCCATTCTATATAACTTCTAGCATTCCAAAGAGAGATACATACGATTATAAACAAACCCAAGGGCACTTTGTGTGTGTGTGTGTGTGTGTGTGTGTGTGTGTGTGTGTGTGTGTGTGTGTGTTGTGCGAGATTTTATAACAATGACTTATCTCTTCAAATTATAATTAATGGAGCTAGAAAGACACATCCTAGAAATAAATTACAATGAATTAAATTTGGACACTGACTATTTAGTATATGATTACCTTTGAAATTCACACGCATTAATATCAGTCTAAATTTCTGAGTTGTAGGCTTGTTATTATTTATAAATTTGCAAAATAAGGAACGCATAATTTGATAAGATCTAGTTTACTATTATTTAAAAATATAAAAATGTATATATATTTATATATTTAAAAATATATATATATATGTTTAAAAATATATATATATATATATATATATATATATATATATATATATATATATATATACAAGTTGTGTCAAAAAGTATAGAGATTTTTGTACTAAAAAAAATAATGATAATAATGTTCCATTCATTCTTAATTTCTATTTTGGTAAATACAGCTTCAAACTTGGTACTTTTTTGACACACCTTGTATTATGAAAAAAATTAATGAATGGAGCATTATCAGAATACATGGTGTGTCAGAAATTACAAACAATCTTGATACTTTTTTGACACACCTCGTATATTCATCCATATTTTTTTTTATTCAGCTTCGTTTCAATTTTCCTCCACATCTTTTTATCTATAATGGAATATTATTTGAAGACAATGTTTCCTCTTCTTTAACTTAACCCTGTTTTCTACTAATGAAGACACACAGACATGTTTCTCTTTCTTCCTTTTCTACCTTTTTTTTTTACTGTATCTTTGCCCCGTTTCCTTCTGTTCTCCCCACCGTTTTTCATCTTTCCTCACTATCTACATTTTCAAATTTCTAGTTTGTCGTTTAAAATGTTTGATGAATTATAAGGAAATATTAAGTTTTACCATTGAATTGAATTGATTGATTGTGTTGGTTAACCGCCTTCACCGTTTAAATTTTTGCATCTACCGGATTTTTTCAAAACTTATTTTTCATATACACAAACGAATATATATATATATATATATATATATATATATATATATATATACTATATATATATATATATATATATATATATATATATACTAGCAAATATATTCACCCTCCGGGTGCAAGCATTTAAGTTTTATTGTAATAAAATGTTATGTTAACTTAGAAAGGCTAATGAAACTAAATAAGATGCCGATAAAAAGATTTGAAACAGAGGGGAAAAAACTAAAACTTGCTTTTTCTTCACTCCAGTCTTTCATTGCTAAATGTTCTTAATCTAACTATTTAGTTAAATTAGGAAGTAAAGAATAGAATTACTGTTAATATTGTTAATAGATTTCTTTTAAGATTTATTGAAGAGACTTTTGCTCATATTCATTAAGATAAAACCAAACAATTAGAAATCAATAATACATATTTATTAAAATCACATTTTTTATATCAATATGCAAATTAGCCTTCCCGTTCAAACTGCAAACCGCAATTTTTTGTATATATAAATACAATTGCATGTTATTAGTATGCAGATATGGTCAACAGTACTAATAATGTAAAACAATTTTATTAATAATTGAGGTTTAAATATAAATAAAATCATGGAGAATGTGATGTAGATAACTAAGGGAATTGTGACTTGAGTAGTAATATAGTTTCGGTTACCGACAGGAAAACACACAATCTCCATTATAATAATATATATATATATATATATATATATATATATATATATATATATACTTGAGGGGAGCTGCACAAGAATGTTGCAGGTGATCATGAACAAGACGTGGAAACAGCACCCTACGAAAAACAGCTGTACGGCCATCTACCACATATCACCCAAACCATCCGAGTAAGACGGACAAGACACGCGGGACACTGCTGGAGAAGCAAGGTCGAACTCATAAGCGACGTCCTCCTGTGGAAGCCAGCACATGGACAAGCCAGTGTGGGCTGACCAGCAAAAACGTACGTTGATCAGCTATGTGCGGATGCAGGATGCTGCATAGAGGACCTCCCGATAATGATGAGCGATATGGAGACGGATGGAGAGAGATTGTGTGGGATATCCGCGCTGAAAGCACGACATAATGATGATGATGATGATGATATATATATATATATATATATATATATATATATATATATATCTGTGGTTTGTTATTGTTCACTCAACGTCGCCGTACCTATTATGGTAGAGGCATACTAGTATCATTGACGGGTTAATTTCGCAGGGGATTGTCCGTTGTGTATCGTGACCGAAGCAGTATGGTGTCTGACTGTGCCTGCTGAGGTCTCGGTTTCGATTTCTGTCGGAGGAAAATCGTTAGTATACATCGCTGATGAGACAATAAAGTCGAAACAGTCTGTACGATGTTCTACACACCGGGCGATCCTTTGCCGAGATTGTTATATTTTTTCTATTATCATTATTTTATTTTGTATTTAAAATAATAATAAAGAGAATACATTGTGTACAAGAACATTCTCTCAGTCAAAACACGTGTCGGCACTCCAAGAAACAATTTTTATCCATTCAGCATTTTATTTCCTTTATTTATTTATTCAACATATTGTAGCATTCACTTCCACTTTTCAACTTACATGTGTGTTTGTGTGTGCGTGTGTGCGCGCGTATGCGTGCGTGTGTGCGTGTGTGTGTGTGTGTGTGTGTGTGTGTGTGTGTAGAATTCCCTGCCACAGTATTAGTTTAGAACACGCAACAGCAGCATTTGGTCCTTCTTCATTTGAAGACACGCCGTCCTATCCTTTTCGAGATTCCTTAACTCCCTCAGCTAATTGTAAGATCTTCAGGCTCCCAGTCCTGCATTTTGGAGCCCCCCCCCCCCGCAGCTTGCCAAGAAAGTATGCGCAGTAGAGTTCTCTTCGTGTCCAGCTGTTGTTTGACTATGTAATGGCAATTTTCAGCGATTTTTGTGAGGGTGCTTCTTCGAGCATCCATAGCACATGAAGAAACTTCGATTACTGTAGTTGCGCCACACTTTTTGATTAAAATCGAGATTGATCAACGAAACCATGTCCCTTGCCTTGCGGTTGGCCTAATCTTTCAGCAATTGTTTCAAACACATCATTGAAGTTCAGCACCGCTGAATCTATTCAATAGTTAGATGTGTGATCACATAGGAATAACAAATACTGCAAGCAAATGTTTCTGCGTTAGACTAAATAAAGCATAGATAATTTTTTAAAACGGTCAAGGCACACAGTAAACACTAATTCACATCAGATGTCAAGCAATGTTGAGTCGGTCCTTACCCACTTGAATGCCGTTTGGCCATCGGTGACCGGTTAAAGCACTCAGATGTTTTGTTTTGTTTTTTTTGGTGGGGGGACGTCCAGGGTGCGACACAAGATCAATTTCTTAAGCGGAGTTTAACATGCTTGAATTCAGATTTTTCCTGATCTGTCCCTTGTCATCAGTCATTAGTTATTTTTTAGGTTTTTCCTTTTTAAACATCAACAGATCTATATTGAATAATTTTATATAGAGCTAATATAATGAGAAATGTGATGCCCTTTACATTACCATATTCACTACTACATAAAGTGCGTTGAAAAAAGAAGGAGATTATGCTGAAAAATATAACGAAAAATATTTTTTGTCTGGAAGATGGACAAAGACCGAATCCCCAAAGACCTATTGTATGGAGAATTAGTAGAAGACACCCGACCGATAGGGAGACAACACCTGCGCTTTAAACATGACTACAAGAAGGACATGAAGACATGCCACATCAACACTAACACATGGGAGGCTTGTGCAGAAGACCGAGCGACCTAGCTCATCCTCGTCAAACAAGGGACGAGAAGAAGTGAAAAAGAAAGGAACGAAGCCGCCATAGAAAAGAGAGACAGAAGGAAGGAGAGACAACTGCAACTCCAGCAAGCATCACTGTTTGTTTGCAGTCACTGCACCAGAGATTGCCATTAAAAAATTGGTCTGTTCAACCATTCACACAGTTGCAGATAAAAACACTACGCCATCGTCTTTAGTAGACGGATGGATGCCAACTACAAAAACAGCCTGTTGATACTACTACGTATCTTCTTTTATCTAGCTTAAGTTCAGACTTACTGAATTCCCCCTATTACCTTTATGGCAAGCCTCCAAACCTTTTTATCATATGGGTGCTAGAAGGCGGTGGCTGAGGGTTTTCATGTCCTGGGAATGACGTTAAACTCTATCTGATGATGAGGTTCCAGTTCTGGAGGTTTGGGGTATTTGGAGCACCCTTTCATCACCATTGCTCCCTGGTTCACTCTGACCCGAAGTGGTTGTACCTCTTAGAGTCCCATCTATGCGTTAAATAGAAAAATATGGGTTTATAAAAAAAGTGAGTATCCATTAAGAATGAATTTATTTCAAAACATTGTCGGCAGTAAATAACCCACTGATATTGATATGCCGTAAAACTAAACAAACTAGACCAAACAAACTAAACACATCCTCGTACGCACAAGTGCATTACTTTTGCTCAAAAACCGAGCCATGGTGATATTTAATGTGTATATATATATAATTTGTCGTTAATTATTTTATTTTCGAAGTTTCCTCCGGACATACATATACACACAACTACCCTTTATATATGTATAGCTATGCTAGAGTGTACATATTCCTTAACAACACTGAGTGCATAAATGTATTTCCTTGTTGTTATTGCTAAATGCTTAGCTATGAGGCGGAACCCTTATATGGAATGAAGTAACTGGAACCTTGTGACGTCATTGCTGCTTATTTCTCTGGCGACTGATAGAGATGCATCATCTACTTGATATCTAATAGCATCAATTAGCATATTTGTTTTTTTTGTTGTTTTTGTTTTTTGTTTTTTTTGTTTTGTTTTTTAATATGTAATTAATGTACAGATTATTAACATAAGTTTATAGCTATTTTTAGCACTTCCGGGGTTGTATGGATAAAAGATTAAAATTTACAGACAAAAACAGAATGTGACACCTTAGGATAGAGGATTAAACAGTTTAAGAAAAAATGTTCGAAAGATTATTGTTGCATACTTCTTAAAAGAGGCGGCCAACATGTAATGGTTATCGTCATAGGAAATGGACACGGCCACCCAAATAGAAATTCTGAACGAGTCACATATCACATCACGTCGCGCTAATACCCTTGGGAAAAGTATGAATCTTTTTCTCCCTCCATCTATGGTTAAATAGTAGGACAGACTGGGCTGTTTTGCTTTGTTAAGACGACAGGGCTAAGAGAAAGAAAAACTCTGAATTCAAGTCAGTTAAACTCCGCTTAAGAATTGACCTTTTGTCACATACTGCTCCGGTGTTAGTAGTATATAATAGATTACTTACGAATGGTGACTGCAGTAATAGAAGTGACGTTTGTGTAACAGACCGAGGAAAGATTAATAAATAAAAAGAAAATGATATTTCTTGTTCGACCCAGAACATGGGGAAAACCCGTACCTCAACCAATCTTAAAAGTATGGATTAGAGGAAGCAATATTCCTGTGGTTGATAATGTAGGATTGTACACATAGACAATTGATTGAAGGGCGCGACTTAATAAGATGTGAAAAACCCAAGGTGGGATAGAATATCACCGATGGGATGAGTGTTCCGTGAAACCCTAATATACACATATAAATATATATCGTTTTTAGTTTGGGTAGCGTACATATAAAATCAATGGTGCTTAGTAGCAGTTAGTTTCTCACTTATACCATTTGCAAAGTGTGAATATATATATATATATATATATATATATATATATATATATATATATATATTAGCAAATATATGCACCCTCTGGGTGCAAGTATTTAAGTTTTAATGTAATAAAATATTGTATTAAATTAGAAAGGCTAATGAAACTAAATAAGAATACAGATAAAAAGATTTGAAACAGAGGGAGTATAATAAAAGATTTGAAACAGAGGGAGTATAATAAAAGATTTGAAACAGAGGGAGTATAATAAAAAATGGAACAACTGAAACTTACTCTTCCATCACTCTCGTCTTTCATTGTTATTTTTTCTAATTTAAGTATTTAGTTATAAGAGGAAGTAAAGAATAAAATGACAGTTATTTCTTCTTGTTAATAGATTTCTTTTAAGATTCATTGAAGAGATTTTTGCTTATATTCATTAAAATAAAACCAAACAGTTAGAAATCAATAATACTAAGCACATATTTATTAAATTCGATTTTTTAATATTAATATGCAAATTAGCCTTCCCGTTCACATTGTAAAGCGCTATTTTGTTGTATATATAAATATAATTGCATGTTGTTAGTATGTAGACATAGTTAACAGTATTAATAATGTAATACATTTTTATTAATAATTGAGCTTTAGATAAAAAAAAAATCATGGAGAATGTGATGTCAATAACTAAGAGAATTGTAACTTGAGTAGGAATATACTTTCTGTTACAGACAGAAAAACAGACAATCTCCATTATAATAAGATATATATAGAAATATATATATATATATATATATATATATATATATATATATACTTCATGTTTTCGAGATTCTCACCTCTGTGATTTTGAAAGTTTGAATATAATTTTGAAAGACTTTTGAAAGTTTGAATTTTACAAGGCGATCTATTTGAAGAAAAGCATACAATGCATTATAACCGACGGTAATGAATCAGCGATTGAATTTAATGACTATTATTATTATTATTATTATTATTATTATTATTATTATTATTATTATATATATATATATATATATATATATATATATATATATATATATATATATATATATAGTTTTTAGCTTATATTTAATATCATTTGGTAGCAAAATTCTTCTAATGGTAATAAATATAAGCTAAAACTTTTATTTATTTATTTATCTATTTATTTATCTATTAACGCTCTATCACAGATATTGAGCATTCATTTTATAATACTGTACGTTGGATTACTACTGCTTCTACAAGTATAATAGTACCAACCATACACATTGATATTATTATTATTATTATTATTATTATTATTATTATTATTATTAATAATAATAATAATAATAATAATAATACCTAGTGTTGAGAAACAAAAAAGAAAGAACTTGTCAACTGGTGGATTTTTCAGTGCCAGCAGATCACAGGGTGAAACTAAAGGAAAATGAAAAAATTGACAAATATCTGGACCTTGCCAGAGAAGTGAAAAAGTTATGGAACATGAAAGTAAAGGGATACCAATTGTGGTTGGTGCACTTGGAACAGTCCCAAAAGGAATAGAAAAGGGTTTGGAAAGTTTGGATATCAAAGGAAGGATTGAAACCATTCAGAACACTGCACTGCTGCAATCTGCCAGAATATTCAGAAGAGTCCTGGAGACCTGAGGAGACTTGCTGTCACTCAGACTCCATTGAAATACCATCAGCTAACACTGGTGTGAAAACTCAAAAGGAGATATATATATATATATATACATAATGAAATTCGTCATTCGGTCTCTTTTTTTCTTTTGATATCAGGGGGAGGGTTATGTTTTTATGTGCTTCCTTCTCCAGTTGACATATAGCCTCATATACATAGCAGCCACGGATGACCACGCTACAAATATTCACTTGGTGATAACGTCAAATTAAAATACCTTTTCATTCAGTCTGTGATTGGTTGAGGTACGGGTTTTCCCCATGTTCTGGGTCGAACAAGAAACATCATTTTCTTCTTATTTATTAATCTTTCTCGGTCTGTTACACAAACGTCACTTCTATTACTGCAGTCACCATTCGTAAGTAATCTGTTATATACTACTAACATTTCAATGGGATTTTGGTTTAACAATGATAATGATTATGCAGATGATAATGGTGATCGTGATGATGATAGTGGTGGTGACGGGTTTGTTATTGCTGGAGGTGATGCTAAAACGATGAGATGATGCTGATGGAGGGGATGATGATAATGTTAATCTTGATGGTGGTGTTAGTAGTGATTATGATGATGATAATGAGGTGATCATGATGGTAGTGTTAAAATTTATTTTATTTTTTGAATTGATATAGATCACTGAGCGTATTCTAGTAGTGACCCCCCCTCAAGTGGAGACTTAAGAGGTTTGAATTCAGAGTTTTCCTTCTCCTAGACTGGTTGCCTAACCAAGGTTATAGAGACCAGTCTGTTATACTATTTACCCATAGCTGGAAAGAGAATAGTTGGATTAATACCTTTCCCAAGCGTATTAGCGCTATGTTAATTGTGGCTTTGTCCATGATTTGAACTCGGGTCGACGAGTCCATTTCCTACGACTCTAACCAGTACATTACGCGCCTGTTATTTGGTAAAGTAAAAGTAAAGTCATCATGGCGGCCTAATGTCGGTATCAGCCAGACAGCGAGGGAGTCTATTCCCTTTTCAATAGCGCTAGACAAAGGAGATTATTTTAGCATCTGAGGTGGAGCGCCACACCAACCATTAGCTCCTCACTTTACCGCACAGATCCATGTGCTACTCATACGCTGAGTAGGCGAGGGCCGGTATCGAACTAGGAACCTTGTGGTTTCTAGCCGAACGCTCTACCGACCGAGCTTGGTGTGATATGACTCGTATTATTAATTATTGACTAATATTTATTTTCCTGTGTTGTGTTTGTTTTTGTTTTTTGTCACAGTTCCCAGATTTTTAGTCAACAAGAGTTATGAAACATAATCAAACGATCAGAAACTTTCCTTAAATGTATAAAAACCGTGTCTTTGATTTTGTATAAGTTGGTACGGTCAGAATCAACACTGATTGACATCAGTAATCTGATGTGAATCAATGTTTACAGTGTACCTTGACCGTAGCACAAAATTCTCCATGCTTTCCTTAGTCTGGCGCAGAAATATTTATTCGCAGTACTTCATGTTCCTATGAGGAGCGTCGAGTACCTCTTATTTTCATTACTCCCAGGTCCACACTGACCTGAAGTGGTAGTACTTGTTAGAGTTCCATTCATGCAAAAAATAAAATCTGTTCGAAAATTATTAGTACTAGTATGAAATAAAAAAACACCCTCGGGGCGATGTAAAAATAGATTTTTGAAACATATTGCCTGAGGGGTGGGAGTTAAAAATTCAACTTCAGCGAGTTTGTACCCTAAGTAAGTAAAATCATCAAATTCATTAAAGGGTTAAAAAAATAAAACAATTTCAAATGTAAACTTTAAATATGTATAAAAATAAAACAAACTATATATAGATATATAATACCAGTCATGTATTTATTAAAAGTTGTTTTAAAAAACAATGAGGAATGTCTAATGTTGCATGTTCAAATTTTGAGTGTATTCATTCTATGTTATGACGTTTTTGGGTAATGTGACGTAAGCAGTGACGTAATTTTTGTTACAGACAAAAGCGAATCTCCATTATTAATAGATTGAATAGGAATTGTTGAAACCATATCACTGTATGCAAGCAAATGATTCGTATTGAATAGGGGTAGTTTACTTTATGTATAAGTTATTGTCATCAAATAGGAGTGCTTGAAACCATACATGTAGGTGAAAATTATTTGTATGAGATAAGAAAACCTTGATATCATACGAATGTTTGTAAACAAATGATTGGATATCAGGAAAAAATGGAAATAAATCCAATGGTATATAAGTATATAAAAATGAAAAAACAAACAAACAAAAGAACAATGTATTCAGAAGAATTATATTTTTCATTAGCCGATGTTATAACGTTTCGGTTTTTTCAGCAAATGTATAAAAATCCGTGTCTTTGATATTTTATAAGTAGGTAAGGTCAGAATCAACACTGCTTGACGTTAGTAATCAGATGTGAATTAATGTTTACAGTGTATCTTGACCGTAACACAAACTTCTCTATGCTTTCCTTAGTATAACGCAGAAACATTTACTCGCAGTACTTGATGTTCCTATGTGATTAAATCTTACTACAGAATAGACGTATTCCTTACATGACTGATATAATTCTCAATTTTCTGTGTTCTGGAAAAATAGGGTTATGATTATCAGAAATTAATCAAGTATAAATCATTTGTTATTGAAAGAAGCGCAGCAAATGTCATTGTTTAATAATGAACTTGTACAAAACTACAAATATTCACAAAGAAGATTAGTTCTGGTTTGAATTCAGAGTTTTTCTTCTCCTAGGCGGGTTGCCATACAAAGTGTAAAGAGCTCAAACTGGCCTAATTATCAAGAAAAAAGTAACACAGAGCTTGGTCTTGTTAGTATGAAGAGTACGACAGTTGCCTAATGGTCTGTTTTGCTAAAAAGATAAACACCATAATTTTCTTATATATGTATGTACCAGGCCTTTTGCACAATGCAGGATGTGACATTTGGTAAATTTCTTAAGCGGAGTTTAACGGGTTTGATTTCCGGTTTTTCCTTCTCCTTAAACTGGTTGCTTAATCAAGTTTCAGAGTCCAATCTGTCCGACTATTTACCCATAACTAGAAGAGGTATAGTTGAATGCATACCTTTCCCAAGAATATTAATGCTATATGAAATTCAGACAGTCTTATCCAGGATTTGAACTCATATCGCCGAGTCAATCTCCTACGACGATAACCATTACACCATGCGTCTCCATTTTTTACATAAGTTGCTCAGCTGTACACACATCATCTCATATTTAAAGACACAGGTAGAACTGATAGGTTTTTAAGCACAAAATGAATATTTTTAGATCGCATGATAAATGTAAAGCCTTAGAATGAATGAAAAGTAACTAATTTGATATGGTTTATGTGAACATATGCGAGAAGGAAACGCACTGGTCTTTTTGGTTTGCTGTCTTCTAACGACACACATTTTCTATAATCACATTCTACTTAAATCTCGTGAAATTAAAAGCTGGCTGAAAGGTCTTTTTATTATAAATGCAAAGTGTGCACAATTAGGTTATTACACATGCACTTACTTTCCAAGTTATTGTTTTGATAAAGTAGGATCTAATTGTATAGGGTGGGCTAAATATCTTGACCCAGTTTCTGTTCATACAAGTCCGCCGTTTTTACTTAAAACATAAATGAAATACAAAATATGACTCCTTGTTAATTTCTAGTATTTTTAAATGATAAAAAACCTAATAAACCACCGGACATCTGTAAGGTTTTAATTTTTATTTGTTTTGTTTTTTTGTCGAAAAGGGAAGTCGGTTTATAAATATAATGGTGGAAAATGAATACAATGAAATAAATAAGAAATAATCTTTTAAATGTATAAAATCAACGTTTTGCGTTTTCCATAACTATGTATGTATTCGAATCCTCACAAAGCCAAAATGTGACCCAATGCCACTCTAGGGTCGAGGAAACCCCCTAGGAAGTGAAAATCCTACTTGAAAGGGGTAAAATTGCTTAGATCCATCGGTATCCACCTCAGGAATCGGGCAATAAACACATCTCTTACACCTTTTAGATGATGGGGCAGGTATTGCCTGGTGTGAAAGCCTACTGAGAATAAGGATATTCTTGCATAAGTAAACTAAGTCATAAAATTAATTTATATATGGATGCATGCAAGAATACATTTTGACTGTAATCCATAAGAAATACTTAAATAAACAAAACGATTCACCATTTATTAAATAAGCATCCAAAATTTGATTAAAATCAAATAATTACTTTATTTTTATTAGTGTAATAAGTAA
>CM042140.1:116192239-116207239 GCA_023376005.1 Doryteuthis pealeii
AACGTTGTACAAATAACAATGAAGATGGGGACAATAGTCCGAACAACGCTAATAATACAGACCAATCTTAGTGTGTTCAATTCCCCAGGGATATTTATAAATTTGGCTTTTATTTCTAAGTCTAGTTAATAATAGTTCAAGTGAACACTGTGGAACAGGTTGGATAGAATAATCATTTTAACGAAAAGTTTATCGTTGTGAATATTGATATCTTATCATAATGGAGATTGAGTGTGTTTCTGTCTGTAACCGAAACTATATTACTACTCAAGTCACCCTTAGTTATTGACATCACATTCTCAATGATTGTATTTATATTTTAAACTCAATTATTAATAAATATAACCATACCTACATACAAACAACATGCAATTATATTCATATATACAATAAAATAGCTGTTTACAGTGTGAACGGGAAGATTAATTTGCATATTGATATTAAAAAATCGAATTTAATAAATATGTGCTCAGTGTTATTGATTTCTAACTGTTCGGTTTCATTTTAATGAATATAAGCAAAAATCTCTTCAATGAATCTTAAATGAAATCCATTAACAAGAAAAAATAACTGTAGGCCATGGTGCTCCATACATCTGGCTATGTGCCACAACTGAGCACAACATGTAAATGATTAAAACATCTACAGTGTCTGTGTCTGTAGCAGATGTGGGTTGTCGATATTAGTCGGAAATTTTTTTAAAAATCACGCCCTCAGTGTGATCCGAACTCACATTATCGTTTGTAAAATTATTTTAATTCAATTTATTTTCCTTTCTCTATTTGAATTTCGGTGTACCATGTGTTCTTCGCAGTGATATAGTCAGGTACTTTGTTGTAAGTAAAATTATTTGGTTGCCAGGCAACGGGATACGAGGTTACCTTCCAAGCTGAATAATTCAAAACAAATTACTAATAACTTTAACTATTCACACAGGTTTTATTACTCTCCGCTTTTGTATTATAAACTCATGAATTTTTAGTAGATATATTATTAAAGTCGATAGAGCATGGCCTACTAGTATTATACGGCCCCATCTGATACAGTAAGAGGCAAAAAATAACAGGCCGATTATATTTTAACTCATTCTGGGTCGCTTATAAAATTGACGCAGAAAGGAAGGTAACTTTAAAAATTTAACAGAAAATAATAAAATAATACCGCTAGAATTTATTAGTCATTATTTTAATTCAATTTTAATTCTTTTCTAAATTAAAATACGTTATTTATACTTTGTCTTTCACTAATCTATGAATTATAAACGGCTGTGATTTACCTTGTTTTTATGCTTTTCAATCACGTATACGGTCTGTTTTGCCTAAGACGCTAGTTTGGTAAAATTACTAACGCATAACTTTTTGCATTTAAATATTGATTTTTAAAAGTTTTTCGCGATAATTTGTTTACAAAAATGGTTAATCTTTTCATATTACATTTCTGAAGAAAAAAAAGAAAACAGTTTGTGTATTTTTGTATACTTTTAACATTTTCCAGCCTAAACCTACAGATTGACTATCAGGCCAATCGGCCTGTTAATTTTTGCCTCTTAATGTATCATGTGGGGCCGTATAATATTAGTAGGCCGTGATTAGAAAAAATAACAATGAAAAACGAGAGTGATGGAAGAGTAAGTTTCAGTAGTTCTATTTTTCAATTATACTCCCCTCCGTTTTAAATATTTTTATCTGCATTCTTATTTAGTTTCATTAGCTTTTCTAATTTAATACGATATTTTATTACATTAAAAATAAATACTTGCACCCGGGGGGTGCATATATTTGCTAGTTATATTAATAAAGCAAATATTTTTGCAAAATTCAAAAAAGAATGTATCGTTCTAAAAATTCAGATTTTATTTCCGGAAATATAGTCGAGAGTAAATCTTATTCAATTCTATTCAATATTATTTTTCAACATAGTTAACTTTTTCGGTTACATATTCTTCCCAACGTTCTATCCACTTCTGCATTTCGTCCGTGGGGAAAACGTCTGGTTTACTTTTGATCCAAATGCGCAAAACATTTTCAACTTTGACATACGATGTCTTTTGGTTCCAAATAAGTTCTGCACAAAGAATGGGCAACAAGATTGAATGCAGGGCTTCATTTCAGTCAATAAAAGAGTAAAAGTAAAGTCGAAGGGGCGGCCTAAAGTCGGTACCAGCCAGACAGCGAGGGAATCTATCCCCGTTTCACTAGCGCTTGACCAAGGAGATTGTTTTGGCGTCTGAGGTGGAGCGCCACACCTACCATCAGCTCCTTACTTTACCGCACAGATCCCTGTGCTACTCATACATTGAGTTGGCGAGGGCCAGTATCGAACCCAGAACCTCGAGGTTCCTAGTCCGATGCTCTACCGACTGAGCAAAACCGGTCCTTATTACAGTCAATAAACGGCCTAAATTTTCAAAATTTATAGTATTAATGTCGACTTTTAAAAAGGGAACTTGCACTCATAAAGAATTGATAAATTTACATTTGATATCTTCTTCAAGCCGGTACCGTATCAGTGCTACTGTACGGCAGCACTACATGGATTCTAATGAAGTTCTGGAGAATAAACCAGATGGGAGCTGAACGGGGATGCTGCGTGCGTCCTTGAAAAAATCCTGGGAGCAGCACCCTACAAGAAAACTCCAGTACGGTCAACTGTTTTCTATTACAAAAACCATCCAGCTGAGGCGAACAAGAGATATCGGATACTGTTGGAGAAGCAAGAACGAACTCATAAGTGACTATATCCCAGGGACACCTAAAAGTGGACACACCAGCGTAGAACGACCTGAAAAAAAGGCTTTAATCAACTCAATGCGGATTCTGGATGACGTTCGGAAGACATACATAAAAATATGGGCCGGATTAAATCAGTCGTGCATCTGCCAGAGAACCACTAGGTTGCAGGTTCACTTCCATCTCTCGCCAACTCAGCACATGACTGAGTAACAGAGCTTGGATCTATTGCGGAGAAGAGGGAAGTGGACGGTATGGCGCTCCACCTTTAATAATCTACCTGATCTAGCGCTAATGAAAAAGAAATAGACGCTTGTTGTCTGGTTGATTCTTTGACAACAGTAGCACTGAAAAGCCACTCTGCCAACTTTTCTTAATTTTCAAAAAAGATCTTATTACAAGATGTAAATTCAATGAATTTAATTTCGTAACCTCTAGGTATAAAATAGCCCTTGACACGTTGATATGCCGTTAAAATCAAACAATCAATCATTGATATATTCTATAGAAAGCGCTTGTCTAAAACGGAATGTTTTTTCTTCTAAAACGAAATGCTTTTTAAGATCACTAATTACTATTCTAGTAGTGACAGGTTTGAATTAAAAGTTTTCCTTCTCCTAGACTGGTTGCCTAACCAAGATTAAAGAGCCCAGTCTGCCCTACTATTTACCCATAACTGGGGGGAGAGTAGTTGGATTCATAACTTTCCCAAGGGTATTAGCGCTATGTGAACTGTACCTTCGTCCAGAATTTGAACTCGGGTCGACGAGTCCATTACATACGACACTAACCATTACACCACAGTCTCCAGCAATTTGAATTAATAACTTTAAAGAGAGTTATTGCCCAAGATGCAACCATTACGTGACATGATGTAGGCGATATGTATGGAGTCAGGATGACGCTTCAAACCCATCCCTTCTGTTCAACCATATGGTTTCTCCTTACTTTAATCCTCGCCGTGGGCTTCACGTGTTTACACACGGCTTAAACTGAGAAGGCGGAAGAAAAGCGAAAGATATGCGAGTAGATCGCAACGATGGGCAAAATTAATCGACAAATAAAAGAATAGATAACACTTAGTGACGATGGGAATGGTTAACAACAATCCAGGGAAATGATTTATTAAGATATAAAGCAGCAAGGGAAAAGGACTCATTAAATCGTTTAATAAGAGGCGAACGCTGAAATCCATTAAGAAAAAAAAAGACTCATGCAACTGTTATGTAGGTAATGTTTTTCATCCTAATACATTCAACAAGATGCAAAATTATGCACGCTTAACAATGTTCAATGGCACGGAGTTTTTTTGCATGCATTCAGTTTGAAAATTAGTATGTTTATTAATAATTTAAAAAAACCCAGACACATAAATGCACTTCAATCATTTCTAAATAATAGTATTACAATATAATTACACATTTAAAAGAGATTGACACCCATTCACAAATCGCATGTCGTTTGTATATAAACATCTATTCAATTTAAAATTGGAAAAAAGAAAATTGTATATAAATTACTAAAATCACATTCTAATTGTATATATATATATATATATATATATATATATATATATATGTGTGTGTGTGTGTGTGTGTGTGTGTGTGTGTGTGTGTGTGTGTGTGTGTATGTGTGTGTGTATGTGTGCGTGTGTGTGAAAATAAAATATCAGCGCAACATTTCTTTATTGAAATACATTTAAATGTTATAATTTAGATAATAAAAAATACAATTTGTTTTTAACTGCTACTTCTGTGAGACTCTGATTTCGCGCTATATCTTTTTTATCTATCTATCTATGTATCTCCTTATGTGTGCATGCATGCAGGCATGATTATATATATATATATATATATATATATATATATATATATATATATATATGTGTGTGTGTGTGTGTGTGTGTGCGTGTGTGTATATATAGTGTGGACGATCATTCCATGCGGAGTTCTTCACTAGTGGTACAAGTCATTCGTAATGATAGCTCGATGTACATTATTTCAATCCTGTGAACGGATAGAGCAGTATAGATTAATAAATGAAGGAAAAAACTTTAAATCTACTTCATGGAAATTATAACAATACATGTATTTGGTCTATGTCTGAAGATGTTGTTACGAGAAAATTTTCAGCTCCCTTTCCTTCATTTACTCATAAATAAGAAAATGTCAGCACTCTCATACATTACACAATTTATATTTTCTATACTTGCAGAGTTATTTAATATATCTTATTATAATGGAGATTGTGTGTTTTTCTGTCTGTAACCGAAACTATATTACTACTCAAGCCACAATTCCCTTAGTTATTTACATCACATTCTCCATGATTTTATTTTTATTTAAACTTCTATTATTAATAAAATTGTTATACATCATTAATACAATTGACCATATCTAGATACAAATAACAGGTAATTGTATTTATATATACAACAAAATAGCGGTTTACAGTGTGAATGGGAAGACAAATTTGCATATTGATCTTAAAAAATTTGATTTTAATAAATATATACTTAGTATTATTGATTTCTAATTGTTTGGTTATATCTTAATGAATATGAGAAAAAATCTCGGGGATAAATCTTAAATGAAATCGATTAATAAGAAGAAATAACTGTAATATTATCCTTTTCTTCCAATTTTAACTAAATAGTTAAATTAGGAAAATTTACCAATGAAAAACGGGAGTAATGGAAGATGATGGAAGAGTTCGTTTCAAAGTTGTTCTATTTTTCAATCATACCCCCTCTGTTTCAAATCTTTCTATTTACATTCTTATTCAGTTTCATTAGCCTTTCTACTATTTGATTTTAAATATGATATTTTATTATATTAAAACTTAAATACTTGCACCCGGAGGGTGCATATATTTGCTAGTATATATAAGCATCGAGATTTTGTGTACTTTCTGACACACCTTGTTTTCTGAAAAAATACGTTCCATTCATTCTTCATTTCTAACTTGGTAAATACAGCTTTAAACTTGGTACTTTTTTGACAAACTTTGTATTCTGAAAAAAAAAAAAAAAAATGAATGAAACGTTATTTTTCTTCAGAATACAATGTGTGTCATAAAGTACAATGAATCTCGATACTGTTTTGACTCACTTTATACATATATATATATATATATATATATATATATATATATATATATATATATATATATATATGGGGGGGGTGTTTTGATCGTTTTAACTCTAAATATCAAACACTTTACCCTGAAGAAGGTCCTTTTTCTCTATATACTTATATATTTTATTATTTTCTATTGTTATCATTTTATTTCATATTTATAGTAATAATAAATAGAATACAATGTGTACATGAACAAACTCCCGGCCGAAACACGTGTTGGTAATTCATTAAACTAATTTTATCTATTCAAAATTTTATTTCCTATATTGATTTATCCTTTCAACGTATTGTCGGATTCATTTCCATTTTTCAACTTACATACACACACACACAGATATATACATATATATATATATATATATATATATATATATATATATATATATATATATATATAGAGGGTTGTTCGTTGTAAAATGAACTAATTTAGATAGTACACAAATTTCCATGCAGCTGAATGATAAATATGTGGCATCTGCATTACCGTATTTACGTCGGTTTATTTATATATTTTCATTGTGTTTGTAAGGCAACGAAATTAGAATATACTAATTATTAGAATAAAGCAATTAGCGGTTCAATTTGTAACGAATTAATTATTCGTTGGTGGTCTGCTTTCATGCTGAAGTATATATATATATATATATATATATATATATATATATATATATAGTCGTAGAAAAAGTTATTTCCCGACCGCGGTTTCAGTGTTACACATTCATCAGGGGGAGTGAGTGGATATTTTCAGTTACTTTATATAGCTAGACTGGGCTCTTTAGCCTTGGTTAGGCAACCGGTCTAGAAGAAGGAAAATTCTGAATTCAAACCTGTTAAACTCCGCTTAAGAAATTGACCTTGTGTCACATCCTGCTCGTGCGGAGAGGTTGGTAGATATATATATAGCTAGACTGATATTTCTTTAATTCTTCCTGAAATGTAACCTTAGTGGGCTGCTAGTTTGTAGTTGAGATTAAACTCCTCCTATCTTGACCTACGTGGGTAGTAGTGCGCTGTAACATTTTACTTTTATTACCCCCACCACTATCTTCAACTGACTCTATTGACCTTTATGGGGGGTCAGTTTGTCTGAAGTTTGGCTAAGTTTTTTTTATTTATTTCTTTATTTCTTCTAGTAGTTTTTCTTTGTTACTACTTTATCATAATTTTACTGTATTATGCCCTTATTGATCAATTTTCTCTTATTGGTATTCTAATGCATTGCGTAATCTATGCATACATTTTCCTTGGAACTCATCCTTTTTATTAATTAAGTCATTTCTATTTGGGAATCTAATTCTTTCTAACCTTTCCTGTAGACACAAGAAGCATGGGTCCGTCAACTACAACTTACCTCAACTACAAACTAGCAGCCCACTAAGATTAATTTTCTGGAAGAATTAAAGAAATATCAGTCTAGCTATATAAAGTAACCAAAAATATCCACTCAGTCCCCCTGATGAAGGTGTTTGAGTAACACCGAAACCGCGGTCGGGAAATAACTTCTTCTACGACTATTAATGCTCTATATTCCCAATATATTGAGCCCTATTGGATTAACTACTTACGCTATGTTCACATAGTAGTACCCATAAATGAATATATATATATATATATATATATATATATATATATATATATATATATATATATCTTTCCTTTCACCGATTTCCATTCCATTATATGCTATCGCTTATGTTCGCACACTCGCTAACCCTCTTCCTTGTACCTCCGTGTGACACCCTTTAACACCGCCCATTATCCTACTCAAACCCCTCTCGATTACCAACAGCCCAACTACAAAGCTTCTCCGGGTTGGTGGGAGTGTTAAATTTGACACAGGTAGGTAGGTACTAGCGTATTGATATGTATAGATTTTAACTATTTACTATATTTCATTGCCTTTTAAAAAAGATTGCATTTTGTCTATACTTATTTGTTTGTACGTTGTTATATGATATCAAGCAATTGTATAGAGCATCACTACTTTTTAATCAATTAAATGGTTCGCAGTAACTAATTATAATCTTTTGTAAACAATTAAAGCTTCAAGTAAATTAATACAAACAATTTGCAGACAGTTATATGGTATCATGTATTTCTATTTAATATGAATAATTTTCAGGCATATCTGTTTGACCGATTCATAGTTATCTATCAAGTACGACCACCTGAGTGTGCACCTGAGAATAATGGTTTTGAAGGAATACTCCACACTTTTCAGAGCTCCTGAACCTCACCATCAGATTCAGTTTAGTGTTATTGTTGAGAAATTTTGTATATAAGGTGTGTGCTAGATGCCCACATTTATTCATAGACTCGGTGATAACCATGTGATCTCTCTTAGCCAATCACTGGCAGTACTCTGCAAAAATCTCGGTGATAAATCTTAAAAGAAATCCATTAACAAGAAGAAATAACTGTAATATTATTCTTTACTTCCTATTTTAACTAAATAGTTAAATTAGGAAAATTTATCAATGAATGACGGGAGTAATGGAAAATGATGGAAGAGTTAGTTTCAAAGTTGTTCTATTTTTCAATCATACCCCCTCTGTTCCAAATCTTTTTTTATTTGCATTCTTATTCAGTTTCATTAGCCTTTCTAATTTAATATGATATTTTATTATATTAAAACTTAAATACTTGCACCCGGAGGGTGCATATATTTGCTAGTATGAATAATTTTCAAACATATGTATTTGATCCATAGAGAGACTCTAACAGGTACTTATATTCCGGGTCAGAATTGACTTGGGTGTACTGAAAGTGAAGGTATACTCCACATTCTCCAGATGTTCAGAACTGGCGCTTCGCTATCAAATTAAACTTAGTATAATATCCAGGACACCCTCCATTTTTGCTTGGTTGGTTGTTTGGTTGGTTGGTTTTTGCGGCATGTAATATTAAGTTTATGCCGAAAACGTTGTTGTTTTATTAATTATTTTTGTGTTCCACTTTCTTTTTTAAACTCAATTTTTAAAACCCTTTTAAAACTTATTTTTATCTATTTCGCCCATAGATAAATCTCTAATAGGTCAGACTCCTGGTCAGAGTGGATCTAAAAGTAATTGCAATGAAGGGGTACTCCCACTCCCCAAAGCTGCAGAACTGGTACGGCAACACCTAATGCAGTTTAACGTCTTGACCAGGACATTAAGCCACTAAGCCACCACCTTCTAGCACATGTGACAAAAATGGTTGGAGATTCTCCATTAGAGTAATTGAAAAATTCGCTCAGGAAGATGGTATAGTTGCTAGTGTTTGATGTGACTAGCTAATTAATCGGAGATGGACCAAAATGGAATGTGGCATTTCATGGAAAAGAGAAAGAGGACGTACATAAAGAAATGGTTTTAACGCCTCTGCAGAGGTGCAATCAACGTATTCTATAGGCTCAGGCGACAGGGTGGCTTTTTTGGTGGGGGTACCCCTACGTAGAGGATGTAATCGATGTATTCTATGCACCACCAAGAGAAAGAGGACGTACATACAGAGATGGGTCTTACGCCTCTGCAGAGGTGCAATCAGCGTATTCTATAGGCTCAGGCGACAGGGTGGCTTTTTTGGTGGGGGTACCCCTACGTAGAGGATGTAATCGATGTATTCTATGCACCACCAAGAGAAAGAGGACGTACATACAGAGACGGGTCTTACGCCTCTGCAGAGGTGCAATCAGCGTATTCTATAGGCTCAGCGACAGGGTGGCTTTTTTGGTGGGGGTACCCCTACGTAGAGGATGTAATCGATGTATTCTATGCACCACCAAGAGAAAGAGGACGTACATACAGAGACGGGTCTTACCTCTGCAGAGGTGCAATCAGCGTATTCTATAGGCTCAGGCGACAGGGTGGCTTTTTTGTTGGGGGTACCCTACGTAGAGGATGTAATCGATGTATTCTATGCACCACCAAGAGAAAGAGGACGTACATACAGAGACGGGTCTTACGCCTCTGCAGAGGTGCAATCAGCGTATTCTATAGGCTCAGGCGACAGGGTGGCTTTTTGGTGGGGGTACCCCTACGTAGAGGATGTAATCGATGTATTCTATGCACCACCAAGAGAAAGAGGACGTACATACAGAGACGGGTCTTAAGCCTCTGCAGAGGTGCAATCAGCGTATTCTATAGGCTCAGGCGACAGGGTGGCTTTTTTGGTGGGGTACCCTACGTAGAGGATGTAATCGATGTATTCTATGCACCACCAAGAGAAAGAGGACGTACATACAGAGACGGGTCTTACGCCTCTGCAGAGGTGCAATCAGCGTATTCTATAGGCTCAGGCGACAGGGTGGCTTTTTGGTGGGGGTACCCCTACGTAGATGATGTAATCGATGTATTCTATGCACAACCAAGAGAAAGAGACGTACATACAGAGACGGGTCTTACGCCTCTGCAGAGGTGCAATCAGCGTATTCTATAGGCTCAGGCGACAGGGTGCTTTTTGGTGGGGGTACCCCTACGTAGAGGATGTAATCGATGTATTCTATGCACCACCAAGAGAAAGAGGACGTACATACAGAGACGGGTCTTACGCCTCTGCAGAGGTGCAATCAGCGTATTCTATAGGCTCAGGTGACAGGGTGGCTTTTTGGTGGGGTACCCCTACGTAGAGGATGTAATCGATGTATTCTATGCACCACCAAGAGAAAGAGACGTACATAAAGAGACAGGTCTCACGCCTCTGTAGAGGTGCAATCAACGTATTCTATAGGCTCAGCCGACAGGACGGCTTTTTTGGTGGGGGTACCCCTATGTAGATGATGTAATCGATGTATTCTATGCACCACCAAGAGAAAGAGACGTACATAAAGAGACAGGTCTTACGCCTCTGCAGAGGTGCAATCAGCGTATTCTATAGGCTCAGCCGACAGGACGGCTTTTTTGGTGGGGTACCCCTATGTAGATGATGTAATCGATGTATTCTATGCACCACCAAGAGAAAGAGGACGTACATAAAGAGACGGGTCTCACGCCTCTGCAGAGGTGCAATCAGCGTATTCTATAGGCTCAGCCGACAGGACGGCTTTTTTGGTGGGGTACCCGTATGTAGATGATGTAATCGATGTATTCTATGCACCACCAAAAAGAAAGAGGACGTACATAAAGAGACGGTCTCACGCCTCTGTAGAGGTGCAATCAACGTATTCTATAGGCTCAGCCGACAGGACGGCTTTTTTGGTGGGGGTACCCCTATGTAGATGATGTAATCGATGTATTCTATGCACACCAAGAGAAGGAGGACGTACATAAAGAGACAGGTCTTACGCCTCTGCAGAGGTGCAATCAACGTATTCTATAGGCTCAGCCGACAGGACGGCTTTTTGGTGGGGGTACCCCTATGTAGATGATGTAATCGATGTATTCTATGCACCACCAAGAGAAAGAGGACGTACATAAAGAGACAGGTCTTACGCCTCTGCAGAGGTGCAATCAGCGTATTCTATAGGCTCAGCCGACAGGACGGCTTTTTTGGTGGGGTACCCGTATGTAGATGATGTAATCGATGTATTCTATGCACCACCAAGAGAAAGAGGACGTACATAAAGAGACGGTCTCACGCTCTGCAGAGGTGCAATCAGCGTATTCTATAGGCTCAGCCGACAGGACGGCTTTTTTGGTGGGGGTACCCCTATGTAGATGATGTAATCGATGTATTCTATGCACCACCAAAAGAAAGAGGACGTACATAAAGAGACAGGTCTCACGCCTCTGTAGAGGTGCAATCAACGTATTCTATAGGCTCAGCCGACAGGACGGCTTTTTTGGTGGGGGTACCCCTATGTAGATGATGTAATCGATGTATTCTATGCACCACCAAGAGAAAGAGGACGTACATAAAGAGACGGGTCTCACGACTCTGCAGAGGTGCAATCAGCGTATTCTATAGGCTCAGCCGACAGGACGGCTTTTTTGGTGGGTGTACCCGTATGTAGATGATGTAATCGATGTATTCTATGCACCACCAAAAAGAAAGAGGACGTACATAAAGAGACAGGTCTCACGCCTCTGTAGAGGTGCAATCAACGTATTCTATAGGCTCAGCCGACAGGACGGCTTTTTTGGTGGGGGTACCCCTATGTAGATGATGTAATCGATGTATTCTATGCACCACCAAGAGAAGGAGGACGTACATAAAGACACAGGTCTTACGCCTCTGCAGAGGTGCAATCAACGTATTCTATAGGCTCAGCCGACAGGACGGCTTTTTTGGTGGGGGTACCCCTATGTAGATGATGTAATCGATGTATTCTATGCACCACCAAGAGAAAGAGGACGTACATAAAGAGACAGGTCTTACGCCTCTGCAGAGGTGCAATCAGCGTATTCTATAGGCTCAGCCGACAGGACGGCTTTTTTGGTGGGGGTACCCGTATGTAAATGATGTAATCGATGTATTCTATGCACCACCAAGAGAAAGAGACGTACATAAAGAGACGGGTCTCACGACTCTGCAGAGGTGCAATCAGCGTATTCTATAGGCTCAGCCGACAGGACGGCTTTTTTGGTGGGGGTACCCGTATGTAGATGATGTAATCGATGTATTCTATGCACCACCAAAAAGAAAGAGGACGTACATAAAGAGACAGGTCTCACGCCTCTGTAGAGGTGCAATCAACGTATTCTATAGGCTCAGCCGACAGGACGGCTTTTTTGGTGGGGTACCCCTATGTAGATGATGTAATCGATGTATTCTATGCACCACCAAGAGAAAGAGGACGTACATAAAGAGACAGGTCTTACGCCTCTGCAGAGGTGCAATCAGCGTATTCTATAGGCTCAGCCGACAGGACGGCTTTTTTGGTGGGGTACCCCTATGTAGATGATGTAATCGATGTATTCTATGCACCACCAAGAGAAAGAGGACGTACATAAAGAGACGGTCTCACGCCTCTGTAGAGGTGCAATCAACGTATTCTATAGGCTCAGCCGACAGGACGGCTTTTTTGGTGGGGGTACCCCTATGTAGATGATGTAATCGATGTATTCTATGCACCACCAAGAGAAAGAGGACGTACATAAAGAGACAGGTCTCACGCCTCTGTAGAGGTGCAATCAGCGTATTCTATAGGCTCAGCCGACAGGACGGCTTTTTTGGTGGGGGTACCCCTATGTAGAGGATGTAATCGATGTATTCTATGCACCACCAAGAGAAAGAGACGTACATAAAGAGACAGGTCTTACGCCTCTGCAGAGGTGCAATCAGCGTATTCTATAGGCTCAGCCGACAGGACGGCTTTTTTGGTGGGGGTACCCGTATGTAGATGATGTAATCGATGTATTCTATGCACCACCAAAAGAAAGAGGACGTACATAAAGAGACGGTCTCACGCCTCTGTAGAGGTGCAATCAACGTATTCTATAGGCTCAGCCGACAGGACGGCTTTTTTGGTGGGGTACCCCTAGTAGAGGATGTAATCGATGTATTCTATGCACCACCAAGAGAAAGAGGACGTACATAAAGAGACGGTCTCACGCCTCTGTAGAGGTGCAATCAGCGTATTCTATAGGCTCAGGCGACAGGGGCTTTTTTGGTGGGGGTACCCCTACGTAGAGGATGTAATCGATGTATTCTATGCACCACCAAGAGAAAGAGGACGTACATAATGAGACGGTTGAGTCGACATTAAAGAATGTTTCTTATCCTGTGCCGAATACATAATTTTACAAACGAGACAATGAAAAAAAAACGAAGAAAAAATGTTTGCTAAAAATGACAAATATTTACAAATATGTAAATGTTGATATCCGGTTCGGTTTTAACCACAGCGAAACATATTTTGCTACCCGTCAAGTCACGTGTTTCTCAGTTAACAATGTACATTCATCGTCACGTACATTATAATTAAATCTAATTATCCATTAAATAATTAGTTTTATAAAAACAAGCAAAATGTATAAGTGTTAATATAATAATACTAGTTTACATGAACCGTCAAAAATATTCACTGTCTGTGAGGTAAAAATAACGTGAGACATGGATTCAAATAAGATTTTTATTTTTGTATTTTCTGATTAAAATTTAATCTTTGGTCAAAGGCTTGCAATTTTAAACCCGCGTATGAATATGTTTGAAACTCATTAGTAATCTTTTCTAACTACTATGTAAGGAAAGGTGATCTAATGTTAGTATGAGGAATGTAAAATTAAACGGAATAAAAGAAATAAACTAAGAAATCACAAAATGAATACAATAGAAACTAAAACGCCCTTTCCAAAATACCACACACAATAAACCAGTCTTCCCATCATGCACTCAAAATTGAATATAATTCAATTCTTTTGAAAATTGCATAGACGAGAAATTCACAGCAAGCACCGTGGACTTTAGGTTTTCGCTAACAGAATATAAAATAGTACCAATAGTAATTATGCCATCAAAGAAATTGATATATATGCATATGTGCGTGTGTGTATGTGTGAGTGTTAGTGTGTGTGTGTGTGTGTGTGTGTGTGTCTCTCTCTCTCTCTCTCTCTCTCTCTCTCTCTCTCTCTCTCTCTCTCTCTCTCTCTCTCTGTTGTGTGTGTGTGTTGAAGAAAATGATTTAAGTTAAGAAATGTACGAGGGTGGGATGAAATCGACATGTGTTTCGATCGGTTTGTTTACAGGTACAGACATTTATTTAAAATTATTCTAAATTAAAATGTGTGTGTGTGTGTGTTAGAATGGACGGAAGTTTATTTGTAGTCATAATGTCGAGGCTCGTTTCCTGAAGGTGAGAAAGACCGAAATTTTATAGCGCCAACATTATCACCAGAAATAAACTTCCATCCATTGCAACATTCTGTTTAGATCTACATTTATTCACATACTGTTGTAATCTTCATAAACAAGATGGCTTTTAGTATCTGCGTTATTCAGACTATTGTCCTCATCTTCATTGTTATTTGTACAACGTTTCGGCCGATATGCCCTCCTGCCTTCTTCAGGTATTTCTTGTTCGACTCGGGAACCTTCTCAGACTCGGGAACCTTCTTTTCGAACTCGGGAACCTTCTTGTCGTAATCGGGAGCCATCACAGAACTTTGAACCTAACCCTTTATTTAGTCCACGGGGGTATCCTGTTCTCATTCCGCTAACCATAGCTGGGGTAGGAGTTGTGCTAATTATGTTTCTAACTGTCTCTACTCAGG
>CM042140.1:116212239-116237239 GCA_023376005.1 Doryteuthis pealeii
CTTGAGTAGGAATATAGTTTCGGTTACAGACAGAAAAACACACAATCTCCATTATAATAAGATGATATAACTGCTTATAATGTTTAAAAGGGCCGAGTTAGCTCAGTCGCTAGGGCGTTTCGGCTAGAGATCATAAGGTTCCTAGTTCGATACCAGTCCTCGCCGACTCAGCGTATGAGTAGCATTGTGCGATCTGTGCGATAAAGTAAGGAGCTGATGGTAGGTGTGGCGCTCCACTTCCTACGCTAAGATAATCTCCTTGGTCTAGCGCTAGTGAAAATAGGATAGACGCTGATTGGCTGATACCGACATTAGCCCGCCCCATCGACTTTACTTACTTTTACTTATATAACTGCTTATAAAGTTCAAATGCATAAAATTACTTATATGTGTTTGTGTGTGTGTGTGCGTGTGTGTTTTTTATTCTCGTTAATCTAATTATTTTTTTATATAATTTATTTTTAACACATAAAATGTAAATAAACATAAAGAAATATTTTTTTTAAAGATTTAGAATAAAATAAATTTCCGATGAATATGCAAACCGTGTTAAATATTTTAAAACTAAAATAGTTAACATAGATAAATCATATATACATATATAGACAAAAATGATGTGACTTAAATACCCCGTCCAATAATAAATAAAGATAACTAAATTACCGCGTTAAGATTTTTTAAAAAGATTAATTAAGGAAAAAGAGAACACAAAAAAAGACTCTCAAGTTTGTTTAAATTTATATTTAAGACCAATATCTGATTAATGATAATTTTCTTTTAGTTTTTTAATTATATAATTTCTAAATCTTTTCAATCTTTTTAAATCATCTTTAAATTCACAAGCAAATATATGCAACCTCCGGGTACAGGTATTTAAGTTTTTATGTATTAAAATATTATATTAAATTAGAAATGCTAATGAAACTAAAAAGGAATGCAAATAAGAAAATTGAGACTGAGGGGGTATAATCGAAAAATAGAACAACTGAAACTAACTCTTCCATCCTTTTTCATCACTCCCGTCTTTCATCGCTAAATTTTCCTAATTTAACTATTTAGTTAAAATTGAAAGTAAAGAATAGAATTACAGTCTATTGTTCTTGTTAATTGATTTCTTTTAAGATTTATGCCTGAGATTTAAGCTCATATTCATTAAGATAAAACCAAACAATTAGAAATCAATAATACTAAGCACATATTTATTAAAATCAAATTTTTAATATCAATATTTCAATTAGCCTTCCTGTTCACACTGTAAACCGCTATTTGGTTTTATATATAAATACAATTGCATGTTATTAGTATGTAAACCCGCCCCTTGGGGAAGGTATTGCTATAATTAACGGCGTCGATCTCAGGGGGCCATCCCCTCAGGTAACACCTGCCCCCTTGACTTAAAGGGACAGGGCTGGGTTTATTGCCCAGCGCCTGAGGCGCCCCCCTTGAGGGGGAATGCCAACGGGATCGACGCAATTTTTCACCCGCCACCCATGAGCTTCGGTTTGTGGATGGTCCCATGTTAATAGGGCCTTGTGCCTAACCCGTATAAGTGGGGTACGAGGTAAATACAATGTAGCTCCGGCCAACGGTGTGGGATCCAGTGGCTTCAGCTTTGGATCTTTACAAGTTAATAGCGTCGATCCCAGGGGGCTATCCCCCCAGGCAATACCTGCCCTCCTTGATTTAAAGGGGCAATGCTGGGTTTATTGCCCAGCGCCTGAGGCAACGCCGACGGGATCGACGCATTTTTTTGTGCCTACTACCCATGAGCTTCGGCTTATGGGTGGGCCCACGTTAAAACGAGACCTTGTGTCCAGCCCTCATAAGTGGGATGAGAAGCAAATACCTGTAGATAAGGCCAACAGTAACAATAATGTAAAACATTTTTTTATAAATAAGTGAGGTTTAAATGAAAACAAAATCATGGAGAATGTGACGTAAATAATAAAGGAAATTAGGACTCGAGTAGTGATATAGATTTGGTCACAGACGGACAAACACACAATCTCCATTATAATAAGAGATATGTATTACAAATATTTTCTGATGTCATAACCACTTTTATATTATATAATTAATATTTATACGAAATTTGAACCATAGTAAATGGCCAGATATGAAGGCTATTCCCAAAAACGTCAGCAAATTTCGATAATAAAGCACGCGAAAATTGAATATTTATGGTTTCTATGAATAGAGATTTTGGATATAGACCCCGTAACAATACATATACTGAAACTAGATTACTCAGAGTACTTAGAAAAATATATTTCATTTTTATCAACGAAAAGCGAAATATATTTATCCAAGAACCCTGTGAAATGTAGTTTCAAAACCAATGCAAATTTTTTTTCCATTTGATTTATCTGAAATTCCAACCATAGTTACAGGAGAAGATATGAAGATTTTCAGCAAATTTCAATAATATTAAGATACCTTAATGGGTTTAAACCCCGCTATAGGGAAAATTTTGGAAGTCCCAAATTGTAGTCTAGGAACCTATATTATCACGTTTTTTTCTCTATTAAACTAACGTAAAAAAAGTTAACTAGCTTAAAAACAGGTTAGCTCAGTCGGTAGAGTGTTCGGATAGAGACCACAAGGTTCCTAGTTCGATACCGGTCCTCGCCAACTCAGCGTATGAGTAGCACAGGGATCTGTGCGGTAAAGTAAGGAGCTGATGTTAGGTGTGGCGCTCCACCTAGCGCTATTGAAAAGGGTATAGACTCCATCGTTGACTGGCTGATACCGACTTTAGGCCGCCCCGTTGACTTACTTTGATATATATATATATATATATATATATATATATATATATATATTTATGACTTACTTTGATATTATATATATATATATATATATATATATATATATATATATATATATTTATGACTTACTTTGATATATATATATTATATATATATATATATATATATATATATATATATATATATATATATATATATATATATATGTGATGAATGTAAATATAAATATCTGTGGCAACTATTTAGCCAGAAACGATTTAGAATTTCTTTTTAAAGTTCTCTCTGTCGTTTGGAGTATGGATATATGCAAACGATTCGCCATGAGTAGGATGTAACACAAGGTCACAAAGCAAAATTTGAAAATATTTTTATTAAAAATATTTTTTCATTTAAGTGATTCATGAATTTATACCATTGGAAATATTTTTAGATGTCTGAAATTATTGCGCTGTTGGAAGCTGAGTGAAGAAAATTATTAAGATATCTAACTTTTATTTAGTATAAACTAGCGCGAACCGTAGATATATTACGATATGGTGTTCGGATAGGAACCACAAGATTCCGGGTTCGATACCGGCCCTCGCCTACTCAGCGTATGAGTAGCACATATCTATGCGGGAAGTTACCGATCGTTTGATTATATTTCATAACTCTATTTGAATAAAAATCTGGGAACTGTGACAAAAAAAAAAAACAAAAAAACACAGGAAAATAAATATCAGTCAATAATTGATAATACGAGTCATATCACACCAAGCTCAGTCGGTAGAGCGTTCGGCTAGAAACCACAAGGTTCCTAGTTCGATACCGGCCCTCGACTACTCAGCGTATGAGTAGCACATATCTATGCGGTAGAGTGATGAGCCGATGGTAGGTGTGGCAGCACCTCAGACGCCGAAACAGTCTCTTCGGTCTAGCTCTATTGAAAAGGGGATAGACCCCCTAGCTGTCCGGCTGATACCAACTTTAAGCCACCCCGACGAATTTACTTACTTAATGTGACTATTACAACGTATATTGTGCAATGATAGTTCAATTTATAAAAAATATAGAAATTCTTAATTTTTCTTTTTTTTTCTATTCTTTTTCCTCATTTTTTTTCTAACTTTTTTTTTTTCTTTCCATTTTTTTTCCAATTTTATTGAAACAGATGATAAGTGCTATCATGTTCTATCTCTCACCTTTCTTTCTTTCTTTCTTTTTCTCTTTCTTTCTTTTCATTATTTTTTTTCTTTCTTTCTTTCATTTCATTCTTTCTTTCTTTCTTTCTTTCTTTCATTTCATTCTTTCTAAATTTGTTTTCTTTTTGTTTTTCTGACGTGCCCCCGCCTTGTTTTTATTCCTTTTCATTCTTCACAATTACAACAATATGTTTCATTATTTACCTTAGATTATGACAGGGCATAACATTAGAAGACAATCATTCATATCTAATGAATCAAAACGAAATGGTCCATTATATATCTGAGGAGGTGACAGGGCGTGGTACACATAGGTAAGTACTAGTGTATTAATATGTAGATTTTTTTTGTTCAAATACTTCTTTAGCTAGACAGGGCAATATATGTTAGAAAGTGTTTTATGGTGTTAAATTACGTAATGACACCAGATTCTGTCACTTTATGATGTATCGTTTCCACATATTATCATCCTAGAGCACCCCACGAGAAAGCAGCAGTCCTCGTGTGGAAGCCAGCACATGGGCACGCCAGTGTGGGCCAACCAGCAAAGACGTACATTGATCAGCTCTGTGCGGATACAGGATGCTGCACAAAGGACCTCCCGAGAATGATAAGCGATAGGGACGGATGGAAAGAGATTGTCATGGATATCCATGCCAACAGCGCAACATGATGATGATGATGATGTAAATAAAAAAGCAGCGACAAAAAGTGTGAGTGAGACCTGACCAGTCGTCATTTGAGCTGAATGATCTGCAAAGTGAAAGCAGACATAAATATTTCGTCCTTGGTGTCAGTCTTAAAAAAGTTTCAGTGTTTTTGTTATACTTGAATAAATGTTAGGGTTTTGGTTGGACGAGTGTGTACTCAGCATTACATCACAAACTGTCTCGTCATTTTTTAATAAGGCTGCTCATGTGGTTCTCCTCAATCAACTTTGACTTCAACACCCGCCTACGTCGGATGTAACGGACAGATTGAGGTCAAAAGATCAATCACGTGATCAGTCGTCGTTCAGTGGATAGCCTCGGTGAAGCGTGACTTGAGTAGATTTGGTGATTTGATACCGGAACAGTGAACAGTTAAGACATTTACAGAACGCCTCTCGGGACTTGTGCCTAGTGGGTTCGGCCCTAGACTGGTTAAGTAATCAACGGCGTAGATCCCAGGGGGCTATATCCACCATACAATACTTGCCCCCGTGATTTAAAGGGACAGGACTGGGTTTATTGCCCAGTGCCTGAGGCACACCCTAGGGGGGTAATGTCGACGGTATCAACGCATTTTTACACCTACCACCCCATGGGTCTCGGCTCGTGGGTGGGTCCACATTAAAATACCTGTGTCCGTGGGATATGCGGTAAATACCCTTTACAGAGCGTGATAGATAAATTGTTGTCTAAACTACGCAAAAGTGAAAATAACACTAACATCTCACTTTATCAGATATATTCATTAGAATTATATGAAGATATATGAAAATATTATAGATTAAACGGACCATATTATCTTTAGGCGCCCCTTTTTGATCTCAATTAAGAAAGGACATCTTTTTCATTTACACCGTCAATATCCGGTTGTTTTTTAGGGCTTAGGGTTTGGGTTAGGGTTAGGGGTTAGTTTTATAATATTTTTAAAATCTAAAAATCGTCTGTTAAAACAACCGGATATTGACTGTGTAAATGAAAAACATGTCCTTTCTTAATCGAGATCAAAAAGGGGTGCCTTAAGGTCATATGGTCCGATTAAACTTATTCAAAGAGATTGCCATTGTTACCAACCACGGAATCTCCTCCAAGCCTTTTCGCCCTGTTTAAATTAACACCTGCCGTCGTCATCTTTTACCTTCAATTAATCTTTGGCATTGCACTAAGTTATATTGTTATATCATTCAACCAAGTCCCACACATAATAATTAGGGGGATTGTAATCTGGCGAATTAGGCAGCCAGATGTTCTGGGTAATGTAGTTATCGAAACTTTCTGACAACGCAGAATGTATCCTCCGGTTTGTGTCGCATGTGTGGTCTCTCAGCAGCCACCCTCGATCCAGGCCAGTATTTCTTGTTTTAGGCACTTGATATAAGCCTTCGTACTAGGTCTAAGGCTGTTGAAATATTCTGGTATATATAATTCTAATGGAAACCACCACTTAAACATATAGACTCGGCGTGGTCCCGTGGATTAAACTCAGCCAATCAACAGCTCGAATACGTGGTTAGTTAACTATTTAATCGCCCATATTGAAAGCCATTCATTTGCATGTTATTTGACATTGGCGAACAGACCTGCAACCAAGGACTTTGCTCAACGCAAGGATTTCGACCAACACTAAAGGACAGCCAATGGATTATACCCAACACTAAGGGACGCCAAGGAACAACCAAAGGTTTCTTTACTTTGCTTAATACAAGGGATCTCTACTGATAAGTGCTCTCACTTGAAGCCTAAAAATGGCCACAAATATTGTAACAGAGGCCATGTGCGAAATTGAATGTTAACGTAAGATTAACATCGCAAGTGACCACCCTAAAAAAACATGATGTAGACTGGGTGTTTGCTTTTCATCACTGTCATCAAGTCTAGCGGGTCTGAGCAAACCAAAGGTTAGCACCTGAGCCTGGCTGAAATTTTTAACATCTCAGAAAAACCAATGCATTTTCGGTTGTAGGGAATGCTTGAGTTTGTTGAAAAGCTTTGTAGTGCAGACTTTCTTCTTGTCCTTCATGGTCTATGATAAGAAACTTGTAAGAGAAATAAAGAATATCTTCTTGCTCTTCCCGCTTGATGAGAAACTCAGACACTCCTAAGTCTCTTACCGTGGACCTGATTTTTTTGCTAGGATTGTTGTCGTCCTGGTCTGGATATCAGCAACAAATTATTGTATTATCAAAACGATCAAAGTTTGGCTTCCTAGTTGCCATACCTTCGTAATCACCATTGGACATATCCAACACCCAAACACTCAGAAATCTTTGTATTAAACCTCCTGGTGTGAATGTCAAGCAGTACAACACCCCGATTCCAGGTTGCATCACAGCAGACAAAGTGACAGAACACAGTAGACACAGTAGACAAGGGCATGCGCAAAATTAAGGATTCAAAATTGTGACACTTTATCCATCGCACACTGTATTTGGGGTCTCAAAGAGATCACCTTTAAGGAGGTGATATATTATAGATGAACAAATTTTTTTCCTTTATCAACAGAGAAGATCTCTCCACTTGTTTTAATATATTATTAACTCCACTTTAATATATTAAATAACTCAACTGGTTTTAATATATTAATAAATCCACTTGTTTTAAAATATTATTAACTCCACTTTAATATATTAAATAACTCAACTGGTTTTAATATATTAATAAATCCACTTGTTTTAATATATTATTAACTCCACTTTAATATATTAAATAACTCAACTGGTTTTAATATATTGATAAATCCACTTGTTTTAAAATATATTAACTCCACTTTAATATATTAAATAACTCAACTGGTTTTTAATATATTAATAAATCCACTTGTTTAAAAATATTATTAACTCCACTTTAATATATTAAATAACTCAACTGGTTTTAATATATTAATAAATCCACTTGTTTTAAAATATTATTAACTCCACTTTAATATATTAAATAACTCAACTGGTTTTAATATATTAATAAATCCACTTGTTTTAAAATATTATTAACTCCACTTTAATATATTAAATAACTTAACTGGTTTTAATATATTAATAAATCCAATTGTTTTAAAATATTATTAACTCCACTTTAATATATTAAATAACTCAACTGGTTTTAATATATTGATAAATCCACTTGTTTTAAAATATTAACTCCACTTTAGTATATTAAATCATTCCACTTGTTTTAGTATAGTTTGAACCAGTTTAAAGAAAATAATTTTTTAAAAACTGCGTATAATTTTTTTATGCAACCATGTGCCTGTCTTTCGTTACTTCAGAAATTTTAATGTCTTCATCTCCTCAACCTTTCTATCGATATCTTTTGAAGACCTCCGCAACGATATTATTTGACTGGTAATTGATATCCGGATTCAGTAACTCGTATCCTAACCAGTTTATCATTGAATAGAATGAGACGACTGAGCTACATTCCTATTAAAGTAAAGAAT
Source organism: Doryteuthis pealeii (assembly GCA_023376005.1). Taxonomy (NCBI): domain Eukaryota; kingdom Metazoa; phylum Mollusca; class Cephalopoda; order Myopsida; family Loliginidae; genus Doryteuthis; species Doryteuthis pealeii. The sequence goes on from CM042140.1 coordinate 116,220,329, forward strand.
GTCAACAGTGATGTTATGGTTATCGCCATAGAAAATTCATACGGTGACTCCGAGTTCAAATCCTTGTCGAGGCTCATAGCATTTCACATAACGCTAATTCCCTTGAAAAGGGCATGCATGGAACTATATTCCTTGGGGAAACCATTTTATGGGTAATTAATAATGCAAACTACGTTCTTTAACTTTTGTCAGACAACCAGGCTAGGAGAGGGAAAACTTTGAATTCAAACCTGTTAACCTCCACTTAAAAGTGTACCATGCGTCACTTCCTACTCGAGGTAAAGGGTTGATGAATGTAAAAAGTAAAGAAAGTCGAACTGGTGTTCCGGTTGCGTCTGACGATTGATCCACTCACGGTCTACTGTTGTATACAATTCTTTACTTACTTCTTTCTTACTCTATTCTTCTGGTCGTCTTTGGAATCTTATAACATCTTGTCTTGGTCTGGAATCTTCTAAGGTCTGGACTTTCTTGGGGACTTCGTGTCTGGTCTTCCATTGGGGATTTCTCTTTATCAGAAGCCCTGTGTTATTGTTAGTTTTTTAGGTCATAACACAAGACTCCGATTTACTTTGATCTTACTTTATTTTTGAATCCCCAACCAGACAATCTACGCAGATGAGAGGACGCGCGTATAACGCGACTTACCCCTTCGAGATCGCTGCTACCTTCTAACTGATTGAACCTTACTTACTATCTAAACCGGAAGAGAGGGTCCTCTCAACCGGTTCTCACGGCTATCCCCGGAAGATAGGGTTAGGACTGAGGTCAAGCCTTGTCATTCATCCTTCAAGGCCTCCGGCTGAACTTATAACCATCATTTGGATTTCTACACTATTGCACATAAATATTAGGTATCTAATAATTATGTAACACTACCAGCGGCTAAACGAGACGCAGTGATGCTGATATCTTTCTGATTTAGTGCGTCCTGAGACGCACATATTTGCTTTAAACGATTCCACGAGAAATTTGGTAGGTCCCAACTAGTGTTTCTTGATAGATTGTAGGGTTTTTATTTATGATCTGGGGAAACAACTAAAACTGTCAAACTCCTGCTTGTAACCTACCCTGTGTAATTCGTGTCTAAGAAAATATTGAAATGTATTTACAGTTAGCTTGAAATGGCGAAGAAAAAAAAAGAACACTGGGAAGCATGGACATGATTTTTATATTTTTATGCGTCAGGTACTGAGGACGCGTACCTATCAGCATCTCTGGAGAAGAATTACGATGTCAACCGCATAAAGTCTACTCTATGCATTGTTTTGGCTACTGATTCCTTTGTAGTAAAGAAGCAAGTCGTAATGCAGCACCTGATGGTATTTTTAGCGGAGCTTTGCTAATTTATCGATCCTGTTTGGTGGATTGCGCCGAGCATTTCCTGGCTTCAATTGTTACAGGATTACCAAAGTTACTCACCAATACGGCGGCTGAGATATTTATAAAGAAAAAGAAAGGAAAATATGAGATAGTGCTGAGATGTTTATAAAGAGAAAGAAAGGGAGAACATATGAGATAGTGCTGAGATGTTTATAAAGAGAAAGAAAGGTAAAACAAAATATGAGATAGTGCTGAGATATTTATAAAGAAAAAGAAAGGAAATATGAGATAGTGCTGAGCTGTTTATAAAGAGAAAGAAAGGTAAAAAATGAGATAGTGCTGAGCTGTTTATAAAGAGAAAGGAAAAATATGAGATAGTGCTGAGATGTTTATAAAGAGAAAGAAAGGGAAAATATGAGATAGTGCTGAGCTGTTTATAAAGAGAAAGAAAGGAAAAAGTATGAGATAGTGTTGAGATCTTTATGAAGAGAAAGAAAGGGAAAGCATGAGATAGTGCTGAGCTCTTTATAAAGAGAAGGTTTCACAAATGCCTGGCAGTTGTCAGAGAGTATGGTCTGTCAGTTGACGTAACTTTGATTGACTCAAACTGGTTGAGTGACGATGGACAGCCTATGCTGGTTGGCTGGATTTTACGGCATGTCAACCATAGCTGGGTTATTTTATACCGAAAACCTTTTAGTTTGATTCATTCTTGTCGAGTATTCAATTTTTTAAACACATTTTCTGACTGATTTTTCCATTTAACCCATAAATGGGACCCTGACAGGTACTACCACTCCAGGCAAGAGTTGACCTGGGAGTAATGGTAATCTACTGGTGGGGTTCCAATTCTAGAGTTCTGGGGAGTGTTGACTATACATTGGAACCACACCACTAGATGCAGTTTAATGTCATACTTAGGACAGTAAGACCCTCCATCACCGCCTTCTAGCACATACATGATAAAAGGCTTGAGGGGTTGCTAGAAGAGCTATACAACCGGGATAATAATAATGGTGAGAAAACTGGATTTGACCTGCGGATTAATCAGAAGGGCCTCTCCAGCCCACCGTCTAGCCCAAGTACATAAGTGGTGTGGACTGTTCAGCCATCAGGGTTCCGTCATTAAGCACTATAGGTTGCCACCCATGCCCATCAAGTACAGTCTGTGTAGTCTAATGCATCAGTTGACAGGTCGATAGACAGGCCAGAGTGATACAGAAATGGTTTGAGACAATAAAAACGGAAGCTGAACTAATATCGCAAGTGCACGTGACAAATACCCTGAACCAAAGCCAGATTATGGAAGTGTGTGAGCGTAATGGATATCATATTGAGGTATGAATTTAGAGTTTTCCTTTTCCTAAACTGATTGCCTAACCAACATTAAAGAGCCCAGTCTCCCCACTATTTTCCCATAGCTGTATGGAGAGTAGTTGGATTCCTACTTTCCGAAGGGTATTAGCGCTATGTGAACTGTAGCTTCGTTCAGAATTTGAACTCGAGTTGATGAGTCCATTTCCTACGACTCTAACCATTACACCACGCACCTACAGCAACCAATCTAGGAAATGAAAAACTCTGAATCAACTGATGCACTCCGGATATACATTGAGGAGTCAGCCGTAAACAGGCTGTTCTCTTAGCATTTGGTGTTGTGATCACGAGATCAGATATGGGGGACGGCTGTATGAAAAATCATGACCCTACTAGTACCAGAAAAGAAAACACTTCAGTGACGAATGCCCGGCGGTCCTTTCTAATGGATTCAATCGTTTTTGACTGAAAAAGTAGCAAAGTAAAGACTCAGTAAGTCGTGACCAGTTGTCGATTTAGCTGAGTCATCTGTAAGGCGAAAGCAAAAAGCAATATTTTGACGCCCTTGTGTGTGATTTGCGACCGTGTCGGTGTTTTCGTCAAACTTGAAAAGGTGTTCAGATTTGTGTCGAATTAATGAGTAGCGTTGTACTGTGACACTAGGTGCAATAATGTGTATACATGTATATGAACTTACCTGTATAAGTATATATGAGTATGTGTGTATCGTATGTTTGTATTATGTGGATGCACATGGACGCATGTGTATAGTAGTATTGAACGGGTTGTTAAACGAGTTTGAGAATTTTCAAACATTGATAATAAAATAGAAAGAGAAAGGTTTCACGATCAGAGACAATGAGATAAGAATCTCATTTTTGTTTATATCTCTAGCACCGGGTCATCAAAGGAGGAAAACTCGGTGTGTGTGTGTGGGGTGGGTGGTGGTGGCTGTGGTTCCGAATATCAAACACCATATATTCATCTGAATTAATGCGTATTTATCCAACCCGCTCGCCACTGATGGGATATAACACAAGTATAGTGCATCCAGCGAGGATTGAACTCGCTATTAATTAGAAATGAATGTTCGAGACACGATTGCAGCCCATTTCCCCACGACGGGGCGCCATTCGACAGAAGTAGAAGGTTCATTGGAGGTGAGTGGTGTAATGGTAAGAGTCATATGAAATGGACTCTTCAACTCGAGTTCAAATTCTGTACAAAGCTACAGTTCACATAGCGTTATATGTGAATACCCTTATGAAAAGTAGGAATTCAACTACTCTCCCTCCAGTAATGGGTAAAATAGTAGGGCAGACTGGGCTCTTTAACCTTGGTTAGGCAACAATCTAGGAAAAGGAAAACTCTGAATTCAAACCTGTTGATCTCCGCTTGTGGTGGTCCCTATAAGAATAGGCTCAGTTCTAATTAGTGATCTATTTCACTAATCATTAGCAGGGAAAATGCCGGTATGGTTAGCAGCGAGTCGCAGCTCAGCAGAGTGAAACAGAGAACTTCCCAGTGCCTAAGTTTCGCCCACTGTCTCTATCGGTAGAGTTAGAGTCTTGCCGATTTAGGCTGAAGGGCTGAGTGTTATGCCGAATTCGGGGGGGGGGGTCGATGATTAAATCATCATAAATAAAGACGACAATACGATTGAATTTGCGGATTCGTTTTGTTTCATTGTTCTTTGTAGATCAGCCACATGTCTTTTACAGTTTCGACCAAAACAGCAGGTTACTTATTTTCTTGTTTGTGCGTTAGTTGGGATCTATTGTGGGTCTATTGTATTATGAACTCTGTACTGAGTTCAGTTCTGCTATTGATCGGCAAAACTTGAATCAAGATCGCTACTGACAGTTTCCAGTCTCACTATGGCAGATAGCTGCCTAAAACTGATACCCAAATTCAGTAGCCCTGATGCTCAATGCTCAATTACTGAGTGAATTATAGGACTAAGTAATTTGAGTTAGTTCACTCTGACTCAGAGTTGTAGTACTTGTTAAGGTAATATCTGTGAGTACAATAGAAAAAAAGAGTTTAAAAATGTCTTTAAAAAAAGGATTGAGTTTCTTTTTAATTTGAGTACCCATTAGGAATAAATAAAACAAAGGTATTTGGCATAAAATAACTCAAGGATTGACATGCTGTAAAATCCAACTAACCAAGTGAAAATTAAGATGTGAAATAAAATACTTTTTACTATAATCTGCGTTATTCAGATTATTTTCATCATCTTCATTGTTATCTGTACAACGTTTCGGCCGATATGCCCTCCGGCCTTCTTCGGGTATTTCTTGTCGGTCTCGGGAACCTTCTTTTTGGACTCGGGAATCTTCTTATTGTAATCGGGATCCATCACGGAACTTTGAACCTAACCCTTTTTCAGTCCACGAGGGTATCATGTTCTCATTCCGCTAACCATAGCCGGGGGTAGAGGCGTTAAGCTGTGTTAATTATTATTCTATGTTACTGCAGCCCTTGATCAGGATTGAACTTGTAATCTAGAGATAACTGTCACTTAGAACTGTCTTAACCTAACTCCTTTATCCACTAGGCCATGTGTCCAATTGGACACATGCCCTAGTGGATAAAGCCTCATCTCAAACATTCAGAGAAATAGTAAATAAATTGCTCTATAAATAACTGTTGTACCGGCTGTTCCTACAGTGGAGAATATACACCGGTTCTCACTATAAATAGTGAGACACCGAGTGAAAAGGTTGTATTGTTACCGTTTAGCGGCAAGCTAGCCGTTCTTGTACCTTATTGTAAATACACTTGTCTCATTTTACCCTACCTCGACTTGACTTCTTTTTTTACTGTTGAATTAACATCACAACAATAACTTTAAAATATTATGGCTGATTGAGCAATTGATGGTTTAGATTACCATCAAGTTGGTGGTTGAGAATATAACGACTACAATTACACTACACCATAACCACTACACCAACCGCCTCTAATTTTAAAACAATATATAACAGAATCGATAATACTTATACCATAGTGTTGTATACTCTCTTTACTTCTATTATTCTTCTCCTCGTCTTTGGTATCTTACGTTCTTCTTCTAGCGTCTGGACTTCGTCTTGGGGACTTCGTGTCTGGTCTTCCATTGGGGATTTCTCTTTATCAGAAACCCTGTGTCATTGGTAGTTTTTTGATAATAACCCAAGACTTGAATTTGCTTTAGATCATATTTTATTTCGAAATCCCCACCAGACTACCTGCGCAGATTGAATCGGCCGTGCGCTTAACACGACTAACCACTTTCGTGGTTTGGCCGATACTGAACTAAAACTATCTTTCTAATCTAAACCAGAAGAGGGTCTTCTCCACCAATTCTCACGGTATCCACAGGAAGAATGATCAGGATGAGGTCAAGCCGTGTCACTCAATCCTTCAAGGCCACCGGCTGCAACTTATAACAGCCATTTTGGTTTCTACACTACTGAAAATATGTGTTAGGGTACTAACAATTATGTAACAATAGTAGATTTATAACGAGAAGGACTCTCCACTTGTCAGAGAGTAATGGTCTGTCAGCTGACGTAACTTTCACCAAGTCAAATAACCTCGCTTATAGGTTTTATTTATCTCAATTAAAAATGTCTCTTATATTTTGTATAGTTGAACAATGTGGCAGATAGCAACCTAAAACTGATACCCGAATTCAGTGGTCCAGATGCCAAACACTCTATTACTGATTGAATTGAGTGACTGAATTATTTGGCAACGTATGATTGGGCAGTTTATGATGTGGAGGTGGTGTTTGAGATATTCATAAAGTGAACACTACCCACATTTGCGGAATTTGTCAGGGACGTACTTTTACCAAGTCAAATAAACACGGTTTTAGGTCACAATTAAAACTTTCGCTTCTATATTTTGTGTTGTGATGTTAATTCAACAGTAAAAAAAGAAGTCGAGTCGAGGTAGGGTAAAATGAGACAAGTGTATTTACAATAAGGTACAAGAACGGCTAGCTTGCCGCTAAACGGTAAAAGTACAACCTTTTCACTCGGTGTCTCACTATTTATAGTGAGAACCGGTGTATATTCTCCACTGTAGGAACGGCCGGTACAACATTTTGTATAGTTGAATACTGGGTTTTGGAAACGCTTTTCTGATTGAATTAATTATTCTTCGGTGATATCAGGGGTGTAGCACCTTTATAAATTTTTTCTTTTAATATTAGATCCTTATATAATTGAGTTTGGTCAATTTTTAAAAACTACTTAAACTTGACCTGAACAGGTTTCATTTGACCCCTGATAATCAACCCCCTGTCTGATGAGTGCATTAAAATGAAACTCAAAGTCACGGTTTTGTTACACGGAGTCCATTCACAAGATCAGTAATATCAAATCCTTCCATAATTGAGATAGAGCACATTTTTAAGTATCTAAACGTGGCCTGACCAGGTTTCATTTGACCACTGATAATCACCTTGGTCAGAAAAGGTTTCATTTGAACTCTGATAATCAACATTCAGTCTGATGAGTGCATTAACATGAAGCTCAAAGTCACGGGGATGTAGTACTGAGTTCAATCATAGCATCGATTGTATAACCAGTTCTGCTATTCTTTTTTAGACACTGAGCAAAACTTTCTTGGCCATGTAATCTCCTCAACGTATTGTCCAGAGGATCTGCTCTCTTATAGGTATTACTTACATAAAATAGATATTTCGCTCCTATATGTTACATAATTGACCACTTTTGTTTGGAAATACCTTTGCTAGTTAAGCTAATCTATTTTTGGTGATGGCACCTTTAAAATTGTATTTTTAAGCAATATATATATATATATATATATATATATATATATATATATATATATATTGTTACTCTTTTGTTAGTATTGGAGAATTGAGAAACCAAGGTAACAATTGCACCTTAAATGTATTGTACACTATAATATATATATATATATATATATATATATATATATATATATATATATATATATATTTGGTCCCTCACTAACTCAGCAAGTGAATATATTGCGATATATATATATATATATATATATATATATATATATATATATATATATAATATATATATATATATTTCTCGGATTGTTTCATCATCAACTATTTGAATGGGAACATCGCGTGACGTTTCGTTTTTACATTTTTCTTGCATTTCGCGTGCGAGTAGAGCCTTTTAAAATCGTAAACTATGGCTCACAAACTTTTGACTGTTTTACACCAATTTCTTTACACATTATTTATAATTATTAACCCAGTTGAGTCCCGTTGATGGTCTGATTAAAATCCAAACGCTTTAGCGTCGGCTAAGTTAATCTTGATTTAATTTTGTTTTTTCAAAAAAATTATACTTAGTTAAACTGTCAAATTGTATATACATTTTTCTCATATATATATATATATATATATATATATATATATATATATATATACTAGCAGCGACTACCCGGCAAAGCCCGGGTAGAGGAGAAAAAAACATGGTTTAATAATCGTTTGCAGATCTATTACTACTGAATAGCGAGTTCGATCCTAGTAGGATGACCCATAAAAATCACCATTTGGAAAAGATCTTAATTTAATTCGGCATGGTGGGAGGTCAGGGAATTTTCTTTCCGTCATATTTGAGGGAATCACATCACATAATGATATAGTAAAAATTTTAATTCAATGATTAACTATATCTTTTAAATAAAATATAAATGACACGATTTGCTAACTTTCAAATTAATATTTGATAAAAAAATTAAATAAAGTAATCAAATTAATGTAAAACGATAAATACTATTTTTTTAAATAACATTATTAATTCAAAGCGTAGCCGATCGAATGTCAAATTATCATAGTATATTTTACTATAAATCTGATAAAAATTTGATAAAAATAATATACTATATTAAGTATAGTATATATTTTTTTAAATCGAAAAGTGCACTGACTTGAAAACATTACGAAAGGAAAAAACTAAATGCAAACTAAATATTAGATTACAATTCTGATTTTGTTACAAATACCGAATAGCGCACATTAGATATCATTAGAATCGTAATTTATGATTAAATAACATTAGATAACGGAAACTACCGAAGGCGCACAATTTTATTCGTATTTCTAATATAAAAATAATTAAATTAACGAGATTATAAAAAATATAAAAGGCTTTGTTTACAACTGACGAACGACGGGAATTAGTTTTAAAAAGTTGAGTTGTTAAATGTTTTCGTTTGATTTGTTATTTAATTCAATGTAAAAAAAATAATTCAATTTATGAATGCACATAATAATTACATATTTAGAAGGATTATTTTATTTTCTTTCGAATCAAATGAATATTTTTACGATAGGCACAGAAATATGCGATAAATAAGATTTGATTTTACTTTAAAATTTAGTATGAAAAAAAATTATACTACGAATTCTAGGCTGACCGAAACAAAATATTATTTTTTTTAACTCGATGTAAAACATAATTCAATGGCTAAAATCTCCCTCAAATTATATATTTAGAAAGATTATTTTCTTTTCATTCTAAACATATAAATATTTTAAAGATTAAACCGTAAATAGGCGAGAAAAAAGAATTTGATTTTTCGATAAAATTTAGTATGAAAAAAAAATCATATTTAAAAGCTCTCCGAAGCAAATTTTTTTTAACTCGCTGTAAAAAATATTTCAATGGATAAAAATGCATACACATTACATATTTAGAAAGATTATTTTATTTTGCTTCCGACCACATAAATATTTTCAAGATTGGACCAAAAATAAGCGATAAATTCCGAGTGGAATGGCTTAGACTTCGAAATTTATTCACTAAAATTAAACTTTACTGCGGGTATCGCTGTAAATCGCTGTAAAAAAAAGCAGGCAGCGAACAATTTGTTTTAATTTCAGCAGGTGATGGTATACGGATAAGACAAATTGTGTGATTTTGGCTTAATTAATTAATTGTATCCCTTAATTAGTAAAAATCAACAACCAAATTAGGCGTGTTTCTTAGTTAGAAGGATATCAAGATGTATGCAAGATTTCGAATCTGATTGACCTTCCGTTTTGGAGTTATATATATATATATATATATGCAAATGTAAACAAATCTAGCTATTTTCAGCCGACAGTGTATTTGGAGAATTAAAAAAAAAAAGCACATATTCTCCCAAAATATATATATATTATATATATATATATATATATATATATATATATATATATATACATGTGTGTGTGTATGTGTGTGTGTGTGTGGTGGGGTTCATCGACTAATATCAAAATATGAGATCATAAAATATAATATACAGTGGGATGCGAAAGTAGATACACAATTATTAATAAATTCAAAATGAAATCCTAGTTCGTTTATAGTACTTTTGTTTTCTTTATCATTTTCTATTATATTCACATCATTCTACTTTCAGATAACTATGTCTGATTTTTGACCAACGAAAGTGGGCATTAAAACGAGACGACAGGAAAATGTAAATAATGAAGTTCTTGGAGAATTTGAGAAGGTAAGAAATTTCACTCAATTGCAAACTGAGCTCTAAAGTATTCATTACCATGATTGTAACGAGTATATTATTCTCAGATAATATTTAAACAGGTCTATTTGACCTATAAATAGGACCCTAACAAATACTACCACTCTGGATCAGAGTAGACCTGGTAGTAATATCATTGAAGGGGTACTCAACACTTCCGAGAGCTTCTGAACTGGAACCTTACCACTTTATGTACTGTTGTGCGATACCCAGGATTTCTGTTCGAGATATATTTATTCAAATGGTTGCAGCTGATGTCAATTTTTAACAGAATTTCTATACAAATTCGATAGTTTTGGAAAATAGTTAAACTTAAATCTCGTTGGGCTCCATATATAAAAAAAAAAACAACGAGAATTCCTTTCACGTGGATTGTTTTCTCAGAGTGATTTTTTAAAGAATTAAAATTATTAAAGCTTCGCAAATAGCATCCATTTCCTAGAGTCAACTGAGTACATGATGTGACCAGCTTCCTTATTTGTCAATTTTTCTCACCGTCTATTATTTAGACTTTAATCAATAAGGTTATGTACCCATATTTTCCCATAAGAAATTTAGTTCTCTACCCATCCCACACTATGAGGTAAAAAGAAGGACATCTGTGACGCTTAAGACTTTCCCTTTGTCGGTGGGGCTTAGAATATGTATAAAATATTCCCTGATGAGGATTAAGACTATCCACAAAATAATTTTGGTAAAAAGATCATGTGTCTGCTAAATTTGTCTACATCAATTTTTCTACGTTTATTAATTTACAATAGTGTATTTAGTTGTAAGTGGCATCTCCCATGATGCCATATTTATCAAGCTAGACTAAGACCATTATTTGTGAGTTCGAATCTCACTGGGTACTTTGGGCAAAATAATATCCAGTGTGTGACACTACACTGCACCAGGGCTTAAGGCTCCAGTTCTGAATTTCTTGGGAATGTTGAGTATCCCTTCATTGCCATTACTCCCAGGTTCACTCTGACCCTGTGCCCTAGTATCAGTTACGGTCACATCTATGAGTCAAATAGATCTGTTTGCGGTAAGGTTTTAGATGGTTGCGCACGAAATTAATACACTGGCTCTGAAAGCATTTATATTGCAACTCGAAAGTTGAGGCACGTGGTCTTATGGTTAGAGTCGTAGGAAATGGACTCGTCGACACGAGTTCAATTCATGGACGAAGCTGTTTGCATTATCATGGCGCTAATACCCTTGGAAAAGGCATGAATCTAATTCTCCGTCCAGCTATGGGTAAACTGCATGGCAGACTGGGCTCTTTAACTATGGCTAGGTAACAAGTCTAGGAAAAGGAAAACTCTGAATTCAAACCCATTAAACTCCGCTTAACAATTAGACCTTGTGTCGCATCCTGCTCGTGCGGAGATGTTGATATATATATATATATATATATATATATATATATATATATATATATATATATATACATATATATATATATAAAGTTAAACCAAATGAGTCAGATATACCTACTAACAGTAGCTAAGTAGCTCATCAGGGCAAAGATCTGATTTGTTGTGCATTTATTTAGGAGTTGTTTTGTTCTTGTTTTGTTTTGATTGTTGTTTTATTTTATTTATTTATTATTTTTGGCATACAAATCTAATACGATTAATTTTTAAACAGGTCTAAACAGCTGGGATCCTAATAGGTACTACCGCAACAGGTCAGAAGGTAATTGGGAGTAACGGCAATAAAGGAGTACCCCCACGCTCCCCACATCTCCAGAAGTGGAGCCTCACTATTAGATGCAGTTAAGTCTCATATCCTAGATATCCTTTTTAAGCCCCGGGGAGGGGCTTACCTCTCTGCATGGGACACAATTAGTGTATGCAAATAGGGCGGACTCTTTCGTTCGAAAACATCAAATACGAGCACGTTAATCAATGTACTTGATCCAAAATGTTCTAAGCCTCATCCAGGGAGAAGTGACACTTCTTATAAAACTAGAAAAACTTATTCAGATTTATATCTTAGCTTCTGTGCAGATGAGTCCCATAAAACGGTTTGATGTGCGCAACAAATCTAAGAAAAAGAACAAATCAGAGATCCGTACATGCTTTTCTAAATGGTATATTTTACACGTTTCTTTCCATTTTCAACCCAGACGATAGAGCTTAGAACACGCTGACTGTATGTATCCCATACATATTTATACAAGGTTATATTAAATAGTATGTTTAGCCCAAGAGTGAAAGCTGCCTCACTTAAACGCCTAAATGAGGTAATACTAAATGGTATATTTTACACGTTTCTTTCCATTTTCAACCCAGACGATAGAGCTTAGAACACGCCAACTGTATGTATCCCATACATATTTATACAAGGTTATATTAAATAGTATGTTTAGCCCAAGAGTGAAAGCTGCCTCACTTAAACGCCTAAATGAGGTAATACTAAATGGTATATTTTACACGTTTCTTTCCATTTTCAACCCAGACGATAGAGCTTAGAACGCCAACTGTATGTATCCCATACATATTTATACAAGGTTATATTAAATAGTATGTTTAGCCCAAAAGTGAAAGCTGCCTCACTTAAACGCCTAAATGAGGTAATACTAAATGGTATATTTTACACGTTTCTTTCCATTTTCAACCCAGACGATAGAGCTTAGAACACGCCAACTGTATGTATCCCATACATATTCATACAAGGTTATATTAAATAGTATGTTTAGCCCAAGAGTGAAAGCTGCCTCACTTAAACGCCTAAATGAGGTAATACTAAATGGTATATTTTACACGTTTCTTTCCATTTTCAACCCAGACGATAGAGCTTAGAACACGCCAACTGTATGTATCCCATACATATTTATACAAGGTTATATTAAATAGTATGTTTAGCCCAAGAGTGAAAGCTGCCTCACTTAAACGCCTAAATGAGGTAATACTAAATGGTATATTTTACACGTTTCTTTCCATTTTCACCCAGACGATAGAGCTTAGAACACGCCACTGTATGTATCCCATACATATTATACAAGGTTATATTAAATAGTATGTTTAGCCCAAAAGTGAAAGCTGCCTCACTTAAACGCCTAAATGAGGTAATACTAAATGGTATATTTTACACGTTTCTTTCCATTTTCAACCCAGACGATAGAGCTTAGAAACAGCCAACTGTATGTATCCCATACATATTTATACAAGGTTATATTAAATAGTATGTTTAGCCCAAGAGTGAAAGCTGCCTCACTTAAACGCCTAAATGAGGTAATACTAAATGGTATATTTTACACGTTTCTTTCCATTTTCAACCCAGACGATAGAGCTTAGAACACGCCAACTGTATGTATCCCATACATATTCATACAAGGTTATATTAAATAGTATGTTTAGCCCAAAAGTGAAAGCTGCCTCACTTAAACGCCTAAATGAGGTAATACTAAATGGTATATTTTACACGTTTCTTTCCATTTTCAGCCCAGACGATAGAGCTTAGAACACGCCAACTGTATGTATCCCATACATATTCATACAAGGTTATATTAAATAGTATGTTTAGCCCAAGAGTGAAAGCTGCCTCACTTAAACGCCTAAATGAGGTAATACTAAATGGTATATTTTACACGTTTCTTTCCATTTTCAACCCAGACGATAGAGCTTAGAACACGCCAACTGTATGTATCCCATACATATTTATACAAGGTTATATTAAATAGTATGTTTAGCCCAAGAGTGAAAGCTGCCTCACTTAAACGCCTAAATGAGGTAATACTAAATGGTATATTTTACACGTTTCTTTCCATTTTCAACCCAGACGATAGAGCTTAGAACACGCCAACTGTATGTATCCCATACATATTTATACAAGGTTATATTAAATAGTATGTTTAGCCCAAGAGTGAAAGCTGCCTCACTTAAACGCCTAAATGAGGTAATACTAAATGGTATATTTTACACGTTTCTTTCCATTTTCAACCCAGACGATAGAGCTTAGAACACGCCAACTGTATGTATCCCATACATATTTATACAAGGTTATATTAAATAGTATGTTTAGCCCAAGAGTGAAAGCTGCCTCACTTAAACGCCTAAATGAGGTAATACTAAATGGTATATTTTACACGTTTCTTTCCATTTTCAACCCAGACGATAGAGCTTAGAACACGCAACTGTATGTATCCCATACATATTCATACAAGGTTATATTAAATAGTATGTTTAGCCCAAGAGTGAAAGCTGCCTCACTTAAACGCCTAAATGAGGTAATACTAAATGGTATATTTTACACGTTTCTTTCCATTTTCATCCCAGACGATAGAGCTTAGAACACGCCAACTGTATGTATCCCATACATATTTATACAAGGTTATATTAAATAGTATGTTTAGCCCAAGAGTGAAAGCTGCCTCACTTAAACGCCTAAATGATGTAATACTAAATGGTATATTTTACACGTTTCTTTCCATTTTCAACCCAGACGATAGAGCTTAGAACACGCTGACTGTATGTATCCCATACATATTCATACAAGGTTATATTAAATAGTATGTTTAGCCCAAGAGTGAAAGCTGCCTCACTTAAACGCCTAAATGAGGTAATACTAAATGGTATATTTTACACGTTTCTTTCCATTTTCAGCCCAGACGATAGAGCTTAGAACACGCCAACTGTATGTATCCCATACATATTTATACAAGGTTATATTAAATAGTATGTTTAGCCCAAGAGTGAAAGCTGCCTCACTTAAACGCCTAAATGAGGTAATACTAAATGGTATATTTTACACGTTTCTTTCCATTTTCATCCCAGACAATAGAGCTTAGAACACGCCGACTGTATGTATCCCATACATATTCATACAAGGTTATATTAAATAGGATGTTTAGCCCAAGAGTGAAAGCTGCCTCACTTAAACGCCTAAATGAGGTAATACTAAATGGTATATTTTACACGTTTCTTTCCATTTTCAACCCAGACGATAGAGCTTAGAACACGCCAACTGTATGTATCCATACATATTTATACAAGGTTATATTAAATAGGATGTTTAGCCCAAGAGTGAAAGCTGCCTCACTTAAACGCCTAAATGAGGTAATACTAAATGGTATATTTTACACGTTTCTTTCCATTTTCATCCCCAGACGATAGAGCTTAGAACACGCCAACTGTATGTATCCCATACATATTTATACAAGGTTATATTAAATAGTGTTTAGCCCAAGAGTGAAAGCTGCCTCACTTAAACGCCTAAATGAGGTAATACTAAATGGTATATTTTACACGTTTCTTTCCATTTTCAACCCAGACGATAGAGCTTAGAACACGCTGACTGTATGTATCCCATACATATTCATACAAGGTTATATTAAATAGGATGTTTAGCCCAAGAGTGAAAGTTGCCTCACTTAAACGCCTAAATGAGGTAATACCGCGTCAAGTTTTTGTTATTTTACGTTTTGCTCTAGTGAACACTCATTTACCTCAATCCCAGCTATCAGTTTGCGTAATGGTATTTCGACCAATCAGATGCAAGCAGTAAGAGAATCTTTCAGCATTTCTTCACATCAACTACTATTTAATATTACCTGGCCTATCAGCTATAACTACACACAATTGAAAACATTCACTTGTAAACTCGTAATCTCCAGTCTGAAAAACAGGCCAAACCTATTGACATAAATAAATAAATAAATAAATGAATAAATACGTAACAGTGGTTAAATATCATTATGCACAAATATAAGAATAATCATTTCTCGTTTTTCGTTAGAAAGAAAAGAAAGTTTTAATAAAAATTCTTATAGAGATACCCTGGAGAAATAAATGAATATATCCACAAAAACATAAGGAAATTATATATTCAAATGTCATACAGTTTGACAAAGATGATATCGCCTTTTTTTACATTGGATTTCTTTGTAAATCATTCATGTATCAAAGTCAACGGGCTCTTATAAGTCGATTACTAAAAGTTTCACACAACTTTGACACTCCCGGATGTTAGTAGATATACATGAGAAGAAAGAGGAAAAGAAAAACTATTACAGCATAACTTTTATCTACGAGCTGCAACGGGATATCTATTCAGGTTCTTATCGTCGTCAGAGAAGCTACAGTATTTGGGGTTTTTTTTTCACACCTTCTCTTCGAACTATTTTTTGCCAGTGGATAATTTTTTTACATATGAAATAATCACCACTTTACTCAATGCAGCACAGAGTAAAATCCTGCTCATAAAAATAGATAAAAATAAAGAGCAAGGCACTATCTTCCTTTTGTTCGGATTGAATTTACTGTAAACGTATGTAAATATTTACTTTCTCTAAGATTTTCTATATCACCTTTTCGTCTTTTTTTCCTTTTTTTTTCTTTCTGTCTTTATCTATTTATTCTTTTTTCTTTCTTTCTTATTTCTTTATTCCTTCCTTCTTTCTTTCTTTCCTTCTTCATTGTTGACTTAATATGAAGAATTTCAATCACATTTTTATGGTGGAATTTCTAATTCGTAAACCCCACTGGATTAACTGAATAAAAAAAGAAATGTTCCACCCGTTTTCAATTGCTCGATCAAGCAAGCCTTTAATCTGGTCCGTTTTCTGCGGCTTGAATGTTTAATTCACCAACACCAAAATATGAAAACGTCTATACTAAATATGTGAGTATTCTGATCTTTTTAAAATAATTCTAATTACAAATATGCATAATTACTCAATGATAAATAGTTTACAAAAATTGTTTTCATAAACATCTCCGACTAATATATATATATATATATATA
>CM042140.1:116239739-116247239 GCA_023376005.1 Doryteuthis pealeii
ACTCCAAAAGCGCATCATCACCACCAAGTATACTTTAGTTTTACTAGCAAATATTTGCACCCTCCGGGTGCAAGTATATAATGTAATATAATATTATATTGAATTAAAAAGGCGAATGAAACTAAATAAAAATGCAGATAAAAACATTTAAAACAGAAGTAGGTATAATAAAAAACTAGAACAACTGTAACTTACTCTTCCATCACTCCCGTCTTTCATTGATAAATTTTCTTAATTTAACAAATTAGTTAAAATAGGAAGTACAGAATAAAATTACAGTTATTTCTTCATGTTAATGAATTTCATTTAAGATTTATTGAAGAGATTTTTGCTCATATTCATTAATATAAAACCAAACAATTAAAAATCCATAATACTAAGCACATATTTATTAAAATCAAATTTTTGATATCTATATGCAAATTGGCCTTCCTATTCACACTGTAAACCGCTATTTTGTTGTATATATAAATACAATTACATTTTATTACTATGCAAATAAGTCCAACAATATAAAAGACTATTTTATTAGTAATTGAGGGTTAAATAAAAAATAAAATCATGGAGAATGTGATGAAAATAGCTAAGGGAATTGTGACTTGAGTAGTGACATAGTTTCGGCTACAGACAGACAAATACACAATCTCCATTATAATAAGATGTACTTGTTCAGAGTGGGCTCTTACCTCACCACTGGTTATGCATTTAATGTATTTTAGTCCCAAATGACGGAGTACTCGTAGGTTAGGGACTTCGATTTGGAATCTACTTAGAAATCATGGGTTCAGCAGAATAAATACAGATATTACAATTAACTGATACGTGATATCCCAGGTCTGGGATAGCAGGATGACGACAAATTACTCCTTGTGATTGAATAGAATTTTCGATTTTAAATTACAGACTGCAAAAATAAATAAATGAAATAGAAGGAAAAATAATAATAATAATAAACACCTGAGGAAAGTCGAAAGTTACAGAGGTCGATATATTGTTCCTATCACAACTAAGATAGTCGGGGACATGTAAAAAAATGTAAACAAATGTATGTTCTTTAGAATTTGCTTGTTTGTTTTTGACGGAATATTTAAAGTTTTACTGACATAAGGAAGAAGAACAGATTCCGCTTATTACGAACTGCATTTAGATTTACAATTTATCGATCACGAATTTTCGTACTTTAAATATCTCCTTATTTCCTTGAGACTATTTTAATTGTTAATGATATAGTTTTAAATAATTGCGAACAATCTAGTTAAAAAGAGGTCAACAGCCACCATATTGAATTTTGACAGGAAGGAGACGATAAACTAAAATAATTATTTACTAAGCTTAGCTTATATGGCACAAAGCCAGAATGATTAAGCAGCCAGTGAGAATCTCAATCACTATCAATGGTCTCCAAATCTAGCTTGATAAACATTACACAACATGGGGTGCCCAACAAACTGAAATAATATATACAATATATTTAATAATATAATGACAAAATACAGCGAGCAATATGAGTGCACATGTACATGACACACACTTTAGTATCTCTGATATTACAAATTGGATAGAAAATTGATGTATTCACTTAATTAGAAGGACTAAAACACTATTGACCTAAAAATATGTTATCTTTGTTGTGTTACATAGTAAATGTTGCAATATATATATATATATATATATATATATATATATATATATATATATATATATATTTTTATAGTATCTTTGAAGCATTGTGTGTATGAGTAATATAACGATTTTTTGAAGGCAATTTACAATGCAATATGTGTTGAAAATTATATTTATTTAACTTCTTTTTTTTTTTCAAAAACTAAATATTTTCTGAAGTAAAATTCCATCCTCAGAGTTATTGAAAGTACTAGATGTTTTTTATAGTACTTATTCTTATGATTACAATATCGCCGTGGGATAAGTACTATAAAAAAACACCTAGTACTTTCAATAACTCTGAGGATGGAATTTTACTTCCGAAAATATTTAGTTTTGAAAAAAAAAAAAAAGTTAAATAAATATAATTTTCAACACATATTGCATTGTAAATTGCCTTCAAAAATTTATTTATATTATATATATATATATATATATATATATATATACCAACCTCTACGCTCGAGTCGAAGGTGGGGGTCAAAAATTCAATTTATTGTGGAATCTAACAGGTTTGAATTCAAAGTTTTCCTATTCTTATACTGATTGCCTAACCAAAGTTAAAGAGCCCATTCTGTCCTGATATTTAGTCCATGTCTGTAGGGAGAATAGTTGGATTCATACCTTTCCCAGGGTATTAGCGCCATGTGAAATGCAAATAACCTCGTCCAGGATTTGAACTCCTGTCGTCGTATTCATTTCCTACGACGGTAACCCTTACGCTACGCGCTTTCACGTACGTTTCCCTTCATTATTAGTATTTTCATAAATTACACGATTTTGCATAAATTCTATTCCTGGATAGTATGTATTATTTCTTTAGTGTTTATGAAAAAATATGAAGATTGTAATTATTCCCTTCAAACTTTACTTTTCTGTTCCGAATGATAAAATTTAGTGATTAATTATAATCTAAACTAGCAAATATATGCACCCTCCGGGTGCAAGTATTTAAGTTTTAATCTAATAAAATATTATATAAAATTAGGAAGGCTAATGAAACTAAATAAGAATGCAGATAAAAAGATTTGAAACTAAGGGTGTATAATAAAATAATAGAACAACTGAAACTTACTCTTCCCTCATTCCCGTCTTTCATTGGTAAATCTTCCTAATTTAACTATTTAGTTAAAATAGGAAGTAAAGAATAAAATTACAGTTATTTCTTCTTGTTAATGGATTTCTTTTAAGATTTATACCTGAGATTGTTGCTAATATTCATTAAGATAAAACCAAACAATTAGAAATCAATAATACTAAGCACATATTTATTAAAATCAGATTTTTTATATCAATATGCAAATTAGCCTTCCCATTCACACTGTAAACTGATATTTTGTAGTATATATAAATACAATTGCATGTTATTAATGTGTAGATACTGTCAACAGTATTAATAATGTTAAACAATTTTATTGATAATTGAGGTTTAAATAAAGATAAAATCCTGTAGAATTTAACTAAGGGAACTGTAACTTAAATAGTAATATAGTTTCGGTTACAGACAGAAAAACACACAATCTCTATTATAATAAGATTTAGTGATTAACTGTATACGTTCCTAGATAAAAATGGGCAGATATTCCCATTTTTAGATTAAAACGATATAGTGAAATATTTACACTTAAATGTACATGATATTTATTATTTAGTTTACTGTTAAATAAGTCTTTAAGAAGGTATGTAGTGAAATATTGTTTATAAATTGATCTAAAATTCAATTAAATGCCGTCATTCAAGTGTAACACCAAATGCTCTAAATATGAAAATGAAATCAGCAATACAGCTAAAATATTGTTTTCTTTGAAATATGTATATACAGATACAGTGTTAGCTTGACTTATTAGTACGCTAACTTACCAGTTTTCTTAGTTGCTTAGTGTCACTTGGTTGATTTGTTGCTTTCCGTGGAGAGCTAAGACTTGAGGCACGAGAGAGCTTCAGATACATTTATGTTAATCAGTTCCCTAAAAAACATTTAAATTTCCAAATGTATTACACAAAAGAAAATATTATCTATAAAAGAAAATAAACATTAAAACAAATTACAAAACATAATTCATTACATTATATCTTATTATGTGTTGTTTTTGTTTTTTTTACTATACAGTACAATTTTTCTTATTTAAAAGAGACTAACAAAAATATTATGTTGTTTTTTGGCGAGTTGGAAGATGGCAACGGATTAATAGCATTTCAGTTTATTTCAATGGTAAAAATAAATTTTTTATACGTGGAAATTGAGTTAAGAGTGAAAAAAATTAGACTTGAAAGTCAAGATATCAGCATTTTATATATATATATATATATATATATATATATATATATATATATATATATATATATAAAGTAAAGTAAAGTCAACAATGCGGCCTAAAGTCGGTATCAGCCAGTCAGCGAGGGAGTCTATTCCCTTTTCAATAGCGCTAGACCAAGGAGATTGTTTTAGCATCTGAGGTGGGGCGCCATACCTACCATCAGCTCTTTACTTTACCGCACAGTTTCCTGTGCTACTCATACGCTGAGTTGGCGGGGACCGGTATCGAACTAGGAACCTTATGGTTTCTAGCCGACTGAGCTAACCCGGCCCTGTGTGTGTGTTTTGTGAGGTATCCAACACTTGGTAGTAAGGGATGGATAATGGACAAACCTTAAAGGATATCAAAGGGGAACCACTCTTGACTGATAAATTATTTCCCCATTAAACTAGCCCTAAACCCTAATCCTGACCCTAACCCTAAACCCTAACCCTAACCCTAACCCCGTCTTCTTTTTTCCTAGTAGATGAATAAATAATATCAATCAAGAGTGGTTCCCCTTTGATCATGTTTGACTTATTGGAAACAACCGGATATCCTCTATGCAGAGTTTTCGTCTGGTAAGAGACAGATTCGTCGCCCCCAGATGCGTTTCAAGGATGTCTGCAAGAATGATCTCAGGCGCCTTGGTATTAGCCCTTCCAACTGAGAAAATTTAGCTCAGGAACACCTTCTGTGGCGGTAGGTTCTCAGTAGCGAACTGTTCGTGTCTGAAGCCACCCTGGCGCAACACTATGAAGCCAAGAGGTCCAGAAGAAAGTGGCGGCAACAATGTACCGGTACATGAACATCTTGAGAGTCAGCCTTCACACGCGACATCTGTTTTCGAGAATACTTTTTGAACATTGGACTTCAGATTCACAAGAGGCGCTGTAACTTCAGGGGAACAAAAACTGTATAGTTTTCCGAGGCTGCAATGCCAATGATGATCTCGTACAATAATTTGCAAACAAAACTATTTGACTCAAAAATGTGATCCTAACAGGTATTATCACTCTGAGTCAGAATGGACTTGGGTGTAATGGTTACGTAATGGTACTCCACATTCCCCAGATTTTCAGAATCGGAGCCTCGCCACCAGATGCAGTTTAGTGCTTTACCATGGACACCTCATTTTGTGGGGTCCTTAACCCTCCTCAGATGATAATGTCAGCATATTCTAAGCCCTACCACCAAATCGTAATTCATTCGTGATTTCGATTCTCCTTGAGCACCCCATACTTCTGGCCTTGTGCCACATATAACCTTAGCTTATTGAATAACTATACGGTTTCAAATATTTCTAATAATAATTTATGGTTTAAAAAACCCTTCTTTAATAATAATCCTTTTTCTTTTGCAAATATATATGGTTTCAAATATACTTATCTAATGGTAATAATTTTAAACATAAGCTATTTAACATAGATGTGGGACCCTAACTGGCACTACCACTCAGGGTCAGAACGAATCTGGGAGTGATGGCAACGGATGAGTTATTAAGAACTTGAGTTCCACCACCAGATGAAGTTTAGTGACATTCTCAGAACATCCAATTTTTATGAGTGTCATATGATTCTGTAGGATGTGGTCTGTGTATTAAAAACACCGCTTACAGGACTACTACAACAACCAACATTACATTTTTTGTTTTTTGTTTTGTTTTGTTTTATGTGACATTGTTTATATTGTGTAATGTGCGAAAATAATCCATAGTCTTCTTCTGTGTCGTTGTTCTACCTTAAATAACTGATCTTAATTCAAATAATTTGGATTCAGTTTCCAAGTATCCCCATCTAATACTAATAATTTACATGCACGTATATAGTTCTAATCATTCCAAACAGTTATATGGTTTTAAATATCTAATAAACATCTGTAAACAGTGATTCATAGCCCACCGGAATCGTAACTCACCCCTTATGAGGCATGACAAGGCTTTGTTTCAATGGAAATTCAAGATGGTTCCTTCTTCTATGTGGGTTCATAATCTTCGGATTGACCCTTTTAAGAATTCTTCAACGCTCGTGTGACCGTTTCTCGCAGCTACCATGGGATTTCTCGTCGTTGACTCTTTGTTATAAGTCATAGAGCCGGTCACTAGGTTTTCTGGAGGTGGGAGGCTGCCACTACTTTGCAAGTCTAGATTAGTATTAAAATCTCGAAAGTTAAACATAATATAAGTGGTATATCATTGAATTAATTCCAAATTGAATACACATAACCAGAAGCTTAATGACTGAATCCTGGTTGCTGAGCAGTCCATGAAATGCATCACTCCTATTTACATGGGCTAGATGGGGTGTGGGAGGGCCCTCTCTTCCGATCAATCTTGTCAAGCCTTAGTAACTATATATTTAATCATAACCGTATTACTCTAATGGAAAAAAACAAAACCCTTTTTTATTATATATGTGCTATAAAACTGTGGATGCGAGTCTTAGTGTCCTAAGTATGACGTTAAACTGCACCAAGTGGAAACGTTCATATTCTGAAGCTCGGGGGAGTGTGGAGTACTCCTTCATTGCCATTACACCCAGCTATATTTTGACCCAGTAGTAGTACCTGTTAGAGTCGCATCAATGGATTAAATAGATAACAAATGTGTCTATAAATAGGTTTTTAAAAGTAGATATCCAACACCAATGCATGAAACAACGTATTCGATATAAACATATGCCAAGGGTTGATATACGATAAAATATAACCAATCAAAAAGACAAACAGCTAATTAGCAAAACATCATTAGAGAATTATCTAATCTCTTTTGTATGTCTTTATTCAGAATGCCGTTCCAAAGAGTAAATCTCTTTACTCCGGTATTCTGGATTAAGACATGCAATGACAAATACAAAAAAAAATCCATTGTTTTATTTTTTTT
Organism: Doryteuthis pealeii; assembly: GCA_023376005.1. Classification (NCBI taxonomy): domain Eukaryota; kingdom Metazoa; phylum Mollusca; class Cephalopoda; order Myopsida; family Loliginidae; genus Doryteuthis; species Doryteuthis pealeii. The sequence goes on from CM042140.1 coordinate 116,246,580, forward strand.
ATTTTCTAAAGAATGTTGTTAAAGTTCGTTCAAGAATGGATAAGTTATCTTTCTTTCTCTTTTTTTATCTTTTCACCTTGTCACGTACTTAAGGTAGCGGTTCATATTCTCTGCTTTTGTCGTTAGTTTCCGACCTTTGCGTTTTTTTTCTTCAAATCTTCAACATTGAAGCATTTGACCTAATTCATAATGTCAGCCACTCGAAACCATTCCAGTAAAACCTGTCAAAATGGAATTAAGGTCGAGAGTTGTTATCTTTATTGGTTGATAGATTTGTATATCCGACTAACATTTTCATTATACATCTCTTTCTACATATGTCTATCTCTATCTTTATCTTTATTTGTCTCTCTCATTATATATATATATATATATATATATTATTATTATTATTATCTTATTATAATGGAGATTGTGGGTTTGTATGTCTGTAACCGAAACTATATTACTATACAAGTCACAATTCCTTTAGTTATTTACATCATATTCTCCATGATTTTATTTTTATTTAAACCTCAATTATTAATAAAATTGTTTTACATCATTAAGACTGTTGACCATAACTACATACTAATAACATGCAATTGTATTTATATATACAACAAAATGGAGGTTTACAGTATGAATGGGAAGGCTAATTTGCATATTGAACTTTAAAAA
>CM042140.1:116252239-116262239 GCA_023376005.1 Doryteuthis pealeii
GGCCGTATCGAACCAGAAACCTTGTGGTTCCTAGTCAGACGCTCTACCGACCGAGCTATACCGGCCCTATGAATTACAGTAAATAATCCCTCATAGTGCATAAGTTCCAATACATTGTGCCTTACTGAGAATTGATATATTCCTTCAGGGTTTGGCAATTTTATTTCTGTACGTATATAACGTAATACTTCTGACATGATAAACTGACTCCAAATTCAAACCTGACGAACAACTCTTTCGGTTGTCATTAATCAATCGTAGAAAACAAAGAAAAAACTTATTTAACAGATAATCAACGACTGACAAATTAACAGGTAAACAATGAAGCATTTTAGCTGTGAAAAGAATAACGTTACAACTAATAAGTTACCAACTTTAGATTATGACACACCTGCTTGGGATTCAGTTACTTTCCTGGAACAAGGAAGTTATTTAGCTTCCCTTGAGTAATCTTATTCCCATATATATATATATATATATATATATATATATATATATATATATATATATATATATTCAAGTTGTTATACGATATATATATATGTATATATATATGGCTGACTGCACATATGATGTTGGTTGTATTTGATTGGTTAATAGCTACTACAAAGGCGATAAGGCGTATGTTCGATTTCTTTGATTGTCAGATCAGGATTTCCCAGCTAAGTAGCAACAAGTGTTCTTGAGCTCTTTGCACCTTTCGTACACACAATACATATTCCCGATAACTTAATGTACACGTACGTAACAATTTCAATGTTGTTTTTTTATTGATATCCACAAAATGTGAATTTCTTTATTTTATTTTAAATGAAGTATTGCCAATTATTTGTTTTGACTATTTTTTTTTTCAATCTTAATTTTTAAATGATTTTTTCATCTTAATTTTTTAATCTTGTTTTTTTTTTTTTCATTTAATCTTTTTAATCTTCATTTAAAAAATATTTTATTAATATTTTTACTTTTTTTATTTAACTTTTCTTTAACTTTATATTCTATTCATCTTAAATTTTTAGTTCAATTTTTCTACTTGCGAAATATTTTTACTTCCGAAATAAAACTATACGTTTCAAAGTATTCAAGCTTAAACCCACAAGTTATATAACGGGATTACAGTACATAATCCCTAATGCAGTACATCAGTTCCAATACGGTGTTCCCTATGCAGAATTGATAAGTTCCTTCAGAGTTTGTTCTTTTAATCTTATCTTTTTTATCTTAATTTTTTTTCTTCATCTTAATAATATTTTTTGTATAAAACAGAGTCGTGAGTTACAATCGTACCGAATGACTATTTTTTATTTCCAATATGGGGCGTTCCTTATTTATGTTATCGTCTCACCGACGAGAGTTGCGAGACAGAAAAATCAACTCAAAGAGAATACTAGTGATAAAAACAATTAGTATATTCACGAACACACACAGAGAGAGAGAGAGAGAGAGAGAGAGAGAGAGAGAGAGAGAGGAGAGAGAGAGAGAGAGAGAGAGAATAAATAAATAAACATATACATATATAAGTTATAAATCTAATTACAGTGAGTTTTATTCTAACATTCCTTCTTCCTTTACTAAGCTACTTCCAAACATCTGTCTCTCTCACAGTTTCTTTAACATTTTATAACATCCCAGCCAATTAAAACTTAAAAATAAGGATATTTTCTTAATACTTTCACAGATCTCTATCAACATTTAAATACCACTTTATATATATATACATATATATATTATATATATATATATATATATATATATATATATATATATATATATATATATATACCACACACACACACACATATATATATATATATATATATATATATATATATATATATATATATTTTACCTCGTTTTTTTTTTTAACTTATTATTATTTTATGAATATATCTTTAAACTTAGAATTTTATACACAAACCAGTTTATCTAACTATTTATGTATTTCTGAATAGAATAAGGCAGCATTCGGTTTTATTTTATTCTATTTTATTCATTTCTGAAGAGAAGACAAGTTTCCTATTCATAATGTTTTTCTGTTTTCCTTAAGAAGGTCATTGTTCTTGAATATTGATGAATTATCATTGGAATTAGATTTTCTAATGTTTTTATTATTTAAGGAAAATTACTTATAAAATGTTTATTTTGGAAATTCTATCGTTTTTTATTTTTTTATTTAAATAAAAATACCACTTTTTGAAAAATTGTTACTTATGAAGTTTGTATTTTGTAACTGGTATTCAAACCAGTTATGAAATAAGACAACTCATTTTAAATAAACATCAACAACAAATACTAGGTATAAAGTAAAGTAACTATTTTTATAGGTAGATCATTTGTTATTACCAGGGATAAAATAAAGATACTCTTTTTATAGAGAGATTATCTGTGGAAAAAATATATTTGTATGGCTGAAATTTATTATATGCTGACACGTGTTTTGACAGGAATTATTTTTACACAGTTAAAATTATTTCAGATATAAGATGATAATAGAATTAAAAAGAACAGAAATTAAACAATCCGTCTTCTTCAGAACAGAATGTTTATTTTTTGAAAGAAAAACTGATGATACAGGAGAAATATTGTAAATTGATTACGTCGTAAAATAGAAACTTCTGAGAAAAAAAATAAAAGCGTTTCCTGGTTTGAAAAATAAAATTGGAATATTGTTAACTGTTTATGTTCTGAACTTTGAAAAGAAAGATCGTTAATGCTTCAAACGGGAAGTACATTTTTTTTTAATAATAGGTTTAATTGTTATGTATTTCGGTGAAAATTTGTTCGGTTTCAAATAGATTTTGGGTGTTTACAATAGGTATTTCATTTTGAACTTGCAAGCATATCAGAAAGTGTGTTTTCGAACTTACTCGTTATATCTACAATTTGAGATTGGGAATTATCATTATCATTCAATAGATTATTTGGAGAAGGCATAAAATAACCCTAGACAGATTGAAATACCATCAAAATCAATCTATCAATAGTACATTTAGTATTTTTCTTAGGAACGTAAGAGTAATGTTAAACATATATCTTTCTAACCGTCGTAAGCTAAACTAAATATTTGTTTTTTTAATAGTATGTATAAAGTAGACGTCTAGGTTTTGTTTCTTTGTTTAAAGGCATATCAACCTACGTGGGTTATTTGATGCCAAAGCCATTCGTGAGAACAGAAGCCTTATTATTTAACCCATGGAGATATTGTGATACCTTTTCAAAGGTAACCGAAAAGGGAAGGTAATAGCACGACTGGATTCCAAACTCGCTTACTTGAAATTCAGCACGTTAGCCACTAAGCCACCGGAATGAGATCTAGACGTCTAGCTGAACATATCATAGCCAGGAACAAATTATGATCTTTAAGCCATGAATGTTTTTGTATGACTTTTGTTTTCTCGTGGCCTTTTCTGGTCTACAGGAAAATATTTTTTTTTATTACATGTTGGTATAAGCCGTGGCCATAAAGGTACCCTAAACTTTAACCCTTTGATGACGTTTGCTAACTTATAAGTCTTCAATAAACAATAGTTTTGTGTTATTATCTTAAGACTATACCCTTACGGTAAATTGTCGGCTTGTTACCAAAATGTATAGATTATTAACCGGTATTTCGAACCTATGTTCCCGTTAGAACGTAATGGAACTTAAATCTGCAGTAGGTTTACCACCGGGATAATGTCTACCATTTAAAGACAAAATTGTGATGGTATTCTCCAATGGCGTCACTATTTCGCCCAATAATGACGGTGTTTTCAGTTGTATAGAAAAAGACACAATTGAATTCTCACCATTCACTGTAGAAAAGAGACAATCGTTTAACCGGTCATAAAAATGCAGCACTTGATATTTTGTAACCTGGAGCGATAATGAGACAGCACAATCGCAGATATTGTTCTGTTATAAATCTATTATAAGCAGTGAGATTTCGCTCTTTTCAAAAGATAAGACATAAAAGTGTTTGTTTCCGGAGTAAAAGCAACACTGAATGAAATTTTACTATTGGCTTGTTGAAATATAGGAGCCCTGTCAAATGAGGCTGTAGAATACGCGGTAATGAAGGACTATTTGCTCGTAAATTCCTACCATAAAATAAACTGAACCCCCATTTTATGTCCGTGTTTTTCTATTAATGTTTTAATTGCGTAAAGAAGGACAAAATATTTCTCTCCTACTTCTACTTGTTTGAGTCATTATTTTTTGTCCACTTTTACCTTAACACACACACACACACACACACACACACACATATATATATATATATATATATATATATATATATATATATAATATATAAAGATTTTTTAAATCATTTTTTATAGTGAGTTCGAAGCATTAATTAGAATGTAATAATATATTTTTGAAGGCGTAATAATGCACATTTATGTTTAAAAACATATTTAATTTATTTCTTTTTTTCCTTTTTTTTTTTTTTGTTTGTTTCCTTAATATTTTCAGGCAATGCCTATCTTCAGAGGATCGAAACATTTTTTTTTTTAAATTTTCATCTGTATTTGATAAACTCAACTGTGATGTTAATCCGTTGAATGTTTAACGTAAATGCGAATTTTTTTTTGGCAAAGATGTAGAGTTATGCTCGGCAAATTCCGTTAGAATTCGTGCGGCGTTCTTGTTTCGCGGGATGTTTTGAAAATCATTTCATATATTAATTTTTTTTTTTAATACTATAAAATAATGAGGCCCTGCTCGGGGATATTGAAATAAAGATTTTTTAAATCATTTTTTATAGTGAGTTCGAAGCATTAATTAAAATGTAATAATATATTTTTGAAGGCGTAATAATGCACATTTATGTTTAAAAACATATTTAATTTATTTATTTTCTTTCTTTTTTTTTTTTGTTTGTTGTTTCCTTAATATTTTCAGGCAATGCCTATCTTCAGAGGATCGAAACATTTTTTTTAATTTTCAAAACATCCCGCGAAACAAGAACGCCGCACGGATTCTAACGGAATTTGCCGAGCATAACTCTACATCTTTGCAAAAAAAAATTTCGCATTTACGTTAAACATTCAACGGATTAACATCACAGTTGAGTTTATCAAATACAGATGAAAATTTAAAAAAAAAAAATGTTTCGATCCTCTGAAGATAGGCATTGCCTGAAAATATTAAGGAAACAACAAAAAAAAAAAGAAAAAAAGAAATAAATTAAATATGTTTTTTAAACATAAATGTGCATTATTACGCCTTCAAAAATATATTATTACATTTTAATTAATGCTTCGAACTCACTATAAAAAATGATTTGAAAAATCTTTATTTCAATATCCCCGAGCAGGGCCTCATTATTTTATAGTATTAAAAAAAAAAATTATATATGAAATGATTTTCAAAACATCCCGCGAAACAAGAACGCAGCAAGGATTCTAACGGAATTTGCCGAGCATAACTCTACATCTTTGAAAAAAAAATTTCGCATTTACGTTAAACATTCAACGGATTAACATCACAGTTGAGTTTATCAAATACAGATGAAAATTAAAAAAAAAAAATGTTTCGATCCTCTGAAGATAGGCATTGCCTGAAAATATTAAGGAAATATTAAGGAATATTAAGGAATATTAAGGATATATATATATAATATATATATATATATATATATATATATCAGATGGTGCTGACAGCATGGATGAAATATAGTATTTTTTAAAATCCTATTTTATACTTTGAAAATATTGTGAGTGTGTGTGTATATATATATATATATATATATATATATATATATATATATATATATATAAAAGATAAATCGAAGAAAAATACATTTTGGTATGGATGAAATTTATTATATATCGACACATGTTTCAACCAGAATTTGCTTACACATGCAGTATTGTATTTAAAACTATTTTAAATATAAAATAAAATATTCATAGAAAAAATACAAAATCAAGCATGTAGACAATAGGTAATCATCGGGGCAGTGTGTTTTGATTTTTAAAAGAAAGCCGAGTAATACAGGAGAATTTACATCATAAAATAGAATCTTTTTAGAAAAAGAACTGAAGAACATTTCCTGGTTAGAAAAATAGTATAAAAACAGTTTTAACTCTTTATGTTCTGAATATTTGAAAAGAAAGATTTTTAATGTTTAAAATGGGGAAGTTTAGAAATCTTTAAAAAAATCAAAGACTTAGCTGTTTTAGACATAAATTGGATCCTTCTTTTATGACCATAATTTTGTTTTCTCGTCGACGATGATTAAAATCTGACGTTTTTTATTTTAGAGTAGCAAAGCCGAAAAGAAATAACAACAACAAAAAATAATATTCAACTTTTTACTCGTAAATTCCTGCCATAAAATTAGGGTTGGGCATTTTATGGTAGGAATTTACGAGTAAAAAGTTGAAGTGTAATAACGAACCCCCACTTTAAAAATAAACATTCTCACAAAATAAATGCTTTTAGAATATATACATTGAAGTGAATATTAAAATAAATAAAGGAAATATATTTAGTATTGTAACATAACGGGTGCAAGAAAAATAAAACATTTATTCCAAAAACACGGACATAAAATGTGGGTTCAGTTTATTTTATGGTAGGAATTTACGAGCAAATAGTCCTTCATTACCGAATACGCTGACTGTTACTCTGCTGAGGGGTCAGAAACACTCAATGGAGCCAGTTGTTGGCCACGGGCGGCGACCCGTGATGCTTGAGGATCGAATCCTGGTTGTTGAGCAATCCATAACAGGCAAGACTACACTCGGACACTTACTTACGCTAGATGGAGAGTCAACTTCGATCAACCGCTTGGTCACGTTAAGCCTTAGCACCTATATGACTGTACGAACATTATGTGCACCTGGGAGTAATGGCGATGAAGGGGTACTCCACACTCCAGAATTAGAACTTCACCATTTTGTAGAGTTTAACCTCTTACCCAAGACTCTACACCAGAAATAACTGGTGGTCTTCACTGAAGTCTGATTGACAGCAGGTCAGCTCAACTATCCAGGACGTTTCTCGGTATTCCAACCGATCTCAACAGTGCGGTGATCTAGACGGTTTCCGTCCTTCCTCAGATCTTTGAAACTATATTTCCCCATCTCCTCCAGCTCAGTCGATAGATCGTCCGGCTAGGAACCACACGGTTCCTGGTTCGATCCCGGCCCTCGCAAACTCAGCGTATGAGTAGCACAGGGATAGCTAAAGTAAGGAGCTGATGGTAGGTGTGACGCCCCACCTCAGACGCCAAAACAATCTCCTTAGTCTAGCGCTAGTGAACATGGGATAGACTCGCTTGCTGTGTGGCTGATACCGAATTTAGGCCACCCCGACGACTTTACTTATTCCATGAGATGTCTATTTTTGCAACCACTATTAACTTTTGTTTGTTTGTTTGTTTATTGTTTTTATTTTGATGTTTGTTATTATTATTTTTAGTATATTTTGGGGTTTCAATTATCTGGTAAAGTCTATATATTCATATAGTTATTTACTTACATTTAGTTTCATTATCCTTAGCTAAAAATTGAATTCCCCTAGCTAACATATTCAATTCTTTTCTTCTCAACTATAACAAAAGCGTCGGTTCCCGCTAGATCACCGAAGTTAAGCAGCATTTCACTTGTTCAATACTTAATTGGGTGACCATTTAAGCAACAGCAGTAATTGTAAGCAACCGAATATCAAAATGCCTTGATTCGGCATTAAATGAACTTAAAAGGCTCTGTATACCATAAAATAAAACAACCAAACCATAACAACTATAACAAGATCTGTTGTTTGATTTTAACGGCATATCAACCCGTCTGGGGTTATGTCATGCCTAACGGTTAGGAAGTGATACATATCGTGCATTTATATTGATACTTTTTTAACAATGTGTTAGCATTATTGGGGATTATGTTGTATGGTATTGATTTGTTTCATGTCTATAATCTATGGTATAATTTTATTTCCCTAAAAAAAGAGAGAATATCCTCAATGCTGAATTTTTCAAACAGATCTTTCATATTGTTTGCTTTAAAATAACGATTTCTGATGTGAGCAAAAAACCTGCATTCCATGAATAAGTGTTTAACTGTCAAAGGTGTTTGACATGTTCCTCATTGTGGTTGCAAGGAAGAAAATCAACCTAGCAGAAGCCTTTAGAGAGAAATCAGCCCAAAGAAAATGGTAATCGAAGTAGAACCAGTTAGCAGCAACGAGTCAGCAACAAGTAGAAATTACAAATATGATCTACCATCTCTAATCTAAATATAACTTTCTCTGTGTCTCCCTCCATTATATACCCGAGAATGTCAGAAGGTTATATATAACTATATAACAGAATCAAATATCATTGCCTTACACTGCTACTTAGAGTGCTTAAGTTTTTTTTTTCTTTACGTATCTTCTGCATTGCCACGCCCATGTCATCTGGTGCGCAATTTCCTTAGTTTGTTTTCTTAAGTCTCCATGTAACTTTTACATATCAAGAAAATTCGTAGAAACTTTCTGCAGTAGAAATCTCATCAAGTGAATAAATACATGGACCGCCCCTATTATAAGATATTCTGGACCATTTTTAAAATGAACAAGAGAATATTTCTGATAGATTGACCAAAAGACAAGAAAATTAATGACTAATTAATAACCCTTGAGATGATTGAGACAGGCTATATGTACCAAGAAATGAAGGTGGAAGAGCTCTTGCCAAGATAGAGGAGTGCATAGATGCTTCAATTCAAGGGATCGAAGAATACACATAAAAAAGGAAGGATTAATTACAGCAGCCCATAACAGAAGCTGCAACATATGGAGAAACAAACAAAAAACAGAAATGGGAAGAAAAACAGTTATATGGACACTTCAAACGACAAACAGCGGGGATAGCATATGAAAAGACGTGGGCATAGTTACGAAGAAGACGCCTCAAGAGAAAAACTGAGTTACTAATAACTGCTGCACAAAAGAATGTCATCAGAACAAAGTATGTCTAAACAGAAATTGTTAAGACGCAACAAACAGCAAAAGCAAGATTACGAGGCTAGACACGAATGGGCTGAAAAGGTAATTCACTGGGAATTGTTCAGGAAACTAGATTTTAACCATACAACAATATGGTTTATACTTAAACCAGAACATGTCCTTGAGAATAAAATTCTCTTGGACTTTGATATAAAGACGGATCACCTTAAACCAGCCAGACGACCAGACCTAGAATTGATTAACAAGAAAAAGAGAACTTGTCAACTCGTAGAATTTGCAGTTCCAGCAGATCACAGGGTGAGGATGAAAGAAAACAAACACCTGGAACTTACTAGAGAATTGAAAAAAGCTGTCCAATATGAGGTTGAAAATGATAGCAGTTGTATTTGGTGCAGTTGGAACGGTCCCCAAAAGAAAAGAGACTAGAAGAACAGGAAATTAGACTAAGAACTGAGACCATCCAGAGAACAGCATTGTTGAAATCGGCTTAAATACCCAGAAGAGTCCTGGAGACCTGAGGAGACTCCAGTAGTGTGAAAAACTCACAGGAGTGAAATAATAATAATAATAATAATAATAATAATAATAATAATAATAATTTGTCACACCTGCCGTAGCTGGTGGTTCACTGGAGGCTGAGGGACAGCAAGTCTCCTCAGGTCTCCAGGACTCTTCTGAGTATTCTAGCCGATCACAACAATGCTGTATTTTGGATGGTTTCGATTCTTCCTCTGATTTCTAGTTCACCCAAATTCTTTTCCAGATCTTTGTAGACTGTTCCAAGGGTACCAATTACAATTGGTATGACCTTCACCTTCATGTTCTACAGCTTCCTCAGTTCTCTGGCAAGGTCTAAGTATTTGTCTATCTTTTCGCTTTCTTTCATTTTTACTCAGTGGTCGTCTGGGATAGCAAAATCCACGAGATGACAGGTTCTCTTTTTTTTGTCAATCAATACTAGGTCCAGTCTCCTGGTCGGGATTAGGTGATCCGTCTGTACCTCGAAGTCCCAGAGAATTTTGTGCGTCTCGTTCTATAGGACAGGTTTAAGTTTGTGCATGCA
>CM042140.1:116267239-116277239 GCA_023376005.1 Doryteuthis pealeii
AAGAGAAAAGTTTATCACTTTAATTCTCTGAATTTTTTAGATGAGCCTTGTGGCTTTTCCCTTTATCTATACAAATAACCAATTATTGTTATTACATTATTAATCAATAAGCCCTAGACGAAAATATCAGTAAAACATTTTTTTTTTAATTATTTTAAGGTATTTTTTAAATATAACATTTCTTTAGCATTTAGCTTGCTCCAACCTCGTACAAGTTATGACCTATATATCGTTATTATACATCTCTAGTGCAAAATAAGATACATCTTAGTTGTTCGGGTAATATTTCAAATTGTCTTTGTTTTGTATTTCAGTTATCTTGGTTGCTTTGCTTTAAAGGCATTCTCTGTCTAATATATGCTCCAAATGGGCACCGTGGCGTTAAAGGCAAACTTGCACACGTCGCGCACTCACACTCCGACCAAAATAAGTGTCTCTTAGACCTTTAAGATTTTGCACAGTTCCAAACTCTCTAAACCCAGTAAAAAAATCCTGCTTTTTGATGGAGTATAGTGACATCGAAACTTTCTCTGAAAATTGGGTTGTGCTAGAGTGTATGATTTTTTTTTTGTAAAATAGGCCTCCACGGAAAATGTTTTTTTCATTTGTTGACCATGACATATTTGGGAAAATTTTGTTTACAATATTTTAAGCCTAAATTGACTGTACATTCTGAAAGGTAAAAGATTTTAAAAAATTTTATCGTCCAATAATATATATATATATATATATATATATATATATATATATATATATATATATATATATAAATGATTATATATATGAATGATGAATATATATATATATATATATATATATATATATATATATATATATATATATAACAAATAGATACACTTTTTCTCTGAATGTTTGAGATGAGGTTTGATGATTAGTATTATCTGCGTTATTCGGACTATTGTCCTCATCTTCATGACTACGACAAGAAAGTTCCCGAGTTCGAAAAGAAGGTCCCCCAGTCCGAGAAGGTTCCCGAATCCGACAAGAAATAGCTGAAGAAAGCCGGGGGACATATCGGCCGAAACCTTGCACAGATAACAATGAAGATGAGGACAATAGTCCGAATAACGCAGATAATACTAAGAAAAATTAGAATTAACAGTTTTATTGAACGTGGGTTCAGTTGTTTTGTTTTTTTTCTTTATTTTTTCTTGGTCACCCTGTATAAATTAAAAAGGTTTAAAGAAGAGATATAACGGTTATGAATAAAAAATAATTGCCACACTGAACATGCCTCATTAAAAAAATTTTACATTAAAAAATTAATACAATCAGCTACTAATATCGCATAGACTAAAAGCGGTAACATCAAATAATATGCATAAAAATAAAAATTACTAGTTTGATTAGGAAGAGTTTTATCCCGAAATGTTTTTGTTTTATTTATTCTTCATGGGTACTCAATAGTTTTTTTAAAACTCGTTTTTTTCTATTTAACGCATAGATGGGATTCTAAAAGACACTACCACTCCGGTTTAGAGTGGACCAGGGAATAATGGTCAAGAATATTACAAAACATTGACTCACCTTAGTATTTCAAGGGAAACTACAACACGTAGAGAAAGGGCAATAGCACTAGTAGTCAGGCCTGTGGATATACCACAGTCTGATAACTTAATAATTACAACGTTTGATATGTTTACTTACTTTGATTATATATTAATCAATAAGTGACACCAGATAATTAGGATTTACATTTTTATTAGATTACAACGTTTGAAAAATATGGAAATAAATCTGACGATATGTAGAAATTAGAAAAAAAAAGAGTCTTCTAAATAAATAAATTCTATTTTTTTTTAACTTTTTTTTCAAACTCATTTTTTTAATCTATTTGACCCATAGATGAGACCCCAACTGGTACTATTTTCTGGGTCAGTGTGGACCTGTGCGTAATGGCGATGAAATATGTAAATCCTGATTTACATTTTTATCCTGTTTCAATATGCATAGAAAGTTTTAAAAAAAAAAAAAAAGATGTTATTAGTTTGCTGAAATTACTAGTTTGATTATATATCCGCACACGAACGTGAGGAAGTCAAAGTTACCAAAGTGTCATTAAAATTTTACTTTATCTGCTTTGACTTTGCGAGAATCCCAAGCTTTTTCAGATGTTCTTACTGTGTACTTGAGTTTATCTTTTCTTTACTTTCAGTTTTAATCATTTGTAGGATTCATGCGAATCTCAATCATGAGATTCACAGTTACCAAGAAGTGTTTCGATCCAAACCTGAACGAAATCTACAAAATAACCGGATGACGGCCGATTACATAGATAACAAACCTAACTACTTTTACCCTGATCCAAGGGAAATGAGGATAAATCCTGTGAATGATCTGGCAACACTTGAAGTCCTAGATGAGGCGAATGTATTACACACTCTCGGAAATCGCTTCAATCAGAACAAATATTATGTAAGTATCAAGACATGTTTCACTATCATTATGTGAGCATACATCTATTATTATGTGGGCATATATCTATTATTATGATAGCATATATATATATATATATATATATATATATATATATATATTATATATATATATATATATATATATATATATACTAAAGCTGGGCGAGTCAATTTTTGTCCTAGATGAGCAGAATGTATTAGAAAACTATCGGAAATCGTTTCAATCAGAAAACATTATTATGTAAGTATCAAGATATATTTCGCTATCATTATGTGAGCATATATCTATTATCATGTGCGTATATATCTATTGTTATGTGAGCATATACATATTATCATGTGAGCATATATCTATTGTTATGTGAGCATATATCTATTATCATGAGAGCATATATATATTATTACACTAAAGCTGGGGGAATCAATTTTGTCCTAGATGAGCAGAATGTATTAGAAACTATCGGAAATCGCTTCAATCAGAAAACATTATTATGTAAGTATCAATATATATTTCGCTATTATTATGGGAGCATATATCCATCATTATGTGAGCATATATATATTGTTATATATATTATATATTTATCAAGACAACCCATATATATATATATATTATATATATTATATATTATATATTTATCAAGACAACCCATATATATATATATATATATATATATATATATATATATATATATATATTATATTTATCAAGACAACCCTAATAATAAAAAAGTTATAAAAAAGTTATAAAACTCAGCTAATGAATGTATTAGCAAGCCACCCAAAAAACAAAAACACCTGTTTAAAAGACTAATATTAAAAATGAAATTCCTTTCCACTCCCACAAAAACAGGAAGAGGAAGTGAAATACTCATGTATATATATATATACACACATGCATGTAAGAATTCATTTTCATATTATCAACCAAAGCCTGAAGAAGATACCAGAAGATCTGAAACACGTGTTGCATATGTAAAACAAAAAGAATTTTAAAAAATTTTTCTGAGAACAAAATACATTTTGCGGACCTTCTTTTTTTTTTTATAAATATTGAATTTTCTCCCGTTGGAAACAGAACAACATTTTTTATATATATTATTATGTGAGCATATATCTATTGTTATGTGGGCATATATATATTATCATACTAAAGCTGGGCGAATCAAATTTTGTCTCCTAAATGATTTTTTTTTTTACTGTTTAGTTAAATTACACGAAAGTTATACTAAAATATTTCTTAGTTTTAGGATTGACTTATCTTTGAAAAAATTCATTTTAACTGGTTCTAATAATCCGTAATTTGCAATTAATTAAGTCAAAAACTGACCCGTCCATCACTTCACATTCTGCCTATTACTTTCGCCCACTCTATTTATATTTTGATTACACCCTCGTTATATATGTTAGTTTCTCAGTGAACGTAGAGAGACGGATATTGGAGAATTATGAAACGTATTTGTATGTTAGGTTTCATGAACAGCCAATCAGGCCAACATATTGGCTCTTAATAAATTTAAATTAGGTCAGACACTTCTTTTTTAGGAATTATACAAACAGATTTTAGCGATTTTTTTTTTTTAATTCTCCGGTCGTATCTATTTATTTATTCATTTGATTTAATTCGCTTTGCAAACTGACTTTTGACTAATCCCAATTATTTACCCATAGCTCAATGGATGACCCAAGTTTTGTCTAGCATATATATATATATATATATATATATATATATATATATATATATATTGGTTTGGTGGTTGGTTTTGAAGGCAATCACTATGCAAGTTTAAAGAGAAATGAGGTAAGCATGATGTTGTTAGAATTTGTCTATGAATGGACGAATCATTGCAACAAGGTAACAGCTCCAGAACTTAGCTTTCAGAAATCTTCTGACGAAGGGATCTTTATCCCGAAATATTAAGAATAAATCAAATGTAAACAAACAATATCATGGTTACCATTTTTTTCTTTACACTTGCTGCTTTTTTTTAATATTCAAATATGTGGAAAGAAAAACGCTGATTAACGTTGGCGTCTTCATAAAACTACGTGACGTACTTTTTCCCGAAAATTCTCGGAAAATAATTTGAATAAATCGAAAAATTATTTTACGTAGGTGTCTCCATATAATGAATAAAGGTTGTTTGAAAATCGACGTGTCTATTAACTTTTTGGTCGTATCAATATATATATATATATATATATATATATATATATTATATGTGTATATATATATATATATATATATATATATATATATATATATGCTTGGTTGTTCTTAGAAAGCTGATGCTTGTAAGAAAAGTGCAACGAAGCCAAAAGCAAAGAAAAATAAATAAATAAATTAACAAAAAAGGAAAGAGAATTCGAAGAAGCAAAAAGTATAGAAAAAAAAAAGACGAGAAAGAAAAAGAAGAAATAAATTAAAGAAAGGGACAAATAGAGCAAAACAAATTTTTGAAACTTTTTTCCTTCTTTCTTTCCTTGATATTCGTTTTTCTTTTTTCTCTTTCGGTTTTTTTTCTTTCTTCTTTTGCTTCGTTGCACAAAGAAAGAAACAAGGGAAACATTTAAGAGAAAGATTCGATAAGAAGGAATAAAAAAGAAACAAATAAAGGAACCGCAAATAAGGCATAGAAAGAAAGAAAGAAAGAAAGAAGAAAGCAAGGAAAAGAAAGGAAAGAAAGAAAGAAACGAAGGAAGGAAAAGAAAGTAAAGTAAGAAAGAAAGACATATTTGAATATTAAAAAAAAGCAGCCACATACCAAAAGCAGTGGCTCGCTTTTTTTTCTTTTTTTTTCATTAATAATTTATTTTTCTTTAAACCAACGAAGTCCCTGAGGAAGGTTTGTTAAACCGAAACTCTGCAGCGTCGGCTCATTAAACATCACTCGTTAATGAAACTTATGTTTTTTCAATTTTTATAAGATTACATATCTACATGCCTGAATATCTTTATTCCCTTTGATGTTATTTGGCAAAATCTACCCCGACTTAATGGCTGAACTTGCACAAAGGTATCAAAATTAGGGTGACCCAGAAAAAAACAGAACCCAATTTATTTATTTTCCCATTAAACTAACCTTAAACTCCAACCCCAACCCCAACCCTAACCCCTAACCCTAACCCCTAACCCTTAACTCTACCCCCTAGTTAAAATTAACAGTTTTATTACAAAATTTGTGGGTTCTGTTTTTTCTGGGTCACCCTGTATACCGGTGACCCAGAAAAAACAGAACCCAAATTATTTATTTTCCCATTAAACTAACCTTAAATCCCCAACCCTAACCCCTAACCCTAACCCTAACCCTAACCATAGACCCCCTAGTTAAAATTAACAGTTTTATTACAAAATTTATGGTTCTGTTTTTTCTGGGTCACCCTAATTTTGACACCTTTGTGCAAGTTCAGCCGACTTAATATATGTGCATTGGTATATTGAAAATTCAAGACAATTGCCAGAGGTCCTTGTTCTGTGTTTAATATATTTCTCTTTTCTTTTTTTTTCTTTTTTTTTTCTTTTATTGCAGACCTATATTGGTGACATCCTTGTGGCCATTAACCCATGCCAACCTGTCAATCTCTATGACGATAAAGTAAGTTTACTTCCAACATTCTATATCCGATCGTCCTGTCGGCTGGGACTGTACAATCGGTAGGTCGATTTTTCACTTTTTAAAAAAAGTTGTGTGTTAGTGTTCTGAATACTGATACCAAAAATTAGGCATTTTACTTGCACCATTGTTTAACGAAATAGCATGAACTATCGTCTACTAAAATGCACTAAAAATCCTCGTTTTCGCAAAATTCATCCTTTAGAAAAAGAGGATTTTAGTGCATTTTAGTAGACGATCTTTGATGCTATTTCCTCAAACAATGGTGCATGTAAAAGATCTAATTGTTGGTATCAGTATTCAATATACTAACACACAACTTTCGCATAGATGGACAATTTGATAATTTAGAAAAGTGAAAAATCGACCTACCCTATTGTACAATACGCCGACTACATCTCTTCAGAGGGGTAACACTCCAATCGCAATGGGGGCTACCTGCTAGCCGTTGGGGTGACATGTGAAATCTGAGGACGGGATATTAGTGGCTGAACAGACCTCATCTGATCAATCAGTTGGTCATGTCAAGCCCTAGCAAATGTAGAATTTTTTCCGATCGTATTCTTCAAATTGTTATTAAAGCAAATACCAACCCCTTTCTATTATATAAGCGTTAGAAGGCCGTGGCAGATGGTCAACCACCAATATTCATAAATACACATGAAGTTAAAGAAAAAGGTGTGTTTCATACAAAAAATGATTTGGTATTAAATAACCCACAATGGGTGATATGCGATTAAACCGCTCAAAAACTGCTATATGCGATCACATGAACAGACATATATCCATACATATACAGTCAGGTCAGTTACTCTTGCGTAACCTTGAAAGTTATTATAATAAAATATGTACATCTTAGTTTAATAAAATGTCACAAAAATGTGCTAATCCCGAAAGTTGTCAAGAAAGACTATTTAAAAATATATTCATATTTAAATTTTATATATGTTTATATCTAAAGGTAAGATGTATATTTAGATTATTAGTCTTTTCATCGGTTGTTAGTAAACAAAATCAGCATACGAGTTTTTGACATAAGAATTTCATAAAAACCAAAGGCAACTAACTTTTTTATCAAAATCAAAAACTATTTTAGAATAAAAACGTGCCTCGGCTGGGGTGCCTATTGGTGACATGACACATAATTTTAAACATAAATATCCTAAGTTCATGAATATCCATGTTAACCGAAAGGCGTTCCAGAAAAAATCCTGTTCTGCATTATATACATATATGATGGTTTTCATGGATATACCACAAAAAGGCATGTGGCATCATCACATAAACATGAATTGTAGAATGTCTGAAAATGCTCAATATATCGAAGCAATTTCTAAACTGTATCAATAGAGCTCTGGAAAAGAAGAGCGAAGAACTAAAAGCTGGAGGACAAACCATAGCAACCGTAAAAAAAATTGTAGAAGGGGTGATGACTTACCCAGTGTGGCAACGCGAGCACGTACATACCTGGTGCTCAAAATGAGAGAAGGGCTCAAAAGAAAAAAGAAAATATGGCCGTTCTAACACCTTAATTCAAGAAACACGATTTCGGGACCAGGAGCGTTGTTGAGTGTGGTTGGGGTATGTGCAAATTTTCTCGAGATCCAATGTGCATAAAAAATCCCACACGCGAGAGAAAAATGCGAGATGATTTGAACGTTGTACTGCTTATATGTTGGAAACAGCTGAAATATTTTTTGCAAACGGAGAGACTTGGTCGTCAGAATATAGATGTTGGAATAGTGATTACTCGAGTCAGTTTCAAGTCTAAAGAGGTACCTTCCAACTAATCTCTTTATCGTCACTATAATTTGTTATAGCACTGATACCACTGAATTATACATGATGAAAATTCATAGGAGGTTACAAATGTTATTCCACATCTATATTGGACAGAGGAACAAATAAACTACCTCTGTTTCTTACCAGACGAAAGCTCTGCATAGAGGATGTCATTCGGGATTCGTCCATCATTCATCCTGCGCACATGGCCCCAGCTATCGGAGACGACGCTGTCTTAGTAGAGAACACAAGCTGGGAAGTTCAGCTCTCTCTAGAACTGATGTGTTAGTGATCCTGTCCCCACAGGTGATGCCCAGTATATGTCTAAGGTAACGCAGGTAGAAGCTATTTAGCCGCTGCTCTTGGTGGGAGCACAGGGTCAATGTTTCACTTCCATAAATGAGGGTGCTGATAACACTGGCCTATACAATTGTACCTTTGTACGGATAGTGAGTATATATATATATATATATATATATATATATATATATATATGATCAAGGTGATGATCTCATTGATTGTGTAGTCAGTTTCACGTTAAGTATCAATGTTAACCAATGTTTGTAATAATATTATTGTTTCTTTTCTTTTTCAGAAACATGAACAATATAAAGAATTATACAACAGAAGTCAGGAAGAGCCTCACATCTATTGGGTTGCCGATGAACTTTACCGGAATCTACGAGATTCCGGTGATGACCAATGTGGCATTGTCAGTGGAGAGTCTGGTGCTGGGAAAACCGAGAGTATTAAACATATACTTAAACAGCTAATACGATTATGTCCAAATAATGTCAAAGATCTTGTCGAACAACTTGACCAGGTTAGCAAAAAATTATTTACAAACCTTTCTACAACTTAATTAATTAATGTTATTTATATCCTTTTTAGAATACATACTTAGTGTATAAGTTCAGGTATTTTATTAGTACGAACAAATATATGCACACTCCGTTGCAAGTATTTAGGTTTTAATGTAATAAGATATTATATTAAATTAGAAAGGTAATGAAATTAAATAAGAATGCAGATAAAAAGATTTGAAACTGAGGGTATAATCGAAAAATATAACAACTGAAACTTACTGTCCCTTCTTTCATTGCTAAATTTAAAGATTTATCACCGAGATGTTTGCTTACATTCATTATGATAAAAACAAAACAATTAGAAATCAATAATACTAAGCACATATTCATTAAAATCAATACCTGCCCCCTTGATTTAAAGGGGTAGGGTTTATTGCCCAGTGCTTGAGGTGCCCCCCTTGAGGGGGAATGCCGACGGGATCGACGCAATTTTTCGCCTGTCACACATGAGCTTCGGTTTGTGGGTGGTCCCACGTTAATAGGGCCTTGTGCCTAACCCGTACAAGTGGGGTACGAGGTAAATACAATGTAGATGTGACCAACATTATTAATAATGTAAAATAATTTTATTAATAATAGATGTTTAATTAGGGAATTGTGACTTTAGTAATGTAGTTTAGGTTACATACAGACAAATACACAATTTCCATTATAATAATACTAGCAGTAATAATAATAGAAAAAATGTAGAAATGTTCCGCACATATTTCTTAGTGTGCGGAACATTTCTACATTTTTTCTATTATTATTATTTCATTTCATTTTGTTATTTAAAAATAATAATAGATAGAATAATGTACATATGGATAAACTCCTGACCGAAACACATGTAAATTAAATTAATTAAAATATCCTATTTTATTCATTCAATACTTTCTTTCCTTTATTTCTCTTTTCAACACACCGTCGGATTCACTTCCATTTTCATTTTACATATATATATATATGAATTTATATATTTATATATATTGATAGATAAGAGATTTAGTATTGACTTTCTAAACCCATGCAAGACTGGGTAGCTCTGCTAGTAGATTTATATTATCTTAGGTAGTGATAATATAGCTATAATAATAAAAAAAAACAACAAACATATTTTCAATGATTAAGAGGGATAATGAAGAAAATACTTTCAAAATGTTTTTCAGGTTAACCCTTTGCTGGAGTTATTTGGCAATGCTACAACCCCCCTTAACAAAAATTCGAGTCGATTCTGTAAATTCATTGAATTACAGTATACTGCAGAGGGACAGTTGCGAAATGGTGAGTCTCATTTTCATTTCTTTTAAAAAAATCTTGA
>CM042140.1:116279739-116282239 GCA_023376005.1 Doryteuthis pealeii
ATTAATTTCAATGGTTAATTAAATGTATAGTACTTTGAGTTTCTTGTAGTTGTTTTTTTTTGGTACCCAATAAAAAAAAAAAACAACAAAAAAAACAAATTACTATGCAGAAAACTTTCCGTTTTAATTTTCCGACCTAAATCAGAAGTCAGCCCTCTTGAGTAAACATATCAAACTATGTAATAATTGAATTATCATACTAGTATATATATATATATATATATATATATATATATATATATATATATATATATATATATATTATATACAACAGTGTATGGTTATCAGTATGAGACAGTGGTGCTATAAATTCGTAATATATGGTATATATGTATATATATATATCTATTACGTGGATGTTTATCTGCGACCTCAAGGTTTCGTGCACATCTTTACATGGCTATTTTTAGGCAGGAAGAGTAAGATTTGGAGAAAAGAGAGAGAGAGGGGATAATTAGATAGATAGATAGATAGATATCCCTTATAGAAATTCACTTTTTGCTTCATATATTTACAAAACACGATTGGAGGGAAGTAATACGAGAAAATTTCACCCAGCACATAAAAACAACTAGTAAATCAGGAACTTTTGTAATGAATTTCAAACATTTTGAATTTCAGGCCAGATCCAATGTTTTATTCTGGAAAAATCCCGACTCATTCAAAGACGCCAGAATGAGAAAAATTTCCATATTTTCTATGCATTGCTGGGAGGACTGTCACCTTATTACAAACAGCAATTTACTTTGGGTGATGTGGCTGATTACAGGTAAGTTCCGTACATTTTTATTCTGAAATGTGTATCAAAACTTCATCTAAAAGATAAAGTTTTAATTTAAAGAATATATATATATATATATATATATATATATATATATATATATATGAAGAAAAATGAGTAAAGAAAAGAAATGTAGATGGATAAAAATGAATTTTATCGATATCACTTTTAATCGATATCACTTACACATGTGTTTCGGTTTGTTTATCAAAATGTATACGGATTTACGTTATTATCATTAAAATAATTAGATGGAGTTGAAATGATGATAATGATAATAATAGGAAAAATGTATAAAATATTCCGTACATAGAGAGATTTTTTTACGACCTACTCGAGTTTCATCATCTAAATCGTCAGGATTACATCTGTTGAATTAATCGAGTTTTCGATTAATATCAGTTGATACCACGTATGTCTGTTGAAACGGATCTTATCGTTACAGATAGAGTTTTTTTTTAATCCATAAACAAGCGTCTATCTGTAACGATAAGATCCGTTTCAACAGACATACGTGGTATCAACTGATATTAATAGAAAACTCGATTAATTCAACGGATGTAACCCTGGCAATTCAGATGATGAAACTCGAGTGGGTTACTTTATATCCATTTCTTAAATATATATATATATATATGTGTGTGTGTGTGTGTGTGTGTGTGTGTGTTTAATGTATTATAGTATTTCTTTTGTATGTCCATTACGATTGCAATTTTTATCGATATGATTTGTTTTGATAGAATATTGGCTAATGAAGATGAAACAGATGGCGTCTTTGTAAATCAAGCTGACTTCAAATTGTTCATGGATAAATTCGAAGCTTTGGAAATTGCTCTTCAGAAAATTGGATTTCAATCTGAGGTAAATTATCTTCTTTTGTGTAATTTTGCCATTTATTGTTTTGTACTCTCTTAGATTTCGATAAAAGTAAATCTGCAGACACTTGCTGGAAAGCGAGTGTTTTCAATACTCTAGCGTCTTCCTCAGGATTCCTTCTGATATAAATAATGCTGCTCTTTTTTTTCAGTACTTTTTTTGCTTTTTTACAAGACTCTTGAACCTCTTCAGGTCTCTTAAATAACGATGAGTACAAAATATTCCATATTTTCAATTTCTGAAAGGGAATTTAACACGTTTGAATTCAGAGTTTTCCTTCTACAACATTGTTTGCCTAACCAAGGTTAAAGAGTCCAGTCTGCCCTACTATTTAGCCATAGCTGGAGGGAAAATATTTGGATACATACCTTTCTTTAAAGTATTAGCACTTTGTGAAAGGCAAATTGCCCCCTTCAGGATTTGAACTCGTATCGTCGTGTCCACTTCATATGACGGTAACCATTACACCACGGACCTCAACAAATAATCCCCGAAATAAAGTTAGATCCACCGGGGACAAAGTTTACTTACTGGACATGTATGCCGAAAAGCGAGGTCCCTTGAGTAAAAATTGTGATATTGTAAAAAGTACCTAGTACCTATTACGTAAGTATAACATTTCTTATCTAGATGTAATTATAATCTTATTATAATGGAGATTGTGTGTTTTTCTGTCTGTAACCGAAACTATATAACTACTCAAGTCACAATTTTCTTAGTTATTGAGATCACATTCTCCATGAATTTATTTTTATTTTACCTCAATTATTAATAAAATTGTCTTACATTATTAATACTGTTAAACTATGTCTACATACTTACAACATGCAATTATATTTATAT
>CM042140.1:116292239-116333439 GCA_023376005.1 Doryteuthis pealeii
AAACATTTACATCTAAAAACAGACCTAATTATCATTATGCTCTGATGCCTTTTTATGAATCGAACTATTGTCAATATTAGCAATGAAAATGATATAAAAATATATTCATTTTAACAACATTGTGTTTTCATACCCTTATATATATATATATATATATATATATATATATATATATATATATATATATATACTCACACTTACAGACGTATTTAAAAAGAATGGGACATTTGATTCACACGCAATACATATGTGTATGAGTGCGTGCGTGTGTGTTATTGAATATATATATATATATATATATATATATTATATATATAAAGTAAGTAAGTAAAGTCATCGGGGCGGCCTAATGTCGGTATCAGCCAGTCAGCGAGGGTGTCTATCCCCTTTTCAATAGCGCTAGACCAAGGAGATTGCTTTGGCGTCTGAGGTGGAGCGCCACACCTACCATCAGCTCCTTACTTTACCGCACAGATCCCTGTGCTACTCATACGCTGAGTTGGCGAGGACCGGTATCGAACTAGGAACCTTGTGGTTTCTAGCCGAACGCTCTACCGACTGAGCTAACCCGGTCCCTATATATATTCTGTCTCATCTGTCAATAAGCAGCTTTGCATACCTATCCACCATTTCAGGAAACTATTGTGATAAAACCGGCTGCTGGCCTTCATAACAGATTCCTGTGTGACTGATGATGTTTAAATACGCTTAGCGTAGTTCCGCACAAAACCAGAAAAATGGGACATACATTGAGAATCGAACTCACTAGAAATATTTAACCATTATGCCATTGGTGTCGCCCCTGTTTTCTGAGTGTTAACAGAATTGCATATGAACACATTATCTTCTGGCCTTTTTACTAATGAACGCTCAATGTAAAGATTTAGTTACTGGTGCACATACAGTTTTATACATACTTATATTCACTTAGGAGGCGCTTGGTGTATAATGGTTACCGTCGTAGGGAATGTACACGGCGATACGAGTTCAAAACCTGGTTGAGGCTGTTTGCATTTTACATACAGCGAATACCCTTGGGAAAGGGACGAATCTATTTATTTTCCCTCCAGTTCTGGGTAAATAGTAGGGCAGACTGGGCTGTTTAAGGTTTATTCCTGCCTACCATACTCTACATGCCTAGATATCCGGACGATCAAACTACGTTATAGAACCAGAGAAAAACTGATAGTTTATTTTTAATTTTAGAGTTGTTGATTTGAGTTCAGCTGAACAACTTATATAATAAAAATGTGATCTGTAAACGTATCAGCTAGTTTTCAACTGCTATACATAGTGAAGTATTTTTCCTCAAGCTATGGGTAAATAATAGGTCAGACTAGACTCTTTAACCTTGGTTCGGAAACACATCTAGGAGAATGAAAAATCCTAAATTCAAACCAAATGGGCTCTTTTCTCGTTAGTCAAAACTACTTTGAGAGCTCCTCCTGATTTCGAGAAAACAAAAAAAATTCTAATATATCATTCATTTAAATATCTTCTCCGGTTATATTTCATCTTTTTATTCATATTTTTTTCAGAAAAAAAAACCTAGTATATTCAGTTTACTGGAAGAAGCAGCTTCGGTTCCCACTGGCAGTGACGAAACGTTGATATTCCAACTAAACAAACATTTTACAGACAATCCTCTTTACGAGTGCGAGAATATTGCCTCAAAAGAATTTAGAATTTTTCACTATGCAGATAAAGTAAGAAGACATTTCAATTTTCATCGTCTTATCTTTTCCTTTTCCTGATAAACATTGTCTTGTAGATTAATTGCCAAATTAATTATCCAAAAATTATTTTTTTCGTTTTTATTTTATATTTGATTTTCGGTACTTATTTTCTACCAGGATAACTCCCTTAAAATTATTTGTCTTCTATTCATACTTTCTCTCTTTTGTCTTTTTATTTATACTGTAATTAGTTTCGAAAATATATAACCCCCCAAAAAATAAGGGGTGTTTAAAGTTAAGTGACCTGAAAAAAATCAGAAAATTTTGAAATAAAATAATTAATGCAGTATAAAATTAATTCATTGATAAATCAACACAGAACATTTTTTTTAAATTCGGATAATCTTCTGATTTTTGGTTTTTTTTTCGGTCGCCCCCCCCCCCGACCGAAAAAAAATCTATTTTGTGAAATACGGATTTTACGCCATCTTTGGCAGAGCCTAGTATAAAATGTATTAAAAATAAATTACATGAGCGATAATATTTTGCTTTTTATTTTATTTTTTACTGATGAAGACTCTGTTACTACATTTCGACTGAGACAAAAAGGTGCATATTGCATAAATGTATCCTGGCCTCCTACCCCCAAAAACGCTCAGCGGTGCCTGCTGAAAATCCGATCCGTCCGATCAAAAGCAAAATTAAAAGGAATAAAAAAATGTATTGGCTGAATCCTTTATTTAATCCATTAGTGATTGTTCTGATTCCATTAACCATAACCGGGTACATGTGTAAAGGTTTCGGTTTGAAGTTCTATGAAAGCTTCCGATTATGTCATGAAGGCTCCTGAGTTCAACAAGAAGGTTCTCAATTTCGACAAGAAACACTTGAAGAAGACCGGGGGGAATATCGACCGAAACGTTGTGTATATAACAAAAAAGATGGTGACAACAATTCGAAAAATCTAAATAATACAAATTATCAAGCCTCATCTAAGAAAATATCAAGCCTCATCTAAAAAAAGGAAGTTAAATAATTGCTATGATAGGGTAACCGCTCGAGTAAAAGGAAGACTCTGAATTGAAATTCTCTATCAACATGTCAGCGTGGTAGGGTAAATTGTCCGCAGAATGGTTTGCACAATAGAAAGTCAGAATGGTTTGTCTGACCACAATGTAAATCAAGTCAAGGAGAACAACTCCAAATTCATTGGCAGGTCAGAAGTGTATAAAAAAAAACGCTGAAGAGAACGACAGCTGAGTGTTGTCGAAACTGCGTGAAAAATTTCCGGTACAAGCGGTTAAAAAAAAAATTCAAATATGCAAATCACACGTAAAAAAAAAATGATGTGACAAGTTTATTGTTATGTTTATGTCAACTGGAAAAAACGCCCTCTTGGCGGTGTAAAAATAAGTTTTTGAAAGATATTGCCTGAGGGGGGAGGTTAAATGAATAAGATAAAAACGTACGAGGAAAATAGATTTTGTTCGGATTTCATCAAATTAGATAGGGGTGGGGGTCGATCTAGTAAAAAAACTATTTCACAAAATACATTTTTTGGGAAAAAAACTATTTCAACCATAAATTCATCTAAAAGGTAAATAAGTATCGAGATTTTCGTGAAAATTTGAAAATTAATAGATTTTTCATAGAATGTTAATATTTTATGTTGTATTGATACTGAGTATAATTTAAATAGTCATTGATAAACTAACTTGATTCTTCAAATTACTGTGACGTAAGCAGTGACGTACTTTTCGTTACAGACAAAAAGAGACCGAATTTTTATTATTAATGGATGTTGAAAGCCTCCGCCAAAAACTGTTAAAATCTTTTCGAATCTTCAAAAAATAGTTTGATAACAAGATTCTCTGGGTTCTTATGAACAAGAATAATGCTTTTGGGGGGCTATTATTGAATAAGGATTGATTTTAAAGGTATTTCAACTTGCCTAGGGGTATTTTATGCACAGAAGTCAGGGAATCGCGTTCACTGTACGTTCATATTTACATTTGTTTCTTAATAGGTAGAGTTGTCTCTTAAGAGTTTTGTAACATATCAAATTAAACCAGAGATGGGACTCTAGCAGGTACTAGGACTCCGGGTCAAAGTGAGTAATTTCAATGAAGGGAGACTCAACACACGCCCGATCTCTAGAACTGGAATCTTGTAAGCAGAATTAATTTAGCTTCATACTCTAAACATATTTTGAGCCCTGTCGACTGGGACTTTATACCGACTGCACCTCTGCAAAGGGGTAACCCCCCCACCTCAAATGAGACCTTCTCTTGGTTGTGGGTGGCGACTCGTGATGCTAAAGGACGGAATATTGTCCATGACATGTAACACACCACTTAGACCCTTACTTAGTCCACGGCTGACCACGTCAAGCCTTAGCAGCTATATGATTGCCCCAACCCTATTGCCCTTATGGCAAGCACTAAACCTTTTTATCATATGGGTGCTAGAAGGCGGTGGCTAAAGGTATTCATGTAATGGGAATGATGTAAAACTCTATCTGATGGTGAGGTTCCAGTTCTGGAGGTTTGGGGAATGTGGAGCACCCCTTCATTACCATTGCTCCCAGGTCCACTTTGAACTGGAGAGGTAGTACATGTTAGGGTCCTTTTCTACCAAATTATCGCTTATAAAAAAATCCACTTAGCAACAAACAACTGCAAACAACCTACTGTCAAAACCAATAAAAATCCTTGAAAAAAAGACATATCAAAAAATTTGACCATCACTCACAGCAAATAAATCTAGGTGGGTTGACCAATCAATCAATCAAAAGACATTTTTTGCTTCTTTATCTCTTTGTTGTTGTTATTGAAGGAGATTTAAGAAAATAAATTCAGTGTTCTTAATTAATGTTTTTTTTATAATGTTGTTACACAAATACAAGACGGTTAAATTTTGCTTTAAAATCAGGGAACTTATTTCTTTAGGGGAAATGAAATTTAAGGCATTAACTGTAATTATTAAACTATTATTTGGTATTCATTATATACAAAAGTCTCTAGTATTTAAAAAGAAATATTTCAAAAAATGTTTTCAACTGTGAATTCAAACCTATTGTTATACGTAATATAACCTATCTACATAATGGAATGATCCTACTACTACTATAAGTAGCAAAGACAATTGTAGATTGAGGAACAAGCGACACGATTCAGTTCTAGACTGTATTGTCGGAGGTAACTTCACTTTCCTTATGTAAATTCTACTTTCTTTGTTCAATACAATTGTATCAACTTTCACCAGTCATTTACCTTTGTTTGTGACCCTTAATAACCCCACAACACTTTTTTATGCGCAATTCTATTTATATATCTATCTATCTGAATCTGTTAATCTATCTGAATCTGTTAATCTATCTGAATCTGTTCATTTATGAAAAAAAAAAAAAAAAAAAACATGAATAAAAATAGACATTTAATAGATCGTTATAATTCCTTCAATGAGATCAGAGAAATTCATAAAAGCATAATTTAATGATCTGATTACAAGTTTGATGCTAAAGAAAATGTTTAATTCCATGTTTCTAATTCAACTTTTTCATTCTTTACTATAGGTATCATACAATGTTGCTGGCTTCACAGAAAAGACAAAAGATACACTGTCTAGATGCTTGAAGAATATCATTCAGCAAAGCGGAAACCCACTAGTTAAAATCAATGCTACGTAAGACATTAAAACTCAATATAAACAGCATATATATATATATATATATATATATATATATATATAAGATTTTTGAATGTTTGTTTTTTAGAAGCATTGTTGAATAAAGTATATATTATATTTTTGCTTGAAGGCACAATATCGAATTTTATACGATACATGCATTGTAATTGCCTTCAAGCAAAAATATAATATATATATATATATGTGTGTGTGTGTGTGTGTGTGTATGTATGTGTGTGTGTGTGTGACTGACTGGCTGTATTTGTGTATATATATATATATATATATATATATATATATATATATATATATATGTGTGTGTGTGTGTGTGTGTGTGTGTCTCTGACTGTCTGTATTTGTGCGTGCTTTAGGGCCGGTTTAGTTCAGTCGGTTCCTGGTTCGATACTGGCCCTCGCCAACTCAGCGTATGAGTAGCATAGAGATATGTGCGATAAAGTGATGAGCTGACGGTAGGTGTGGCGATCCACCTCAGAAGCAAAAAAAAACAATCTCCTTGGTCTATTGCTGTCTGGCTGATACTGATATTAGGCCACCCTGACGACCCTACTTACTTTATATATATATATATATATATATATATATATATATATATATATATATATATCACACAAAGTTATTACCACGTTTTCATTGTAGTAGCATAAGTAGTTAATCCAAAAGGGCTCAATATATTTCGCAGAATATGGAGCAATTATAATTGTAGAAAAAAGGTTTTCTTTCTATCCCGGTCTCGGTGTTCAAGGTACATCTTCCTCAGCAGCTGAAGTAAAAAAAATGACTACAACTATATATATATATATATATATATATATATATATATATATATATATATATATATATATATATATATATATATAGAGAGATAGAGAGAGAGAGAGAGAGAGATGTGAGGTATCCAAAACTTGGTAGTAAGGGATGATTCTATATGTGATATCTAAGACACACTGTTTTATTATTATTGTATGATCCAGTATGTATAAATACAGTGAATCTTTAAATCACTACAGAGAGCTCAATGTATAATAATCTTTTTATATATTATATACAGAGCAATATTTATCTTTGAAAGGAAGGAAAAACTCAGCACCGTTATTCCATAATAAATGTATTATGGAATAACGATGTTGAGTTTTTCCTTCCTTTCAAAGATAAATATTGCTCTGTATATAATATATAAAAAGATTATTATACATTGAGCTCTCTGTAGTGATTTAAATATGAGGATGTTAATCCGACAATAAAAAAATCACACATATACAACTAATGACAAATCCAATTCCCCAACACACACATATAAAAAAAACAATTAAAGCAGACACACACACACACACACACACACACACACACATACACATACATATTCATCTTGACCAATCCTTACAATCCAACATTTCTGGACAAACACCTGCATTACCACTCCCCATCTAGAGAGAAGAAAATCCACTACCCACCTCCAACCACACCTGCCCCTACTGTCAACATACTGTTTTCACCATTTTGAGAATATCCATCATCGAATCAAGAACTATATTCAAGTCCTGAAGAAGGTCTAATAGACTGAAAAGTTGCCTCATCAACAATAAACATCCATTTTCCATAACATCCCATGTTTGTCTACTTCTCCACACACACACACACACACACACACACACACACACACACATATATATATATATATATATGTATATATATATATCAACCATAATTGTGTGTCACTATTCTGTTTGTTTTTCTTGTGTGTGTGTGTGTGTGTGTGTGTGTGTGTGTGTGTGTGTGTGTGTGTGTGTGGGTGTGTGTTACTATTTTATGTGTGTTTCAATGGTGAGTCGCTTAACCGCAAATCCGATTTCCAGTTTCATCTGCACAACGGAAACT
The DNA here is from genome assembly GCA_023376005.1 of Doryteuthis pealeii. Classification (NCBI taxonomy): domain Eukaryota; kingdom Metazoa; phylum Mollusca; class Cephalopoda; order Myopsida; family Loliginidae; genus Doryteuthis; species Doryteuthis pealeii. The sequence continues at coordinate 116,299,499 of CM042140.1, forward strand.
GCACCGAGATTTTTTACGAAACCAAAATTGTTCGGTGTAATGATATTAATACTGTGCGGCAATAACCCACAATTTCTTTTCATTAATAATATCCTTATCGTTTTGTTGATTTTATTTTTATTCTATATAATTGCATGTCTGCAATATCCGAAAATGAAATATCTAATATATTCTCGTGTTATTCTAATCCGACACTTTTTTGTCATAAATAGTCCATTATCTTATCTGGATCTTAGGGAACTTGATTAATTAAAACTTAATTTTTTGCTTTTTTTTTATTTCGACTAAACTCATTTTTATCAATTCCGTCTTACGTTAGTTTATATGTCATCATTAAGACTAATATTTTTTGTCTTTGTTTTATTTTTAGAGCCAAAACAATGGATGGGAAGAGAGAATCAATGAGGTTAATATCATTTTTTTTTACCTACAAATAAAATGAAATAGAATAAAATAAAATATTGCCTGCTATGCTGACAATTAGTGCTGTATTAAACTATAGCACGTACACTGATTCCGAATCTATGCCCGGAAAGATAGAGAGAATAATTAGATGAGAAAAAGGAAAGAAAAAAGAAAGAATGAGTTAAATGAAGATTATTATACTTTTTACTTATTGAATTATTAACAATAGCTCTTAATATTATTAAGATGAAAAAACGTAGTTTTGAGGTTTATTTTAATCAATGGTCTTATTCATTGAACGTTGAAAAGCAGCGACACTACTCGTTAACCAAATGAAAGCCTACTACACTGCTTAAGTTGATCATTGGCTTTAAAATGGAACAAAATCCGAGTCGGTTCCCGATTATAATGCCAAATAATTAGGTTTCATTAATATATTTCATGGATTATTATTCTAGGTCATAAAGTTCACATAGAATTATAAGTATTGAATTTGTATCGAAGAATCGTAGTGGAAACGTTGATTAGAGTTGAATGGGTGATAGTAGACAACGTGTCATATCCCCATTAAAAATAAAAGAACCCATGTAAGGGCTGACTTAAAGCTAATTTAAAAAATCGAATAATTCGAACATAGTTATTATCAAACCTTGTAATAATCCAATAAGTGCATACAAAGGCATCCATCAGTATCACAAGATCCCATGGATCTGCGCCTGGATCTCAGTATAGGCTTATATAATTTTATACGAAAAACCAACAGTTGCTTAAACTGTAGGAATCCTCTCTTTGCGACGCTAATGTTTTTGAATGAAATCTCAAAGACCTATACAACTTGAAATCAATGCAGGGGTTTCCAGAACGAGACTGAAAAAATACCAGAAACTCTTAGAGACTACACCTCCTTTCTTTTAGACCGATTGTCACATAATATCAATTTTTCTATCAATCTATACAGAATCCTTAGTGGTCTACATGTTCCGGTGAACTACATCAAAAGATTTCCGAATACATTTTATACTAATAATTTTGTTTTGAATTTTAGACTCCAAGATATTCGAATGAAAAGATGTGAAGCAGTTACTGAACAATTCAAAGTAAGTAAAATCAATTTATTATTAATTCAAATTTACATGTGGATGTATATAGTTAATGGATATAGATAGATGAATGGATGGATATATAAATATATATATATATATATATATATATATATATATATATATATATATAGAGAGAGAGAGAGAGAGAGAGAGAGAGAGATAGAGAGAGAGAGAGACAGACAGACAGACAGACAGACAGACAGAGACAGAGACAGAGAGAGAGAGACATGGGGAGAAATATATTTGAACGGAACAAGATAGATAGAGAGGGAGATGGAAATATATATATATATATATATATATATATATATATATATATATATATATATAGAGAAGAGAGAGAGAGAGAGAGAGAGAGAGAGAGATTACAACCGAATATAATAGATAGATAACTAGATAGCTCGATTTGATAGATAGATAATTAGAAGCTTCAATCAGGAAGGGCCGAGTTAGCTCACTCGGTAGAGCGTTCAGCTAGAAACCACAAGGTTCTACTAAGTTCACTAAAAACATTTAAGTTTCCAAACATATTACGCCAAAGAAAATATTATTTATAACAAAATAAACATCAAGATATATTAAAACATAATTCATTACATTCTATTTCATTATGCATTTACACAATACGGTGCTATTTTTCTTTAAAAAAAACTTAACAAAAAGGGTATCAGGGGGGTGCTAGAACTAATTAATGACATTTCATTTTATTTTAATGGATACAATTGATTTGATATACGAAGAAATTAAGTTATGAAAGGAACGAATGAAACTCTTATGTCAGGTTACCATTGTATATTAAACCCATAACAATCTCAATTATATAATCTAGGATTTAGCATGAGCCTAACTTTTTTTTAAATATGTGTATTTACCCTCTTTTTTATAGGCATCTCTTCGTCAGCTACAGACCAAACTGAACCAGTCAAACCTCATGTTCGTAAGGTAAATATAATTTAATAACGCAGGAGTTTGAATTAAAATTGAAAAAAAGACGAAAGTGATGGAAGAATAAGTTTCAGTTGTTCTATTATACTGTTTCAAATCTTTTTATCTGTATCATTATTTAGTTTCATTAGCCTTTCTAATTTATTATAATATTTTATTACATTAAGATTTAAATACTTGCACCCATTGTATAATTTCCAAACAGGATATGAGTATTAAATTACTTGTACTTTTCTATGAGACGTGGCAAACTGATACTATGTTATGAAGAGAAATTCGGAACACTGGTCGTTCGAAGATGGAATTAGGAGCATATATTAAAGCAATGAAAATATAAAAGAGCTTAATAAACTTTAAACTCCCACTATATGCACAGTAGATTTTTTGGCTACTGTCATGACCAAGTAATGATTAAGAAGAGATAGACACGCTGATTTACACCAATAAAATTTCTAGAAACCAAACTCTGCAGCAGAAATCTCATCAAGGGAATAAATACCTAAGCCATCCCCATTATAAGATAATCTAGGTCATTATCAAAGTGGACAGAGAGGACAAGGGTTTGGTTTTCATATAGCACTTGGGAAAGGTAAAAATCCAACAATTATCCCTCCAGCTATGAGTAAATAGTAGGGCAGATTGGGAACTTTAACCGTGGTATGGCAACCGGTCTAAGAGAAGGAAACTGAAGGAGCTCTCTTCTTGTAAGTCAAAACTACTTTGAGAGCTCCTCCTGTTACATATTGATGGGCGTACTTTTGGTTTTGGACGGTTATTGCAGAAAATAGTTTTGTATTCAAATTAAAAGGATATTATTTGAATTAAAATCTGGATGGTTACATTTGATTGACATTTAATAGCATGGTAGTGAAATTTAGAATATCTCGGATTCTTGTGAATCGATTTTATATCTCGGTTTCTTGTGAACTGATTGCGATGAAATTTTCATCAGATGATCTGCACAATAAGGCAAACCATTCTTAGATTTTCATTATTCTATGTAACGCCCTTTTGTTTTGATTTAATTTCAGATTCGTTGTTATTTGGATGAACCTTGCTAATTGTTTTTGAATGGTGATTCTGAGTGTATATAAGAAGAAAATGTTCAAACAATTCTTTGTTTTCCTCCTTCAGGTGTCTAAAGCCAAACCCTTACCTCAAGCCAATGAAATTTGATACGCGTTGCATGAATATTCAATTAAAAGCTTGTGGTCTTGCAGAAGCGGCCAAGATTCGAAGATTGGGGTTCCCAGTAAGATTGTGTCACTCAACATTTGTAGAAAGGTAGGTGAGCATATATATATATATATATATATATTATATATATATGTGTGTGTGTGTGTAAATTAAACGTAGCTCATCTGACGATATATAACGTGAGCCCCATTTTTTGGTTTATTTGATTTACTTCTTACTATGTTTACTTTGTGCACATTGGTTAAATTACAAAACGTCGTGTTCTTTAACGTTTATATTTTCACTAGTTTTACTGTTGTTTTATATTTTACATGTTTTAGTATTTATTTTAATTATATATATATATATATGAAAGTAAAATAGAAGTGAATCCGACAGAATGTATAGAAAGTTTTTAGAAAAAACAAGATGTTATTAGTTTGCTGACAGATCTGTTTCGACCTTATAAAGCGGTCTTTTTCAAAGCAACTAAATTTATGAGGAAATACGGAATAAATAAACCGTTAATCACGAGTTTTTAGTTTTTCTAATGCTAAAAATGCTTCTGATTTTTAAAAATAAAATTTATTTTATTTTTATCACAAAATACGCATGTTCAAACATTTTAATAATTCCGGCCCTGAATGAGAGCGTTTGTTTGTACCTCGTGATTAACGGTTTATTTATTCCGTCTTTCCTCATAAATATAGTTACTTTAAAAAAGACCGCTTTATAAGGTCGAAACAGATCTGTCAGCAAACTAATAACATCTTGTTTTTTTCTAAAAACTTTATATATATATATATATATATATATATATATATATATATATATATATATATATATATATAATATTATATATTAAATAACCCGCGAAACATGATATGCCATTGAATAAAGAAACATAACCAACCCCATCTTACGACTTCAATAAGTTTATTGTCTTTCTTTCAGATATGAAATTGTTATTCCAACGGAGTATACAGGATTATCTGACATCGATAAATGTAAATGCATTATTCGGACGTGCCGTATTGACCATTTTCATATCGGTAAAACAAAGGTAAGCATTTCAGATAATTGCGGATGAACATTTAGGAATTGAATAATGGTTAAGACACCCGGATTTAGACCAATAAATTTTATCCTTACTAATTGCCCGACCATCTTAAAGAAAAATATACGCCATTTTGTTTTTTTTTTGTTTTTTGTCGTCACATTGTTTTAAAGATTATACCATCAAATAATTCGAGGAAAGTACATAATTTTTCAGTGGCTGAACAGACCATATTTTGAATGGCAATCTCTGGTGCAGTGATTGCAAACAAACGGTGATACTTGCTGGATATGCCGTTGTCTCTCCTTCCTTATGGCTCTCTTTTCTGTAATATAGTGAAAAATTTGAAAAAACACAGGTTCAAATAAAATGAGGGGGAATTTATTCAGCCAACACTGCAGTGTTTCAATCTGTTTAGTAGATCTTTTTCAGGGCCTTTGTTGATATAAGGAAAAGTAAAAGGTTTATCACAGAATGATAGGTGACTGTGATCGGTTTGTTTAAAATGTTTTGAATTGAAAGTCAGCGTTCCCGGAAATAGATTCGAAAATAGACGCGTAAGATAAACGGTTTGAAGTCGAATATATATATATATATATATATATATATATATATATATATATATATATAGGAGTAAACTATGGAAATAAATCGGACAATTTATAGAAAATAGAAAACAAAGTAGTACAAAAAGATGGATTCATCCTTGATGGTGAAACAGATCTTTCGGTTTTTATTAAACCATAACCAGGACTGTAAGATGGAAAGAATGTTGTAGTTCGATTGTAGCAAGAGTGGTCACCATGAGGATGGGCACGACGATCGAATTAGAAAAAATTTATAAAAATAGAGGAGAGTGTAAATTAGTGAGAGAAGATGATTAATTAAGTTTTGTGTTGTAGCTATTTAAGATTATTTTACTAAGGAATGGGGATATATTGAAAAATCCTAATCAAACGACTTAACGATTTAAACACACCAGTGTAATCCTAGACGAGATAATAATAATAATAATAGTAAAAAATAATAATAATAATAATAATAATAATAATAATAATAATAATAATAATAATAATGTTAGTATAGCATTTAATTCTAAGATAAACAGCAAAAGATAAATGAATTAAAACTTAGTTTAATTCTAATAATTCATTAAAGAACAAATAAAACAATATCTAACAATATTAAGTCCTTCCTGTGTATAGAGTCAAGTTTGAGAGACTTACCTGTGCGCTGGAGAAGATATCTGGTATCTTAGTGATTTCTTGGGGAGAATTCCGGGTCGTCCTGCACACGGGAGCTTGTCCAGAATCTCTCTGAGGAGTTTTGGTATTTTGCGCCAAAACTCCTGGGCTTGAAACACACAGTGTGCACTGGGCCAATCTATGATTAAAAATCCTGATCCCAGCAGCTCAGCCGTTTTCATTTTCTGTCGACCAGTGTTTCAACTTGAGTGTCGGCAGCGACACTTTATTGATATTTTTATTTACTAAGCTTAGCTTAGATGTGGCACACGGTCAGATGTATGGGGCACCCAATGAGAATCGAACTCACTAACAATGATTTGCAAAGCTAGATCTTGAACCATTAAACCACGTGAGGTACCCACTCTATATTCATATATGACAGTTTGTTTTGTTTTGATTTTTTTTGTGTGTGTGTGGGGGGGTGTTTGTTTTTTGTTCTTTTTTTGTTTGTTTATTTTCAATGCTTCTTTCATTCTAATTGTAGATATTGCTGGATTACGCAGGAAAAAGTTCATTAGAATTGGAAAAAAGAAACACAGTAAGTTAATGTTATTGCTTTGAATTTATTTCACAAACATTGATTAATTGATTTTAACGGCATGTCAACGCATAAAGGGTTTTTTATGACTGGGGGTTAGGGAATCACGTTTATTGTATGTTTATATTTACATTTATTGTGTAGGAGTTTCTTTAGAATTTCTTTTTGCTCAGTGTGCTATCAAATGCTCAAAAATATCTAACTGATTTTTCTGATACATACATGGGACCATAACAGGTTCTACAATTCTTGTGAGAGTGGACCTGGGAATAATTGCAATGAAAGTATACTCTATGCTTCACAAATCTTGAGAATTGCATTTTCGTGTCATACCCATCTCTCCATTCTGTGGGGTTCTTATATCTCTTCAAAGAATACAGTCAGCGTAGTCAGCTCACTGATGCAGCGAGAATATATCAAGTTAGGTCTCGTGATAGATATTATTACTATAAAGTATAACTAAAAAGTATGTATTTTTTATTATCTTTATACACATGGAGGCGCATGGTCTAATGGGTGTAGTCGTAGGAAATGGAATCGTCGACCTGAGTTCAATTCCTGGACAAAGCTGTTTGCATTTCACATGGTGCTAATACCCTTGGGAAAAATGAATCCAATTCTCCCTCCAGCTTTTGGTAAATAGCTGGACAGACTGGGCTCTTTAACCATAGCTAGGTAACCAGTCTAGGAGAAGGAAAACTCTGAATTCACACGTTAAACTCCGCTTAAGAAATCGGCCTTATGTCGCATCCTGCTTGGGCGCAGGGGGTTGGTAAATACATATCGTTGGGATGGCCTAAAGTTGGTATCAGCCAGACAGTGAGGGAGCCTATCGCCTTTTCATTAACGCTAGACCAAGGTGATTGTTTTTTTACGTCTGATGTAGAGCGCTATGCCTACCACCAGCTTCTTACTTTACCGCACAGATCCCTGTGTTACTCATACGCTGAGTTAGCGAGGCCGGTATCGAACCAGGAACATTGTATACCAAGATTATATTATATATATGTATATATAACTTACTAGATGCAATACCTTGCAATACCAGGGGAAAATTAGGTTATTTTCAGTTCCCCGAGTGTGCCTGAAAATACTAGCAAATCTGGGTTCCCATACTGGATTTTCAATAACATTTCCTAGGTGTATTCATGGCAGCTCTTTGTGAAGAACTATCAACAGCTGTTTAAATTTTAAGTCTTTCTTTCATTTAGCTTTCTTTATTCAGAGCAAATAAGCCGAGGATGTTTGAGCTCGAAGAGTATCGAATAAAATTATGTATAAGGTTAGCAAACATACTGCTTTAGTAAAAACAGAGCAATTGAGGAAGTCATTGCAATTATTGAATGCATATTTTATATATCACTGTTTGTAAAGCCCTTAGAATAACTGAAGTAATTCACTACAACCATAATCTTCCCCTCTATAGCAAGGATCACCAAACTTGGTGGGCCGGATGATTGAAAAAATAACGAGCGTGGACAACATTATTATTGTGTTCAATACTTGCTAGCCAGAACGAACTCTCCGAGCAAAAGATATAAAACAAAATTTATCTTTCCATGTTATATTCATAGATTAGTGGCGTCAGATGCAAAAAAAAAAAAAAAAAAAATTAACCTACATATTTATTTTCAAAACATTATTAAAGAACGCAAAATTAGCCGAAAGGTTTAGTGAGATTTGTGAAACTGAAGTTTGCCTTTCAAGATATCGTCAATGTTTAGTTTGGAATTGCGACATCAAATCAAGAGAATTACTTTCAGATGTTTATCAGTCAATTTCGTTCGATGGTTTGATTCCGAAGTCAAGTCTATGAGGATTTAGAAAGCTTAACATGATATTTAGAATTAAATGGTATCAGAACATCTCGCATTCCGTACATTTTTACAAACAAATTCAAGTACCGTCAGCGGGCCTGATAAAATGCCTTCACGGGCCGGATTTTTTTACTGCTACTTCTACTACTGCTACGACGGCGACGGCGGTGATGACGACGACTGCATCATTTAATTTTTTCCATTCATTTTTGGTAGGTTTTTTGTTGCTTTCTTAATGCTTTTTTTTCTGTTCTGATTTTAGATTTTGCAAAGTTTTCATGAAAAGGATTTACCAGAAAATATCAAAAGAACAAATGTAAGTTAATAATTTCTACTTGAATTTCTTTAACCTATAATAACTATTAGGAAATCTGTTTTGCGATTGCTAGTATATTAGTATATAGGTTAAGGGATTCTGTTTATTGTATATGTTAGGATTAAACCGAAAGAAAAATACACAGAGTTGCCTCTCGTGACAGATGCATTGTGGGAGCTACGGCTGGAAATTAGTTTTTGCCATGATATACATGGTTATGTACAGGAGATAGCTGGTTGCACTGAAGCTGAGCTCTTAAGTCACTGTTTGGGTCGCTCGTAAGTTACTGTTTGGCATTTCCTGCACTGTGTTAAATAAAGCCTTGTTAATTTCGAACAATATCGTTTTGCATTTTCATTCAGTGCTCCGTATCTTATCTGTATGTAAAAACATAACAGTATATTTATATTTCATATAATGTTTGAAACAGATCTATCTGACCAATAGATGGGAATATAACAGGTTCTACCAATTTGGATTAGAGTGGGCCTGAAAATAATGTCAATGAAAAGGTATTCCACACTCCCAGATCTCCAAAATTACATTCAGGTTCAATTTAGTATCACATTAAGGACCCTCATTTTCTGGGGTCGAGTCTTACTCTTGTTTCAGGGTCTTTAGAGGATACAGAAAGCATATTCAATGTTCTACGCCACTCTACCGATCAGCCTCTGTCATGTGAGACGATAGAAAAAGTCTTTTTTAAGGATATTTGTCTTCTTTATTGCTGTATCTTATTTTGTCAGGTTTTAGATAATTTAAAATATATTTGCAAACGCGGGTGTTATTTGTTTGCTTACCTTTATATATGTATATATATATTATATATATATTAGTTTCAGCATCAACGTGCCGATGCTCAATCCCTCAGATCATCTTTTTCAACCAATTGTCATATTCCGGGTAAACTCAGTCGGAGGAATTCTCAGAAGAATTTTATGGAAACTGAGCAGGCTGAAACTCAAAAACGCCAGTACCGCATTTCAGATGGATCAATCAAAAATACCGTAAGACAAAATTTATTTCGTTAAACACCAATACACATATACATGAGTGTGTGTGTGTGTGTGTGTGTGTGTGTGTGTGTGTGTGTGTGTGTGTGTGTGTTTTTACTTTTCTTTTAATAGTTATTTTTAGAGATCAACATTTGATTTATTTATGTATTATACTTATATCTTCGGGCTCGTTTTAGGATCGAGGGTGTTCCTTTTATAGCTGCTATTTTTACTTAGTAGCAGCTTGGTTTACCAGATATTGTGTCAATGTATTTCTTTTTTAGTTTTGCTTGGTTGCCATATATGGGGCCATAACAGGTTCTACCACTCCGAGTTAACGTGGACCTTAGCCCCGCTTGCTGCTATCAACGAACGGACCTGCAACCAAGGACTTTGCTCAACAAAAGGATTCTAATTAACACTAAGTGACACCAAGGAAGAACTAAAGGATTTACCCTAACACTAAGGGACACTGAAGAACAATCAAAGAATTATTTACTAATGATCAGCCTCTGCTTAACACAAGGGATCTCCACTGTAAAGTGCTCTCACTTGAAGCCTTAAAAATCGTAACCTTTTTTTAAATTTAAATAGATCATTAAGTAGGCCTGAGCTTATTCTAGTAGTGACCAGGTTTGAATTCAGAGTTTTCTTTCTCCTAGACTGGTTGCCTAACCAAGTTTAAAGTTTAAAGTCTGCCCTACTATTTACCCATAGTTGAAGGGATAATATTTGGATTCATACTTTCTCAAGGGCATTAGCGCTCTCTGAACTTTGGCTTCGTCCATAAAATATAAATGTGTTGCTATGAGGATAATGAGGAGAAAATATATTGTTTATAGTAAACTAATGAAATTGTTTTTTGTTTTTTTTTTTATTCAGGGCATACGATGCTTTTCGCGAATCTGAGAGATCTGTTGATGAAGACAGTGACTTCTTCACAAAAATGCTGAAATTCCTCCGATTTTTGTTCTACATATTCCTGATTTGTGGTATACTGATCTCTGCTGTCTCAAATCGCATCGGTTTACTTTTACTGGCTGGTTCTCCCGATAAAAAAGAGGTATTTTTTTTTTTAATGTACAGGTTAGAATTTGGTATGAGGGTATCCCCTTAGATCCCCCTAATAAAAAAGAAGTATTTATTCATTTATTTATTTTTTAATGAACAGGTTAGAATTTGGTATGAGGGTATCCCTTAGATCCCCCTAATAAAAAAGAGGTATTTATTCATTTATTTATTTTTAATGAACAGGTTAGAATTTGGTATGAGGGTATCCCCTTAGATCCCCTAATAAAAAAGAAGTATTTATTCATTTATTTATTTTTTAATGAACAGGTTAGAATTTGGTATGAGGGTATCCCCTTAGATCCCCCTAATAAAAAAGAGGTATTTATTCATTTATTTATTTTTTAATGAACAGGTTAGAATATTTATTCATTTATTTATTTTGTAATGTTATATTATGATAGTAGGGTAATAAATTAAAAAGGAGCTATTGTCGCATAAATGCGTCCTAGCATCCTGCCCTAAGAAACTAAAACCAGACTCGTGCTAGATGTTTGAAATAAAAATTAAATTGATCACTAAGTATGACTGGGCCTATTCTGGGAGTGACCATCCTAAACGGAGATTTAAGAGGTTTGAATACAGAGTTTTGCTTCTCTTAGGCTCATTGTCTAACCAAGGTTAAAGAGCCCGGTCTGCCCGACTAGTTGGACATAGCTGGAGTTTGAATAGTTGCATTTACACCTTTCCCAATGGTATTAGCGCTATGTGTACTGTGGATTCGTCCAAGATTTGAACTTGGGTCGACGAGTCCATTTCCTACGACTCTAACCAGTACACTACGCGACTCCCTAAGGCGTTTTTTTTTTCGCGTGACATTTGTTTTGAATTAGAATAAAATGAAAATGCCCCACCAAAATTTTTTAAGAGGGGCGTAAAATATTTACATAAGGATTTTTAGGTCTAAAGTTTGATATAAGAAATTATCGAATTTGGAATGTTCTAGAAACATGTGTTTGTGAAAACGAGGATTTTAGTGCATTTTAGTAGACGATCTTTGATGCTATTTCCTCAAACAATGGTGCAAGTAAAAGATTTAATTTTTGGTATCAGTATACAGTATACAAACACACACATTTCGCATAGATGAACAATTTGATATTTTAAAAAGTGAAAAATCCATCTAAACTATTACTCACGTCACCAGTATTTACCTGTACTTGTATATGTAAGAGTAATATGCCCTAATATTAAATTAAATTTCTCGTTTACTTGATACTAATTTTCATTTCCGTCTTACAGGAACATGCCAAATTATTTCTTTCTCTGGGAATACCAATGTTATTCTCTTGGGGTTGGAATGCCATGAGCTGTGCATTTCGTGGAAAGGTCAAAACTTCTTGGAGATCATACATCTGTGTAAGTATAAATCATATTTATTTTCAAGATTCCTTTGTAAAATTTGCCCCTTTCCACGAGCAGTTTTCATGAGAACATTATGTTATGAATTATATCTAAAAGATTGTAAATTAGAGTTTCACAATTTGCTTGAAGCATTGTGTTTATATTAGTTTGGTAGTTGGTTTTGAGGGCTATCACTATGCAAGTGCAAAGAAAACGGAGGTAACTATGACGTTGTTTGTTAACTTTGATTTATTCTTAATACTTCGAGATAAAGATCTTTTTGTCAGAAGATTTATTTGATTATTGTCATCAGCTAACCACATAAGAATTTATATTATCTACTTGTTATCGGGTGGCAATTAAGTCAGCTTCTGTTGTCAGAGATTTGTTTTGTTGTTGCAAGGTATACAAATATCGTATGCGATAGGCAACAATAAACTACATAATAACTCAAAACTGATCGCTGCATTTAAGTATTGAATTAATACTTAAGCTTGGCTTTTAAAATTTCAGCGACGAATTTTCTGCTGATAATTAATTTAAAGACGATTTGATGTACGTAGGTTCTTACTTTCCGTACAAAAAAGTATTTATATTCCATGGGTGATGTTTGCTGGATTTCGCAATCAATTTCGATTATTCGCTTATTTATTTCTTAGTTATAAGAATTGTTAGAATAAAAAGAAAAATTCGTCGCAAAAAATCACGTAAAAATCGAGAATAACAATCGCAGGAATTAAAATTTAGGAATCCAAAATTTCAGCATTGCGGTTCAGGATTCGGCTCGGATTGTTGTTTTTTTTAATTTGCTCACGGAGTTGGCCTGATTTTAAAATGGTCTGATATTTTGGGCTACGGCCTCTAGGAGTAATCTTTGAAAAACTGACACATACACGCGGATATTCGCATGCATTATTACAGATAAGCGTACTTGGACAAATCATTAAAATAAAAAGAGGAAATTTCATGTGTACAAGCATGAACATATATTAGACAAAATCAATGTTTATCTCTTGGTTAGTTGATAGGTTTTACGGCATATCAACACTTATTTGCTAATTCAATGCTGAAATTAGTCCGGGTTTTTTGCAAGGCACTATCTGGTTTTAATTGACTAACTATAATCATTTGTAAATATTTATAACATCAAGTACCTCTAATTATACAAATAATTTAATTGCATAGTTAAATGGTTGTAGGTATTCCGATCCAATATAAATAACTTGTATACAATTGCGTATGGCTTCACGTATTGAAATCAGTAATGTGGTTTTCTCTAAATAATAATGATAATCCTTTGTAGACAGTTATAGCGTCAAGTAACTTAAAAGTATACAAATTAATTTACACACCATAATATGATTTTAAGTATTACTAACACTAATAATTTTCAGTTACATTTGACACATAGATTACACTCTAGCGGGTAATAACATTCCAGGGCATAGTGGAACTGGGCGTAATAATAACGAAAGACTGGTGCCTCACTTTCTAGGGCCTCAGAACAGAAACCTTGCGACCAAGTACAGTTTAGTGTTCTGGATAGAATATTAAAATAGATCCAGTGGTGTGGCTCTTCTTTGGTGGGGTACCCCCTTTCAGGAGAAGCAGAAAATAGAAAAAAAATTTCTAAGTTATAAAAAATATACACAAACTACAACCACATAAACATATATATATATATAAACATATATATTTAAAAAAAAAGAAGGTTTGCAAAAAGGACATTTAAAAAAAAATCTATTAACTTACATATGCGACACGTGTTTCAGATCTGTTATCTTCTTCAGGCATTGAATTATTATATTTTGGCAGAATATGTCTGATATTTGATAGGTTTTCGTAACTTACTTACTTTGTTGTGTAATTACAGAACCATTATAACCAAAAAGTAAGTTACAAAAACACGCACAACCTATCAAATATCAGACATATTCTGCCAAAATATAATACTTCAATGCCTGAAGAAGATAACAGATCTGAAACACGTGTCGCATATATAAGTTAATGAAATTAAAAAAAACATAATCCTTTTTGCACACCTTCTTTTTTTATAGAATATCTATTTTTCTCCTGTTGGACCCATAACAACACTTTTTATAAACACACACACACACACACACACACACACACACACATATATATATATATATATATATATATATATATATTACAAAACTGCAGAATCGAATACGATTACACTAATTGGGATGTATCGTTTTCATGTTCTACTGTTAGTGTTTATGTTTTGCATTGTATACAAAAGTATGGAACTGGAACTCTCCATCAATAGAGTTTAACGTCATTCCCAGAACATGAAGACCCTCAACCACCGCCTTCTAGCTCCCATATGATGAAAATGTTGTAGCTTGCCATAAGAGCAATAGTGTTGAAGCAAACATATAGGTACTAGGATTGACGGGACCAACCAATTGATCAGAGGGCTCTTCTGGCAGCCCGTTAGCCTAAGTAAAGGTCTAAGTGGAGAGTTGCATGTCAGGAACAGCTCATCCTCCAGGATTCCATTCTTAAGCCTCGTGGATTACCACTCACAGCCAACAGGTGGCCGCATTGTTGGTTCTGACCCCTGCAGAGGTGCAGTCGTTTTTTCTAAGCCCCTGATGACAGGGCTGACAAATAATAGGGTCGAACCTTAGCACAATGATTTGTTAATTGGAGCCAAGCATGTGTCGGGCCGGTTACACGTTTCTTTAATGTTTTTAATGAAATAGATAACTAAGTAAGTGTTGTACCGGCCCGTTCCTACAGTGGAGAATATACACCGTTCTCACTATAATAGTGAGACACCGAGTGAAAGTTGTACTGTTACCGTTTAACGGCAAGCTAAGCCGTTCCTGTACCATTATTGTAATTACACTTGTCTTATTTTACCCTACCTCGACTTGACTTCTTTTTTACTGTTGGATTAACATCACAACAGTAGGCCTGAGATTGTTTTTTCTAGTAGGAACCAGGTTTGAATTTCAGAGTTTCCAAGGGTTAAAGAGCCTTACTATACCAATAGCTGGTGGGAGAATAGTTGGATTCAACCGTTCCCAAGGGTATTAGCGCTATGTGAACTTCGTCCAGGAATTGTGTCGACGAGTCCATTTCCTCGACCAAAGAGTTGTTCATCACCGCCCCCCCACACACCACACACACTTAAACAGAATACTGGTGCACCAATGCTCCACATATTCCAAGACATTACAATTCATGTTTTTCATTTCAGGGTGTTTTCTTCTCCTAGACCAGTTGGCTTACACACGCTAAAGAAACAATATTGCCATACTATGGAATTCATGAGGGTAGAAAATAAACAGCTTTGCCCAGAAATTTTGAAAATGCCATGTAAAAAATCCATTTCCTAAGTTTCATCCAAGCGTTTCTTCCAATCGTGTAACATAATTGGTAGACATATATATTCCGAATACTTTTTTATCCTCTCATGGGAGAATGACAGGGGAGGTGCCAACAGTGTCAAGTTTTTGTTCTCTACCTATCGACGAGACGGTTTCTGGACACGGCTGTTTGCATTTTACATAGCGCTAATAACCTTAGGAAAGGTATGCATTAAAACTATATTCGGAAGCGCGCTGGTGTACTGGTTAGAGTCGCAGGAAATGGACTCGTCGACTAAAGTTCTACTAGTGATCTATTTCATTTTTTAAAATTAATTTTAATCTTATTCTCATCCACTATGGTAAATGGTAGGGCAGACTGGATATTCAAACCTTGGTTCGGCAACCGGTCTAGAGGAGGGTAAAATTGAAATAAATATGTTAAACTCCGCTTAAGAAATTCACTTCAGTGCATCAACGAAGGGTTTGTAAATCTCTATTAATAATGAGATTGTATTTCTGTCCTGTAACAAAAACTACGTCATAGCTCTACGTCACAGCTTACTCACAATATCTTATGCCTATATACACCCAAAATTTGAGATAGAATTTTTAAAATGTTTTTTTACTCTCTTTTTTTTCAGTAACAAGAAGTCTTAACTAAAAAAGTTTACAAATAAATAAATACCTACGATTTTTGTGGAAATTGATGTGGAAAATGATTCAAACTAATTGTTGAATTATTACATGCATGCAACATTTAGTTGAGATAAGGACAGGGCTCAGTTTTCATTTCAAATTGTTTTATTATTTATTTATTTTTTTTTAATCCTTTAATAATATAGGATTTGTCTTACTTATGATTACAAACCTCGGACATTGAATTTTTAAACTCCCACCCTCTCTCAGCAATGTCTTTCAAAAATAATTTTTACGACGCCCGGCAGGGTGTTTTCTTTGCGAGTATTATCTAAAATGAGTCAATTAAAATACTTATTGTCCAGTTAGTGACCGCTAGAACACGTCAACGTTGATAAAGTTTATTTTTTGAAGGCATTGCCTGAGAGGGTGGGAGCTTAAAAAATTCCAATGTTCAAGAGGTTTGTTCATAAGTAAGACAAATCCTCAATATCTATTTAAGATAAAAAAATAAATAAATAAATTAAAACAATGTTGAAATGAAAACGGAGCCCTGTCTATCTCAACTAAAAGTTGCATGCCATTTGTAATATCAAAACAATTATTGAAATTTTCCACATCATTTTCCACAAAATCGTACGGTATTTTATTTATTTGTTAAACTTTTTTAGTTAACTTTGTTACTGTAAAAAAAAGAGAGTAAAAAACAATTTTTAAAATTCTTACTCAAATTTTGGGTGTATATAGCATAAGAAATATTGTGAGGTAAGCTGGACGTAGACTTATGAGGTTTAGTTTTTTGTTACAGACAGAATACAATTCTCCATTACTTAATAGAGATTACAAACCCTTGTTGGATGCGACTGAAAGTAGTGAATTTCTTAGCGGGTTATACATATTTTATTTAATTTTCCTCCTCCTAGGACCGGTTGCCGAACCAAGTGAATATTCCCAGTCTGCCCACCATTACATAAAGTGGATGGAGAATAAGATAAAATTAATTTTTAAAAAAAATGAAATAGATCAACTAGTAGAACTTTAGTCGACGAGTCCATTTCTGCGACTCATAAACAGTACACCAGCGCGCTCGAATAATAGTTGAATGCCATTACCTTTCCTAAGGTTATTAGCGCTATGGAAAATGCAAACAGCCGTGTCACGAACCGTCTCGTCGATAGTAGAGAAACAAAAACTTGACACTGTTGCACCCCCTGTCATTTCATGAGAGGATAAAAAGTATTCGGAATATATTATGTCTACCAATTATGTTACACGATTGGAAGAAAACGCTTGATGAAACTAGGAAATGGCATTTTACATGGCATTTTCCAAAATTCTGGGGCAAAAGCTGTTTATTTCTACCTCATTTGAATTTCATAGTATGGCATTTGTGTTCTTTAGCGTGTGTAGCCACTGGTCTAGGAGAGAAAACACCTTGGAAATGAAAACATTGAATTGTAATGTCTTGGAAATATGTGGAGCATTGGTGCACCCAGTATTCTGTTTAAAGTGTGTGTTGTGTGTGTTGTGGGGGGCGGTGCATGAACAAATTTGGGTCGGAGGAAATGGACTCGTCGACAACAATTCCTGGACGAGGTTCACATAGCGCTTAATACCCTTGGGAACGGTATGAATCCAACTATTCTCCCACCAGTATGGTAAATAGTAAGGCTCTTTAACTTGGAAACTCTGAATTTCAAACCTGGGTTCACTACTAGAAAAAAAAGCTTCAGGCCTACTGTTGTGATGTGTAAATCCAACAGTAAAAAGAAGTCAGTCGAGGTAGGGTAAAATAAACAAGAGTGTATTTACATAAGGTACAGGAACGGCTAGCTTGCGTTAACGGTAACAGTACAACCTTTTCACTCGGTGTTCTCACTATTTATAGTGAGAACCGGCTGTATATTCTCCACTGTAGGAACGGCCGTACAACACTTACTTAGTTATCTATTTCATATAAAAACATTAAAGAAACGTGTAACTGGCCGACAATGCTTGGCTTCCAATAAACAAATCATTGTCTAAGGTTCGAACGCTATTTATGTCAAGCCCTGTCATCAGGGGCTTAGAATACAAACGACGTGCACCTCTGAGAAGGGGTCAGAACAAACAAATGCGGCCACCGTAGTTGCTGTGAGTGGTAATCCACGAGGCTTAAGAATGGAATCCTGAGGATGACTGTTCCTGACATGCAACTCTCACTAGACCTTTACTTAGGCTAGACGCGGCTGCCAGAGAGGGCTCCCTCTGATCAATGGTTGGGTTTCCCGTCAATCCCTTAGTAACTATATGTTTGCTTCAACACTATTTGCTCTTATGCAAGCTACAACATTTTTCATCATATGGGAGCTAGAAAGGCGGTGGTGAGGGTCTTCATGTCTGGAATGAGTTAAACTCTATTTGATGGGGGGTTCCAGGTTTTTTTTCCATACTTTTTGTTATTTTACAATGCAAAAACATAAACTACTAACAGGTTAGAACATGAAAACGATACATGCCCCAATAGTGTAATGGTATCATTTCGATTCTGCAGTTTTGGTAATATAATATATATATATATATATATATATATATGTGTGTGTGTGTGTGTGTGTGTGTTACACGAGTGTGTGTTTTATTAAAAAGGTGTTGTTATGGGTCCAACAGGAGAAAAATAGATATTCTATAAAAAAAAGGTGTGCAAAAAGGATTATGTTTTTTTTAATTTCATTAACTTATATATGCGACACGTGTTAGATCTGTTACTTCTTCAGCATTGAAGATTATATCTGCAGAATATGTCTGATATTTGATAGGTTGTGCGTGTTTTTAACTTACTTTTTGTTATAATGGTTCTGTATAATTACCAAACAAAGTAAGTAAGTACGAAAACCTATCAAAATATCAGACATTTATTCTGCCAAAATATAATAATTCAATGCCTGAAGAAAGGATAACAGATCTGAAACACGTGTCGCATATGTAAGTTAATAGATTTTTTTCTTAAATGTCACCTTTTTGCAAACCTTCTTTTTTTAGAATATATATGTTTAATATTATATATATGTTTATGTGGTTGGTAGTTTGTGTAATTTTTTATAACTTAGAAATTTTTTTTTTCTATTTTCTGCTTCTCCTGAAAGGGGGTACCCCACAAAGAAGAGCCACACCACTGGATCTATTTTAATATTCTATCCAGAACACTAAACTGTACGTGTCGAAAGGTTTCTGTTCTGAGGCCCTAGAAAGTGAGGCACCAGTCTTTCGTTATTATTACGCCAGTTCCACTATGCCCTGGAATTGTTATTTACCCGCTAGAGTGTGTTAATCTATGTGTCAAATTGTAACTTGAAATTATTAGTGTTAGTAATACTAAAATCATTTATTATGGTTGGTGTAAATTAATTTGTATACTTTTAAGTTACTTGACGCTAAACTGTCTACAAAGGATTATCATTATTATTTAGAGAAAACCAACATTACTGATTTCAAATACGTGAAGCCATACGCAATTGTATACAAGTTATTTATATTGGATCGAATACCTACAACCATTTAACTATGCAATTAAATTATTTGTATAATTAGAGGTACTTGATGTTATAAATATTTACAAATGATTAAGTTAGTCAATTAAAACCAGATAGTGCCTTGCAAAAAACCCGGACTAATTTCAGCATTGAATTAGCAAATAAGTGTTGATATGCCGTAAAACCTATCAACTAACAAGGATAAACATTGATTTTGTCTAATATATGTTTCATGCTTGTACACATGAAATTTCCTCTTTTTATTTTAATGATTTGTCCAAGTACGCTTATCTGTAATAATGCATGCGAATATCCGCGTGTATGTGTCAGTTTTTCAAATTACTCCTAGAGGCCGTAGCCCAAAATATCAGACCATTTTAAAATCAGGCCAACTCGTGAGCAAATTAAAAAAAACAACATCCGAGCCGAATCCTGAACCGCAATGCTGAAATTTTGGATTCCTAAATTTTAATTCCCTGCGATTGTTATTCTCGATTTTTACGTGATTTTTTGCGACGATTTTTCTTTTATTCTAACAATTCTTATAACTAAGAATAAATAAGCGAATAATCGAAATTGATTGCGAAATCCAGCAAACATCACCCATGGAATATAAATACTTTTTTTGTACGGAAAGTAAGGAACCTACGTACATCAAATCGTTTTAAATTAATTATCAGCAGAAAATTCGTCGCTGAAATTTTAAAAGGCCAAAGCTTAAGTATTAATTCAATACTTAAATGCAGCGATCAGTTTTGAGTTATTATGTAGTTTTATTGTTGCCTATCGCATACGAATTTGTATACCTTGCAACAACAAAACAAATCTCTGACAACAGAAGCTGACTTAATTGCCACCCGATAACAAGTAGATAATATAAATTCTTATGTGGTAGCTGATGACAATAATCAAATAAATCTTCTGACAAAAAGATCTTATCTCGAAGTATTAAGAAATAAATCAAAGTTAACAAACAACGTCATAGTTACCTCCGTTTTCTTTGCACTTGCATAGTATAGCCTCAAAACCAACTACCAAACTAATATAAACACAATGCTTCAAGCAAATTGTGAAACTCTAATTTTACAATCTTTTAGATATAATTCATAACATAATGTTCTCATGAAAAACTGCTCGTGGAAAGGGGCAAATTTACAAAGGAATCTTGAAAATAAATATGATTTATACTTACCACAGATGTATGATCTCAAGAAGTTTTGACCTTTCCACGAAATGCACAGCTCATGGCATTCCAACCCCAAGAGAATAACATTGGTATTCCCAGAGAAAGAAATAATTTGGCATTGTCCTGTAAAGACGGAAATGAAAATTAGTATCAAGTAAACGAGAAATTTAATTTAATATTAGGGCATATTACTCTTACATAATACAAGTACAGGTAAATATGGTGACGTGAGTAATAGTTTAGATGGATTTTTCACTTTTTAAAATATCAAATTGTTCATCTATGCGAAATGTGTGTGTTTGTATACTGTATACTGATACCAAAAATTAATCTTTTACTTGCACCATTGTTTGAGGAAATAGCATCAAAGATCGTCTACTAAAATGCACTAAAATCCTCGTTTTTCAAAAAACATGTTTCTAGAACATTCCAAATTCGATAATTTCTTATATCAAACTTTAGACCTAAAAATCCTTATGTAAATATTTTACGCCCCTCTTAAAAATTTTGGTGGGGCATTTTCATTTTATTCTAATTCAAAACAAATGTCACTGCGAAAAAAAAAAAACGCCTTAGGGAGTCGCGTAGTGTACTGGTTAGAGTCGTAGGAAATGGACTCGTCGACCCAAGTTCAAATCTTGGACGAATCCACAGTACACATAGCGCTATACCATTGGGAAAGGTGTAAATGCAACTATTCAAACTCCAGCTATGTCCAACTAGTCGGGCAGACCGGGCTCTTTAACCTTGGTTAGACAATGAGCCTAAGAGAAGCAAAACTCTGTATTCAACCTCTTAATCTCCGTTTAGGATGGTCACTCCCAGAATAGGCCCAGTCATACTTAGTGATCAATTTAATTTTTATTTCAAACATCTAGCACGAGTCTGGTTTTAGTTTCTTAGGGCAGGATGCTAGGACGCATTTATGCGACAATAGCTCCTTTTTAATTATTACCCTACTATCATAATATAACATTACAAAATAAATAAATGAATAAATATTCTAACCTGTTCATTAAAAAATAAATAAATGAATAAATACCTCTTTTTTATTAGGGGGATCTAAGGGGATACCTCATACCAAAATTCTAACCTGTCATTAAAAAATAAATAAATGAATAAATACTTCTTTTTTATTAGGGGATCTAAGGGATACCCTCATACCAAATTCTAACCTGTTCATTAAAAAATAAATAAATGAATAAATACCTCTTTTTTATTAGGGGATCTAGGGGTACCCTCATACAAATTCTAACCTGTTCATTAAAAATAAATAAATGAATAAATACTTCTTTTTTATTAGGGGATCTAAGGGATACCCTCATACCAAATTCTAACCTGTACATTAAAAAAAAAAAATACCTCTTTTTCGGGAGAACCAGCCAGTAAAAGTAAACCGATGCGATTTGAGACAGCAGAGATCAGTATACCACAAATCAGGAATATGTAGACAAAAATCGAAGGAATTCAGCATTTTTGTGAAGAAGTCACTGTCTTCATCAACAGATCTCTCAGATTCGCGAAAGCATCGTATGCCCTGAATAAAAAAAAAACAAAAAACAATTTCATTAGTTTACTATAAACAATATATTTTCTCCTCATTATCCTCATAGCAACACATTTATATTTTATGGACGAAGCCAAAGTTCAGAGAGCGCTAATGCCCTTGAGAAAGTATGAATCCAAATATTATCCCTTCAACTATGGTAAATAGTAGGGCAGACTTTAAACTTTAAACTTGGTTAGGCAACCAGTCTAGGAGAAAGAAAACTCTGAATTCAAACCCTGGTCACTACTAGAATAAGCTCAGGCCTACTTAATGATCTATTTAAATTTAAAAAAGGTTACGATTTTAAGGCTTCAAGTGAGAGCACTTTACAGTGGAGATCCTTGTGTTTAAGCAGAGGCTGATCATTAGTAAATAATTCTTTGATTGTTCTTCAGTGTCCCTTAGTGTTAGGGTAAATCCTTTAGTTCTTCCTTGGTGTCACTTAGTGTTAATTAGAATCCTTTTGTTGAGCAAAGTCCTTGGTTGCAGGTCCGTTCGTTGATAGCAGCAAGCGGGGCTAAGGTCCACGTTAACTCGGAGTGGTAGAACCTGTTATGGCCCCATATATGGCAACCAAGCAAAACTAAAAAAAGAATACATTGACACAATATCTGGTAAACAAGCTGCTACTAAGTAAAAATAGCAGCTATAAAGGAACACCCTCGATCCTAAAACGAGCCGAAATATAAGTATAATACATAAATAAATCAAATGTTGATCTCTAAAATAACTATTAAAAGAAAAGTAAACACACACACACACACACACACACACACACACACACACACACACACACACTCATGTATATGTGTATTGGTGTTTAACGAAATAAATTTTGTCTTACGGTATTTTTGATTGATCCATCTGAAATGCGGTACTGGCGTTTTGAGTTTCAGCCTGCTCAGTTTCCATAAAATTCTTCTGAGAATTCCTCCGACTGAGTTTACCCGGAATATGACAATTGGTTGAAAAAGATGATCTGAGGGATTGAGCATCGGCACGTTGATGCTGAAACTAATATATATATATATATATATACATATATAAAGGTAAGCAAACAAATAACACCCGCGTTTGCAAATATATTTTAAATTATCTAAAACCTGACAAAATAAGATACAGCAATAAAGAAGACAAATATCCTTAAAAAAGACTTTTTCTATCGTCTCACATGACAGAGGCTGATCGGTAGAGTGGCGGTAGAACATTGAATATGCTTTCTGTATCCTCTAAAGACCCTGAAACCAAGAGTAAGACTCGACCCCAGAAATGAGGGTCCTTAATGTGATACTAAATTGAACCTGAATGTAATTTTGGAGATCTGGGAGTGTGGAATACCTTTTTCATTGACATTTTTTCAGGCCCACTCTAATCCAAATTGGTAGAACCTGTTATATTCCCATCTATTGGTCAGATAGATCTGTTTCAAACATTATATGAAATATAAATATACTGTTATGTTTTTACATACAGATAAGATACGGAGCACTGAATGAAAATGCAAAACGATATTGTTCGAAATTAACAAGGCTTTATTTAACACAGTGCAGAGAAATGCCAAAACAGTAACTTACGAGCGACCCAAACAGTGACTTAAGAGCTCAGCTTCAGTGCAACCAGCTATCTCCTGTACATAACCATGTATATCATGGCAGAAAACTAATTTCCAGCCGTAGCTCCCACAATGCATCTGTCACGAGAGGCAACTCTGTGTATTTTTCTTTCGGTTTAATCCTAACATATACAATAAACAGAATCCCTTAACCTATATACTAATATACTAGCAATCGCAAAACAGATTTCCTAATAGTTATTATAGGTTAAAGAAATTCAAGTAGAAATTATTAACTTACATTTGTTCTTTTGATATTTTCTGGTAAATCCTTTTCATGAAAACTTTGCAAAATCTAAAATCAGAACAGAAAAAAAAAGCATAAGAAAGCAACAAAAAACCTACCAAAAATGAATGGAAAAAATTAAATGATGCAGTCGTCGTCATCACCGCCGTCGCCGTCGTAGCAGTAGTAGAAGTAGCAGTAAAAAAATCCGGCCCGTGAAGGCATTTTATCAGGCCCGCTGACGGTACTTGAATTTGTTTGTAAAAATGTACGGAATGCGAGATGTTCTGATACCATTTAATTCTAAATATCATGTTAAGCTTTCTAAATCCCATAGACTTGACTTCGGAATCAAACCATCGAACGAAATTGACTGATAAACATCTGAAAGTAATTCTCTTTGATTTGATGTCGCAATTCCAACTAAACATTGACGATATCTTGAAAGGCAAACTTCAGTTTCACAAATCTCACTAAACCTTTCGGCTAATTTTGCGTTCTTTAATAATGTTTTGAAAATAAATAATGTAGGTTAATTTTTTTTTTTTTTTTTTTTTTTGCATCTGACGCCACTAATCTATGAATATAACATGGAAAGATAAATTTTGTTTTATATCTTTTGCTCGGAGAGTTCGTTCTGGCTGCAAGTATTGAACACAATAATAATGTTGTCCACGCTCGTTATTTTTTTCAATCATCCGGCCCACCAAGTTTGTGATCCTTGCTATAAGGGGAAGATTAATGGTTGTAGTGAATTACTTCAGTTAATTCTAAGGGCTTTACAAACAGTGATATAAAAATATGCATTCAATAATTGCAATGACTTCCTCAATTGCTCTGTTTTTACTAAAGCAGTATGTTTGCTAACCTTATACATAATTTTTATTCGATACTCTTCGAGCTCAAACATCCTCGGCTTATTTGCTCTGAATAAAGAAAGCTAAATGAAAGAAAGACTTAAAATTTAAACAGCTGTTGATAGTTCTTCACAAAGAGCTGCCATGAATACACCTAGGAAATGTTATTGAAAATCCAGTATGGGAACCCAGAATTTGCTAGTATTTTCAGGCACACTCGGGGAACTGAAAATAACCTAATTTTCCCTGGTATTGCAAGGTATTGCATCTAGTAAGTTATATATACATATATATAATATAATCTTGGTATACAATGTTCCTGGTTCGATACCGGCCTCGCTAACTCAGCGTATGAGTAACACAGGGATCTGTGCGGTAAAGTAAGAAGCTGGTGGTAGGCATAGCGCTCTCAATCAGACGTAAAAAAAACAATCACCTTGGTCTAGCGTTAATGAAAAAGGCGATAGGCTCCTCACTGTCTGGCTGATACCAACTTTAGGCCATCCCAACGATATGTATTTACCAACCCCCTGCGCCCAAGCAGGATGCGACATAAGGCCGATTTCTTAAGCGGAGTTTAACGTGTGAATTCAGAGTTTTCCTTCTCCTAGACTGGTTACCTAGCTATGGTTAAAGAGCCCAGTCTGTCCAGCTATTTACCAAAAGCTGGAGGGAGAATTGGATTCATTTTTCCCAAGGGTATTAGCACCATGTGAAATGCAAACAGCTTTGTCCAGGAATTGAACTCAGGTCGACGATTCCATTTCCTACGACTACACCCATAGACCATGCGCCTCCATGTGTATAAAGATAATAAAAAATACATACTTTTTAGTTATACTTTATAGTAATAATATCTATCACGAGACCTAACTTGATATATTCTCGCTGCTCAGTGAGCTGACTACGCTGACTGTATTCTTTGAAGAGATATAAGAACCCCACAGAATGGAGAGATGGGTATGACACGAAAATGCAATTCTCAAGATTTGTGAAGCATAGAGTATACTTTCATTTGCAATTATTCCCAGGTCCACTCTCACAAGAATTGTAGAACCTGTTATGGTCCCATGTATGTATCAGAAAAATCAGTTAGATATTTTTGAGCATTTGATAGCACACTGAGCAAAAAGAAATTCTAAAGAAACACCTACACAATAAATGTAAATATAAACATACAATAAACGTGATTCCCTAACCCCCAGTCATAAAAACCCTTTATGCGTTGACATGCCGTTAAAATCAATTAATCAATGTTTGTGAAATAAATTCAAAGCAATAACATTAACTTACTGTGTTTCTTTTTTCCAATTCTAATGAACTTTTTCCTGCGTAATCCAGCAATATCTACAATTAGAATGAAAGAAGCATTGAAAATAAACAAACAAAAAGAACAAAAAACACCACACCCCCACACACACACACAAAAAAATCAAAACAAAACAAACTGTCATATATGAATATAGAGTGGGTACCTCACGTGGTTTAATGGTTCAAGATCTAGCTTTGCAAATCATTGTTAGTGAGTTCGATTCTCATTGGGTGCCCCATACATCTGACCGTGTGCCACATCTAAGCTAAGCTTAGTAAATAAAAATATCAATAAAGTGTCGCTGCCGACACTCAAGTTGAAACACTGGTCGACAGAAAATGAAAACGGCTGAGCTGCTGGGATCAGGATTTTAATCATAGATTGGCCCAGTGCACACTGTGTGTTTCAAGCCCAGGAGTTTTGGCGCAAAATACCAAAACTCCTCAGAGAGATTCTGGACAAGCTCCCGTGTGCAGGACGACCGGAATTCTCCCCAAGAAATCACTAAGATACAGATATCTTCTCCAGCGCACAGGTAAGTCTCTCAAACTTGACTCTATACACAGGAAGGACTTAATATTGTTAGATATTGTTTTATTTGTTCTTTAATGAATTATTAGAATTAAACTAAGTTTTAATTCATTTATCTTTTGCTGTTTATCTTAGAATTAAATGCTATACTTAACAATTATTATTATTATTATTATTATTATTATTATTATTTTTACTTTATTATTATTATTATTATCTCGTCTAGGATTACACTGTGTTGTTAAATCGTTAAGTCGTTTGATTAGGATTTTTCAAATATATCCCCATTCCTTAGTAAAATAATCTTAAATAGCTACAAACACAAACTTAATTAATCCATCTTCTCTCACTAATTTACACTCTCCTCTATTTTTATAAATTTTTTTTCTAATTCGATCGTCGTGCCCATCCTCATGGTGACCATCTTGCTACAATCGAACTACAACTTCTTTCCATCTTACAGTCCTGGTTATGGTTTTAATAAAAACCGAAAGATCTGTTTCACCATCAAGGATGAATCCATCTTTTTGTACTACTTTGTTTTCTATTTTTTCTATAAATTGTTCCGATTTATTTCCATAGTTTACTCCTATATATATTATATATATATATATATATATATATATATATAATATATATTCGACTTCAAACCGTTTATCTTACGCGTCTATTTTCGAATCTA
Source organism: Doryteuthis pealeii (assembly GCA_023376005.1). Classification (NCBI taxonomy): domain Eukaryota; kingdom Metazoa; phylum Mollusca; class Cephalopoda; order Myopsida; family Loliginidae; genus Doryteuthis; species Doryteuthis pealeii. The sequence continues at coordinate 116,326,954 of CM042140.1, forward strand.
TTTCCGAACGCTGACTTTCAATTCAAAACATTTTTAAAACAAACCGATCACAGTCACCTATCATTCTGTGATAAACCTTTTACTTTTCCTTATATCAACAAAGGCCCTGAAAAAGATCTACTAAACAGATTGAAACACTGCAGTGTTGGCTGAATAAATTCCCCTCATTTTATTTGAACCTGTGTTTTTTCAAAATTTTTCACTATATTACAGAAAAGAGAGCCATAAGGAAGGAGAGACAACGGCAATCCAGCAAAGTATCACCGTTTGTTTGCAATCACTGCACCAGAGATTGCCATTCAAAATATGGTCTGTTCAGCCACTGAAAAATTATGTACTTTCCTCGAATTATTTGATGGTATAATCTTTAAAACAATGTGACGACAAAAAACAAAAAAAAAACAAAATGGCGTATATTTTTCTTTAAGATGGTTCGGCAATTAGTAAGGATAAAATTTTATTGGTCTAAATCCGGGTGTCTTAACCATTATTCAATTCCTAAATGTTCATCGCAATTATCTGAAATGCTTACCTTTGTTTTTACCGATATGAAAATGGTCAATACGGCACGTCCGAATAATGCATTTACATTATCGATGTCAGATAATCCTGTATACTCCGTTGGAATAACAATTTCATATCTGAAAGAAAGACAATAACCTTTTGAAGTCGTAAGATGGGGTTGGTTATGTTTCTTTATTCAATGGCATATCATGTTCGTGGGTTATTTAATATATAATATTATATATATATATATATATATATATATATATATATATATATATATATATACTATATAGTTTTTAAGAAAAAAACAAGAATGTTATTAGTTTGCTGACAGATCTGTTTCGACCTTATAAAGCGGTCTTTTTAAAGTAACTATATTTATGAGGAAAGACGGAATAAATAAACCGTTAATCACGAGGTACAAACCAAACGCTCTCATTCAGGGCCGGAATTATTAAAATGTTGAACATGCGTATTTTGTGATAAAAAATAAAATAAATTTTATTTTTAAAAATCAGAAGCATTTTTAGCATTAGAAAAACTAAAAACTCGTGATTAACGGTTTATTTATTCCGTATTTCCTCATAAATTTAGTTTGCTTTGAAAAAGACCGCTTTATAAGGTCGAAACAGATCTGTCAGCAAACTAATAACATCTTGTTTTTTTCTAAAAACTTTCTATCATTCTGTCGGATTCACTTCTATTTTACTTTCAATATATATAATATATATATTAAAATAAAATACTAAAACATTAAATAAAAACAACAGTAAAACTAGTGAAATATAAACGTTAAAGAACACGACGTTTTGGTAATTTAACCAATGTGCACAAAGTAAACATAGTAAGAAGTAAATCAAATAACCAAAAAATGGGGCTCACGTATATATCGTCAGATGAGCTACGTTTAATTTACACACAACACATACACTATATATATATTATATATATATATATATATATAATGCTCCCTACCTTTCTACAAATGTGAGTGACACAATCTTACTGGGAACCCCAATCTTCGAATCTTGGCCGCTTCTGCAAGACCACAAGCTTTTAATTGAATATTCATGCAACGCGTATCAAATTTCATTGGCTGAGGTAAGGGTTTGGCTTAGACACCTGAAGGAGGAAAACAAAGAATTGTTTGAACATTTTTCTTATATACACTCAGAATCACCATTCAAAACAATTAGCAAGGTTCATCCAAATAACAACGAATCTGAAATTAAATCAAAACAAAAGGGCGTTACATAGAATAATGAAAATCTAAGAATGGTTTGCCTTATTGGCAGATCATCTGATGAAAATTTCATCGCAATCAGTTCACAAGAAACCGAGATATTAAAATCGATTCACAAGAATCCGAGATATTCTAAATTTCACTACCATGCTATTAAATGTCAATCAAATGTAACCATCCAGATTTAATTCAAATAATATCCTTTTAATTTGAATACAAAACTATTTTCTGCAATAACCGTCCAAAACCAAAAGTACGCCCATCAATATGTAACAGGAGGAGCTCTCAAAGTAGTTTTGACTTACAAGAAGAGAGCTCCTTCAGTTTCCTTCTCTTAGACCGGTTGCCATACCACGGTTAAAGTCCCAATCTGCCCTACTATTTACTCATAGCTGGAGGGATAATTGTTGGATTTTTTTTTCCCAAGTGCTATATGAAAACCAAACCCTTGTCCTCTCTGTCCACTTTGATAATGACCTAGATTATCTTATAATGGGGATGGCTTAGGTATTTATTCCCTTGATGAGATTTCTGCTGCAGAGTTTTGGTTTCTAGAAATTTTATTGGTGTAAATCAGCGTGTCTATCTCTTCTTAATCATTACTTGGTCATGACAGTAGCAAAAAATCTACTGTGCATATAGTGGGAGTTTAAAAGTTTATTAAGCTCTTTTATATTTTCATTGCTTTAATATATGCTCCTAATTCCATCTTCGAACGACCAGTGTTCCGAATTTTCTCTTCATAACATAGTATCAGTTTGCCACGTCTCATAGAAAAGTACAAGTAATTTAATACTCATATCCTGTTTGGAAATTATACAATGGGTGCAAGTATTTAATCTTAATGTAATAAAATATTATAAATAAATAGAAAGGCTAATGAAACTAAATAATGATACAGATAAAAAGATTTGAAACAGTATAAGAACAACTGAAACTTATTCTTCCATCACTTTCGTTTTTTTTCAATTTTAATTCAAACTCCTGCGTTATTAAATTATATTTACCTTACGAACATGAGGTTTGACTGGTTCAGTTTGGTCTGTAGCTGACGAAGAGATGCCTATAAAAAAGAGGGTAAATACACATATTTAAAAAAAGTTTAGGCTCATGCTAATCCTAGATTATATAATTGAGATTGTTATGGGTTTAATATACAATGGTAACCTGACATAAGAGTTTCATTCGTTCCTTTCATAACTTAATTTCTTCGTATATCAAACAATTGTATCCATTAAAATAAAATGAAATGTCATTAATTAGTTCTAGCACCCCCCTGATACCCTTTTGTTAAGTTTTTTTAAAGAAAAATAGCACCGTATTGTGTAAATGCAATGAAATAGAATGTAATGAATTATGTTTTAATATTCTTGATGTTATTTGTTATAATAATATTTTCTTTGGCGTATATGTTTGGAAACTTAAATGTTTTAGTGAACTTAGTAGAACCTTGTGGTTCTAGCTGAACGCTCTACCGAGTGAGCTAACTCGGCCCTTCCTGATTGAAGCTTCTAATTATCTATCTATCAAATCGAGCTATCTTATCTATCTATTATATTCGGTAATCTCTCTCTCTCTCTCTCTCTCTCTCTCTCTCTCTCTCTCTCATATATATATAATATATATATATATATATATATATATATATATATATATATTCCATCTCCCTCTCTATCTATCTTGTTCCGTTCAATATATTTCTCCCATGTCTCTCTCTCTCTGTCTCTGTCTCTGTCTGTCTGTCTGTCTGTCTGTCTGTCTCTCTCTCTCTCTATCTCTCTCTCTCTCTCTCTCTCTCTCTCTATATTATATATATATATATATATATAATATATATATATATAATATATATATTATATTTATATCCATCCATTCATCTATCTATATCCATTAACTATATACATCCACATGTAAATTTGAATTAATAATAAATTGATTTTACTTACTTTGAATTGTTCAGTAACTGCTTCACATCTTTTCATTCGAATATCTTGGAGTCTAAAATTCAAAACAAATAATTAGTATAAAATGTATTCGGAAATCTTTTGATGTAGTTCACCGGAACATGTAGACCACTAAGGATTCTGTATAGATTGATAGAAAAATTGATATTATGTGACAATCGGTCTAAAAGAAAGGAGGTGTAGTCTCTAAGAGTTTCTGGTATTTTTTCAGTCTCGTTCTGGAAACCCCTGCATTGATTTCAAGTTGTATAGGTCTTTGAGATTTCATTCAAAAAATTAGCGTCGCAAAGAGAGGATTCCTACAGTTTAAGCAACTGTTGGTTTTTTCGTATAAAATTTAAATAAGCCTATACTGAGATCCAGGCGCAGATCCATGGGATCTTGTGATACTGATGGATGCCTTTGTATGCACTTATTGGATTATTACAAGGTTTGATAATAACTATGTTCGAATTAATTCGATTTTTTAATTAGCTTTAAGTCAGCCCTTACATGGGTTCTTTTATTTTTAATGGGATATGACACGTTGTCTACTATCACCCATTCAACTCTAATCAACGTTTCCACTACGATTCTTCGATACAAATTCAATACTTATAATTTTATGTGAACTTTATGAACCTAGAAGAATAATCCATGAAATATATAATGAAACCTAATTATTTGCATTATAATCGGGAACCGACTCGGATTTTGTTCCATTTAAAGCCAATGATCAACTTAAGCAGCTGGTAGTAGGCTTTCATTTGGTTAACGAGTAGTGTCGCCTGCTTTTCAACGTTCAATGAATAAGACCATTGATTAAAATAAACCTCAAAACTACGTTTTTTCATCTTAATAATATTAAGAGCTATTGTTAATAATTCAATAAGTAAAAAGTATAATAATCTTCATTTAACTCATTCTTTCTTTTTTCTTTCCTTTTTCTCATCTAATTATTCTCTCTATCTTTCCGGGCATAGATTCGGAATCAGTGTACGTGCTATAGTTTAATACAGCACTAATTGTCAGCATAGCAGGCAATATTTTATTTATTCTATTTCATTTATTTGTAGGTAAAAAAAAATGATATTAACCTCATTGATTCTCTCTTCCCATCCATTGTTTGGCTCTAAAAAATAAAACAAAGACAAAAAATATTAGTCTTAATGATGACATATAAACTAACGTAAGACGGAATTGATAAAAAATGAGTTTAGTCCGAAATAAAAAAAAGCAAAAAATTAAGTTTTAATTAATCAAGTTCCCTAAGATCCAGATAAGATAATGGACTATTTATGCAAAAAAAGTGTCGGATTAGAATAACACGAGAATATATTAGATATTTCATTTTCGGATATTGCAGCATGCAATTATATAGAATAAATAAAATCAACAAAACGATAAGGATATTATTAATGAAAAGAAATTGTGGGTTATTGCCGCACAGTATTAATTCATTACACCGAACAATTTTGGTTTCGTAAAAATCTCGGGTGCAGTTTCCGTTGTGCAGAGAAACCTGAATCGGATTTGCGGTTAAGCGACTCACCATTGAAACACACCATAAAAAAGAACACACCACACACACACACACAGACAACACACACACACAACCACACACACACACACACAAGAAAACAAACCATAGTACACACAATTATGGTTGATATATATATATATACATATAATCTAATATATAATAATAATGTGTGTGTGTGTGTGTGTGTGTGTGTGTGTGTGTGGTGTGGTGTGGAGAAGTAGACAAACAGGATGTTATGAAAATGGATGTTTATTGTTGATGAGGCAACTTTTCAGCTAATTAGACCTTCTTCAGGACTTGAATATAGTTCTTGATTCGATATGGATATCTCAAAATGTGAAACAGTATGTTGACAGTAGGGCAGGTGTGGTTTGAGGTGGGTAGTGATTTTCTTCTCTCTAGATGGGAGTGGTAATCAGGTGTTTGTCCAGAAATGTTGGATTGTAAGGATTGGTCAAGATGAATATGTATGTGTATGTGTGTGTGTTGTGTGTGTGTGTGTGTGTTGTCTCTTTAATTGTTTTTTTTTTATAATGTGGTGTGTTGGGGAATTGATTTGTCATTAGTTTGTATATGTTGATTTTTTTATTGTCGGATTAACATCCTCATATTTAAATCACTACAGAGAGCTCAATGTATAATAATCTTTTTATATATTATATACAGAGCAATATTTATCTTTGAAAGGAAGGAAAAACTCAACATCGTTATTCCATAATAAAATTTATTATGAATAACGGTGCTGAGTTTTTTTCCTCCTTTCAAAGATAAATATTGCTCTGTATATAATATATAAAAAGAATATATACATTGAGCTCTCTGTAGTGATTTAAAGATTCACGTATTTATACATACTGGATCATACAATAATAATAAAACAGTGTGTCTTAGATATCACATATGAATCATCCCTTACTACCAAGTTTTGGATACCTCACTCTCTCTCTCTCTCTCTCTCTCTTCTCTCTAAATATAATATATATTATATATATATATATATATAGTATATATATATATATATATAATATATATATAGTTGTAGTCATTTTTTTACTTCAGCTGCTGAGGAAGATGTACTTGACACCGAGACCGGGATAGAAAAGAAACCTTTTTTCCTACAATTAAATGCTCCATATTCTGCGAAATATATCTGAGCCTTTTGGATAACTACTTATGCTACTACAATGAAAAACGTGTAATAACTTTGTGTGAATATATATATAATATATATAATATATATTATCTTCTCC
>CM042140.1:116333539-116378765 GCA_023376005.1 Doryteuthis pealeii
TGTTTCAAGTCTTTTTAGATAGATCTTTTTCAGGCCTTTGTTGATTATAAGGAAAAGTAATAATGTTATATCACAGAATGATAGGTGACTGTGATCGGTTTGTTTAAAATGTTTTGAAATTGAAAGTCAGCGTTCCCGAAATAGATCGAAAAGACGCGGTAATAAACGGTTTGAAGTCGTATAATATATATATATATAAATAATATATATATATATATATATAGGAGTAAATATGGAAATAAATCGGACAATTTATAGAAATAGAAAACAAAGTAGTACAAAAGATTCATCCTTGATGTCAACAGATCTTTCGTTTTTATTAACCATAACCAGACTGTAAGTGAAAGAATGTTGTAGTTCGTTGTATCAAGAGTGGTCACCATGAGGATGGGCACACATATCGAATTAGAAAAAATTTATAAAAAATAGAGGAGAGTGTAAATTAGTGAGAGAAGATGATTAATTAATTGTGTTGTAGCTATTTAAGATTTATTTTACTAAGGAAATGGGGATATATTGAAAAATCCTAATCAAACGACTTAACATTAACACACCAGTGTAATCCTAGACAGAATAAAAATAATAATAATAGAAAAATAATATAAAAAATATATAAATAAAAATAATAATATAATAATGTTTAGTATAGCATTTAATTCTAAATAAACAGCAAAGATAAATGAATTAAAACTTAGTTTAATTCTAATAATTCATTAAGAACAAATAAAACAATATCTAAAATATTAAGTCCATTCCTGTGTATAGAGTCAATTTGAGAGACTTACCTGGCGCTGGAGAATATATTGGTATCTTAGTGATTTCTTGGGAGAATTCCGGGTCGTCCTGCACACGGAGCTTGTCCAGAATCTCTCGAATTTTTATTTTGCGCCAAAACTCTGAGGCTTGAAACACACAGTGTGCACTGGGCCAATCTATGATGAAAAATCCTGATCCCAGCAGCTCAGCCGCTTTTCATGTTCTGTCTCCCAGTGTTCAACTTGAGTGTCGGCAGCGACAATCTTTAATTGATATTTTTATTTACTAAGCTTAGCTTAAATGTGGCACACGGTCAGATGTATGGGCACCCAATGAGAATCGAACTCACTAAACAATGATTTGCAAGCTAGATCTTGAACCATTTAACCACGTAGGTACCCACATCTATATTTCATATATGACAGTTTGTTTTGTTTATTTTGGTTTGTGGTGTGTGTGTGTTTTTTGTTCTTTTTTGTTTGTTTTATTTTCAATGCTTCTTCATTCTAATTGTGATATTGCTGGATTACGCAGGAAAAAGTCATTAGAATTGGAAAAAAGAAACACAGTAAGTTAATGTTATTGCTTTGAATTTATTTCACACATTGATTAATTGATTTTAACGGCATGTAACGCAATAAAGGTTTTTTTATGACTGGGTTAGGGAAATCACGTTATTGTATGTTTATATTTACATTTATTGTGTAGGTAGTTTCTTTAAAGAATTCTTTTTTTGCTCAGTGTGCTATCAAATGCTCAAAAATATCTAACTGATTTTTCTGATACATACATGGGACCATAACAGGTTCTACAATTCTTGTGAGAGTGGACCTGGGAATAATTGCAATGAAGTATATACTCTATGCTTCACAAATCTTGAGAATTGCATTTCGGTCATACCATCTCCATTCTGTGGGGTTCTTATACTCTTCAAAGAATACATCAGCGTAGTCAGCTCACTGATGCCGGAGATATATCAAGTTAGGTCTCGTGATAATATTAATTACTATAAGTATAACTAAAAGTATGATTTTTTATTATCTTTATACACATGGAGCGCATGGTCTAATGGGTGTAGTCGTAGGAAATGGAATCGTCGACTGAGTTCAATTCCTGACAAAGCTGTTTGCATTTCACATGGTCTAATACCCTTGGGAAAAATGAATCCAATTCTCCCTCCAGCTTTTGGTAAATAGGCTGGACAGACTGGGCTCTTTAAACCATAGCTAGGTAACCAGTCTAGGAGAAGGAAACTCTGAATTCACACGTTAAACTCCGCTTAGAAATCGCCTTATGTCGCATCCTGCTTGGGCGCAGGGGGTTGGTAAATACATATCGTTGGGATGGCCTAAAGTTGTATCAGCCAGAAGTGAGGGAGCCTATCGCCTTTTCATTAACGCTAGACCAAGGTGATTGTTTTTTACGTCTGATGTAGAGCGCTATGCCTACCACCAGCTTCTTACTTTACCGCACAGATCCCTGTGTTACTCATACGCTGAGTTAGCGAGGCCGGTATCGACCAGGAACATTGTATACCAAATTATATTATATATATGTATAATATAACTTACTAGATGCAATACCTTGCATACCAGGGGAAAATTAGGTTATTTTCAGTTCCCCGAGTGTGCCTGAAAATACTAGCAAATCTGGGTTCCATACTGGATTTTCAATAACATTTCCTAGGTGTATTCATGGCAGCTCTTTGTGAAGAACTAATCAACAGCTGTTTAAATTTTAAGTCTTTCTTTCATTTAGCTTTCTTTATTCAGAGCAAATAAGCGAGGATGTTTGAGCTCGAAGAGTATCGAAATAAAATTATGTATAAGGTTAGCAAAACATACTGCTTTAGTAAAAACAGAGCAATTGAGGAAGTCATTGCAATTATTGAATGCATATTTTATATATCACTGTTTGTAAAGCCCTTAGAATAACTGAAGTAATTCACTACAACCATAATCTTCCCCTCTATAGCAAGGATCACCAAACTTGGTGGGCCGGATGATTGAAAAAAATAACGAGCGTGGACAACATTATTATTGTGTTCAATACTTGCTAGCCAGAACGAACTCTCCGAGCAAAATATAAAACAAAATTTATTTCCATGTTATATTCATAGATTAGTGGCGTCAGCATGCAAAAAAAAAAAAAAAAAAAAATTAACCTACATATTTATTTTCAAAACATTTATTAAAAACGCAAAATTAGCCGAAAGGTTTAGTGAGATTTGTGAAACTGAAGTTTGCCTTTCAAATATCGTCAATGTTTAGTTTGGAATTGCGACATCAAATCAAGAGAATTACTTTCAGATGTTTATCAGTCAATTTCGTTCGATGGTTTGATTCCGAAGTCAAGTCTATGAGGATTTAGAAAGCTTAACATGATATTTAGAATTAAATGGTATCAGAACATCTCGCATTCCGTACATTTTTACAAACAAATTCAAGTACCGTCAGGCGGCCTGATAAAATGCCTTCACGGCCGGATTTTTTTACTGCTACTTCTACTACTGCTACGACGGCGACGGCGGTGATGACGACGACTGCATCATTTAATTTTTTCCATTCATTTTTGGTAGGTTTTTGTTGCTCTTAATGCTTTTTTTTTCTGTTCTGATTTTAGATTTGCAAAGTTTTCATGAAAAGGATTTACCAGAAAATATCAAAAGAACAAATGTAAGTTAATAATTTCTACTTGAATTTCTTTAACCTATAATAACTATTAGGAAATCTGTTTTGCGATTGCTAGTATATTAGTATATAGGTTAAGGGATTTCTGTTTATTGTATATGTTAGGATTAAACCGAAAGAAAAATACACAGAGTTGCCTCTCGTGACAGATGCATTTGGGAGCTACGGCTGGAAATTATTTTCTGCCATAACATGGTTATGTACAGGAGATAGCTGGTTGCACTGAAGCTGAGCTCTTAAGTCACTGTTTGGGTCGCTCGTAAGTTACTGTTTTGGCATTTCTCTGCACTGTGTTAAATAAAGCCTTGTTAATTTCGAACAATATCGTTTGCATTTTCATTCAGTGCTCCGTATCTTATCTGTATGTAAAAACATAACAGTATAATTTATATTTCATATAATGTTTGAAACAGATCTATCTGACCAATAGATGGGAATATAACAGGTTCTACCAATTTGGATTAGAGTGGGCCTGAAAATAATGTCAATGAAAAAGGTATTCCACACTCCCAGATCTCCAAATTACATTCAGTTCAATTGTATCACATTAAGGACCCTCATTTCTGGGTCGAGTCTTACTCTTGTTTCAGGGTCTTTAGAGGATACAGAAAGCATATTCAATGTTCTACGCCACTTACCGATCAGCCTCTGTCATGTGAGACGATAGAAAAAGTCTTTTTTAAGGATATTTCTTCTTTATTGCTGTATCTTATTTTGTCAGGTTTTAGATAATTAAAAATATATTTGCAAACGCGGGTGTTATTGTTTGCTTACCTTTATATATGATATATATATATTATATAATATATTAGTTTCAGCATCAACGTGCCGATGCTCAATCCCTCAGATCATCTTTTTTCAACCAATTGTCATATTCCGGGTAAACTCAGTCGGAGGAATTCTCAGAAGAATTTTATGGAAACTGAGCAGCTGAAACTCAAAACGCCAGTACGCATTTCAGATGGATCAATCAAAAATACCGTAAGACAAAATTATTTCGTTAAACACCGAATACACATATACATGAGTGTGTGTGTGTGTGTGTGTGTGTGTGTGTGTTTGTGTGTGTGTGTGTGTGTTTACTTTTCTTTTAATAGTTATTTTAGAGATCAACATTTGATTTATTTATGTATTATACTTATATCTTCGGGCTCGTTTTAGGATCGAGGGTGTTCCTTTTATAGCTGCTATTTTTACTTAGTAGCAGCTTGGTTTACCAATATTTGTGTCAATGTTTTCTTTTTTAGTTTTGCTTGGTTGCCATATATGGGCCATAACAGGTTCTACCACTCGAGTTAACGTGGACCTTAGCCCGCTTGCTGCTATCAACGACGGACCTGCAACCAAGGACTTTGCTCAACAAAAGGATTCTAATTACACTAAGTGACACCAAGGAAAGAATAAAGGATTTACCCTAACATAAGGACACTGAAGAACAATCAAAGAATTATTTACTAATGATCAGCCTCTGCTTAACACAAGGATCTCCACTGTAAAGTGCTCTCACTTGAAGCCTTAAAAATCGTAACCTTTTTTAAATTTAAATATCATTAGTAGGCCTGAGCTTATTCTAGTAGTGACCAGGTTTTGAATTCAGAGTTTTCTTTCTCCTAGACTGGTTGCCTAACAAGTTTAAAGTTTAAAGTCTGCCCTACTATTTACCATAGTTGAAGGGATAATATTTGGATTCATACTTTCTCAAGGCATTAGCGCTCTCTGAACTTTGGCTTCGTCATAAAATATAAATGTGTTGCTATGAGGATAATGAGGAGAAATATATTGTTTATAGTAAACTAATGAAATTGTTTTTTGTTTTTTTTATTCAGCATACGATGCTTTCGCGAATCTGAGAGATCTGTTGATGAAGACAGTGACTTCTTCACAAAAATGCTGAAATTCCTCCGATTTTTGTTCTACATATTCCTGATTTGTGGTATACTGATCTCTGCTGTCTCAAATCGCATCGGTTTACTTTACTGGCTGGTTCTCCCGATAAAAAAAAGAGTATTTTTTTTTTTATGTACAGGTTAGAATTTGGTATGAGGGTATCCCCTTAGATCCCCTAATAAAAAAGAAGTATTTATTCATTTTATTTATTTTTTAATGAACAGGTTAGAATTTGGTATGAGGGTATCCCTTAGATCCCCTAATAAAAAAGAGGTATTTATTCATTTATTTATTTTTTTTAATGAACAGGTTAGAATTTGGTATGAGGGTATCCCCTTAGATCCCCCTAATAAAAGAAGTATTTATTCATTTATTTATTTTTTAATGAACAGGTTAGAATTTGGTAATGAGGGTATCCCTTAGATCCCCTAATAAAAAAGAGGTATTTATTCATTTATTTATTTTTAATGAACAGGTTAGAATATTTTTCATTTATTTATTTTGTAATGTTATATTATGATAGTAGGGTAATAAATTAAAAAGGAGCTATTGTCGCATAAATGCGTCCTAGCATCCTGCCCTAAGAGAACTAAAACCAGACTCGTGCTAGATGTTTGAAAAAAATTAAATTGATCACTAAGTATGACTGGGCCTATTCTGGGAGTGACCATCCTAAACGGAGATTTAAGAGGTTTGAATACAGAGTTTTGCTTCTCTTAGGCTCATTGTCTAACCAAGGTTAAAGAGCCCGGTCTGCCCGACTAGTTGGACATAGCTGGAGTTTTGAATAGTTGCATTTACACCTTCCCAATGGTATTAGCGCTATGTGTACTGTGGATTCGTCCAAGATTTGAACTTGGGTCGACGAGTCCATTTCCTACGACTCTACCAGTACACTACGCGACTCCCTAAGGCGTTTTTTTTTTCCGCGTGACATTTGTTTTGAATTAGAATAAAATGAAAATGCCCCACCAAAATTTTTAAGAGGGGCGTAAAAATATTTACATAAGGGATTTTTAGGTCTAAAGTTTGATATAAGAAATTATCGAATTTGGAATGTTCTAGAAACATGTGTTTGTGAAAACGAGGATTTTTAGTGCATTTTAGTAGACGATCTTTGATGCTATTTCCTCAAACAATGGTGCAAGTAAAAGATTTAATTTTTGGTATCAGTATACAAGTTATACAAACACACACATTTCGCATAGATGAACAATTTGATATTTTAAAAAGTGAAAAATCCATCTAACTATTACTCACGTCACAGTATTTACCTGTACTTGTATATGTAAGAGTAATATGCCCTAATATTAAATTAAATTTCTCGTTTACTTGATACTAATTTTCATTTCCGTCTTACAGAACATGCCAAATTATTTCTTTCTCTGGAATACCAAGTTTTCTCTTGGGGTTGGAATGCCATGAGCTGTGCATTTCGTGGAAAGGTCAAAACTTCTTGGAGATCATACATCTGTGTAAGTATAATCATATTTATTTTCAAGATTCCTTTGTAAAATTTGCCCCTTTCCACGAGCAGTTTTCATGAGAAACATTATGTTATGAATTATATCTAAAAGATTGTAAATTAGAGTTTCAAATTTTGCTTGAAGCATTGTGTTTTATATTAGTTTGGTAGTTGGTTTTGAGGGCTATCACTATGCAAGTGCAAAGAAAACGGAGGTAACTATGACGTTGTTTGTTAACTTTGATTTATTCTTAATACTTCGAGATAAAGATCTTTTTGTCAGAAGATTTTATTTGATTATTGTCATCAGCTAACCACATAAGAATTTATATTATCTACTTGTTATCGGGTGGCAATTAAGTCAGCTTCTGTTGTCAGAGATTTGTTTTGTTGTGCAAGGTATAAAATATCGTATGCGATAGGCAAAATAAACTACATAATATCAAAACTGATCGCTGCATTTTAAGTATTGAATTAATACTTAAGCTTGGCTTTTAAATTTCAGCGACGAATTTTCTGCTGATAATTAATTTAAGACGATTTGATGTACGTAGGTTCTTACTTTCCGTACAAAAAAGTATTTATATTCCATGGGTGATGTTTTGCTGGATTTCGCAATCAATTTCGATTATTCGCTTATTTATTTCTTAGTTATAAGAATTGTTAGAATAAAAAGAAAAATTCGTCGCAAAAATCACGTAAAAATCGAGAATAACAATCGCAGGAATTAAAATTTAGGAATCCAAAATTTCAGCATTGCGGTTCAGGATTCGGCTCGGATTGTTGTTTTTTTTAATTTGCTCACGGAGTTGGCCTGATTTTAAAATGGTCTGATATTTTGGGCTACGGCCTCTAGGAGTAATCTTTGAAAAACTGACACATACACGCGGATATTCGCATGCATTATTACAGATAAGCGTACTTGGACAAATCATTTAAAAAGAGGAAATTTCATGTGTACAAGCATGAACATATATTAGACAAAATCAATGTTTATCTCTTGGTTAGTTGATAGGTTTTACGGCATATCAACACTTATTTGCTAATTCAATGCTGAAATTAGTCCGGGTTTTTTTGCAAGGCACTATCTGGTTTTAATTGACTAACTATAATCATTTGTAAATATTTAACATCAAGTACTCTAATTATACAAAATTTAATTGCATAGTTAAATGGTTGTAGGTATTCCGATCCAATAAAAAATAACTTGTATACAATTGCGTATGGCTTCACGTATTGAAATCAGTAATGTGGTTTTCTCTAAATAATAATGATAATCCTTTGTAGACAGTTATAGCGTCAAGTAACTTAAAAGTATACAAATTAATTTACACACCATAATATGATTTTAAGTATTACTAACACTAATAATTTTCAGTTACATTTGACACATAGATTACACTCTAGCGGGTAATAACATTCCAGGCATAGTGGAACTGGGCGTAATATAACGAAAGACTGGTGCCTCACTTTCTAGGGCCTCAGAACAGAACCTTGCGACCAAGTACAGTTTAGTTGTTCTGGATAGAATATTAAAAATAGATCCAGTGGTGTGGCTCTTCTTTGGTGGGGTACCCCTTTCAGGAGAAGCAGAAATAGAAAAAAATTCTAAGTTATAAAAATATACACAAACTACAACCACATAAACATATATATATATATTAAACATATATATTTAAAAAAAAGAAGGTTTGCAAAAAGGACATTTAAAAAAAAATCTATTAACTTACATATGCGACACGTGTTTCAGATCTGTTATCTTCTTCAGGCATTGAATTATTATATTTTGGCAGAATATGTCTGATATTTGATAGGTTTTTCGTAACTTACTTACTTTGTTGTGTAATTACAGAACCATTATAACCAAAAAGTAAGTTACAAAAACACGCACAACCTATCAAATATCAGACATATTCTGCCAAAATATATACTTCAATGCCTGAAGAAGATAACAGATCTGAAACACGTGTCGCATATATAAGTTAATGAAATTAAAAAAAACATAATCCTTTTTGCACACCTTCTTTTTTTATAGAATATCTATTTTTTCTCCTGTTGGACCCATAACAACACTTTTTATAACACACACACACACACACACACACACACACACACAATATATATATATATATATATATATATTATATATATATATTATTACAAACTGCAGAATCGAAATACGATTACACTAATTGGGATGTATCGTTTTTCATGTTCTACTGTTAGTGTTTATGTTTTGCATTGTATACAAAAGTATGGAACTGGAACCTCTCCATCAAATAGAGTTTAACGTCATTCCCAGAACATGAAGACCCTCAACCACCGCCTTCTAGCTCCCATATGATGAAAAATGTTGTAGCTTGCCATAAGAGCAATAGTGTTGAAGCAAACATATAGGTACTAGGGATTGACGGGACCAACCAATTGATCAGAGGGAGCCTCTCTGGCAGCCCGTCTAGCCTAAGTAAAGGTCTAAGTGGAGAGTTGCATGTCAGGAACAGCTCATCCTCCAGGATTCCATTCTTAAGCCTCGTGGATTACCACTCACAGCCAACAGGTGGCCGCATTTGTTGGTTCTGACCCCTCTGCAGAGGTGCAGTCGTTGTATTCTAAAGCCCCTGATGACAGGGCTGACAATAAATAGGGTCGAACCTTAGCACAATGATTTGTTAATTGGAGCCAAGGCATGTGTCGGGCCAGTTACACGTTTCTTTAATGTTTTTAATGAAATAGATAACTAAGTAAGTGTTGTACCGGCCGTTCCTACAGTGGAGAATATACACCGGTTCTCACTATAAATAGTGAGACACCGAGTGAAAAGGTTGTACTGTTACCGTTTAACGGCAAGCTAGCCGTTCCTGTACCATTATTGTAAATACACTTGTCTTATTTTACCCTACCTCGACTTGACTTCTTTTTTACTGTTGGATTAACATCACAACAGTAGGCCTGAGATTTTTTTCTAGTAGGAACCAGGTTTGAATTCAGAGTTTCCAAGGTTAAAGAGCCTTACTATTTACCAATAGCTGGTGGGAGAATAGTTGGATTCATACCGT
This sequence comes from Doryteuthis pealeii, assembly GCA_023376005.1. NCBI lineage: Eukaryota > Metazoa > Mollusca > Cephalopoda > Myopsida > Loliginidae > Doryteuthis > Doryteuthis pealeii. The sequence goes on from CM042140.1 coordinate 116,343,394, forward strand.
TCCCAAGGGTATTAGCGCTATGTGAACTTCGTCCAGGAATTGTGTCGACGAGTCCATTTCCTCCGACCCAAAGTTGTTCATCACCGCCCCCCCCACACACACACACACACTTTAAACAGAATACTGGTGCACCAATGCTCCACATATTTCCAAGACATTACAATTCATGTTTTCATTTCAGGGTGTTTTTCTTCTCCTAGACCAGTTGGCTTACACACGCTAAAGAACACAATATGCCATACTATGAATTCATGAGGGTAGAAATAAACAGCTTTGCCCAGAATTTGAAAATGCCATGTAAAATCCATTTCCTAAGTTTCATCAAGCGTTTCTTCCAATCGTGTAACATAATTGGTAGACATATATATTCCGAATACTTTTTTATCCTCTCATGGGAGAATGACAGGGGGTGCCAACAGTGTCAAGTTTTTTGTTTCTCTACCTATCGACGAGACGGTTTCTGGACACGGCTGTTTGCATTTTACATAGCGCTAATAACCTTAGGAAAGGTATGCATTCAACTATTATTCGGAAGCGCGCTGGTGTACTGGTTAGAGTCGCAGGAAATGGACTCGTCGACTAAAGTTCTACTAGTGATCTATTTCATTTTTTAAAAATTAATTTTAATCTTATTCTCCATCCACTTATGGGTAAATGGTAGGGCAGACTGGGATATTCAACCTTGGTTCGGCAACCGGTCTAGGAGGAGGAAAATTGAAATAAAATATGTTAAACTCCGCTTAAGAAATTCACTTTCTGTCGCATCCAACGAAGGGTTTGTAAATCTCTATTAATAATGGAGATTGTATTTCTGTCTGTAACAAAAACTACGTCATAGCTCTACGTCACAGCTTACCTCACAATATTCTTATGCTATATACACCCAAAATTTGAGTAAGAAATTTTAAAAAATTGTTTTTTACTCTCTTTTTTTTTACAGTAACAAGAAGTTAACTAAAAAAGTTTACAAATAAATAAATACCTACGATTTTGTGGAAAATTGATGTGGAAAATATTCAAAATAATTGTTTGATTATTACATGCATGCAACATTTTAGTTGAGATAGACAGGGCTCAGTTTTCATTTCAAATTGTTTTATTTATTTATTTATTTTTTTAATCCTTTAATAGATATGAGGATTTGTCTTACTTATGATACAAACCCTCTGACATTGAATTTTTAACTCCCACCCTCTCAGGCAATGTCTTTCAAAAATTAATTTTTACGACGCCCGGAGGGTGTTTTCTGTTGCGAGTATATCTAAATGAGTCAATTAAAAATACTTATTTGTCCAGTTAGTGACGCTTAGAACACGTCAACGTTGATAAAGTTTATTTTGCTCTATTAATTGATAAAACCTTCTTGATTTCTTATGTTTGTTTGTTTTTTTATTATTATTCTAGATTGGTTCACTAGAGATATCCAGAACGATTGCAAACGGTGTGTTAGTATTTCTTTTGCTACCAGCCCTCGGACTAATACGTGGTCTCATCATGATGTATGGAATTGGTCAGGTTCCTGCCCTTCTTTTATTCCTTGAAACATTTTCCAGTAAGGTAGAAGCATCAAGGATTAAGCGACGACTTGGATATTTCTTTGTATTTATTCTTCAACTTGGTATTGTCCCTGCCTACCTAGCGACCAATTTTCTCATTTGGACAGACAAGAATGGCAGCGTCGAGATCGACCGCCTGAAGCATTATCGTTGGCTTATACCTATAGTGATAATTGTGATCTCATTGTCTTTGTGGGAAAACTATGCGTTGTTTGACATAAAAATTGGTAGGATGCACATACCCCTGAGTCAGTGGAGAAAAAGAATGATGAAAGTTCGTGAAGCGACCAACTTCTATATTGAACCATTGAAGATTATTATATTCTGGCTTATATCAAAAGAAATAGCAGATTACGACCTTCCTGCGTGCTGGGAAACTTACAAAACCACAATACACGATCCTGTGAAGCATCTACGTAACTTTGGGATAATGTACCTGGAAATTATTTCAGCTATGATATGTACGTATCTGTCCGGAATGGCTTGTAAACTGCACATGCAGAAGTTTGGCTTTGCTACACCCCTGGTGCTTGTGATGCCCGTTTCTATTGTGTTGTCTTACTTTATTTGCGATAAAGGATGGATCCCTAAGGGAACATTTACAACGGAATTCCAATGCTGCAAAATAGACATTCTCAACGAGCTCCTCAGTCCAATAGTAATTGTTGTCGTTGCTTTGATTACGACATTGGCCATCACTTTTCATATATGGGAACCTAAAAGCGAACGAATGGCACTCTTAAGCAAGTAAGCCAACGATCATTATTTGAATATATCTGTCTGTCTGTCTGTCTGTCTGTCTCTCTCTCTCTCTCTCTCTCTCTCTCACGCTTTCAGTTTTTTCTCCAAATTAATTTGTAAGTATACTTGATTAAAAGGCTTCCAAGTGATTTGAATTTTTCTTTTTACTTATTTCAATTTTACAGTAGGCGACACGTGTTTCTGATTTTCCGATCCTCTTCAAGCTAATACAAATCTGGGCTGTGTTTGGGCATTCCAATATATAGCCAGTTTTATGGTAAATCGTATTGTTTAATTCTAGTTAATTCCATGTCCAGACAAAATTAACCAGAATGATTTATTACCTCACTCACTCTCTACCATAAAAACGACTATATATCGAAATACGTCCACCGTATTAGCTAGAAGAGGACCAAGAAACACGTGTCGCCTTCTGTAAAATTGAAATGAATAAAAAAAAAGCAAATTCAAAACACTTTCATGCCTTTATAAAACATTTCATTTTCTCTCGTGGGATCGGCAGCAATCTCATATATATATATATATATATATATATATATATATATTATAATAATATATACATTCAACGTCGACTTAAGCGAAATTTGAGATGATTCTGAGATCTTTGGATACTCCATCAAAAGAGCAGCAAGTGCTCGCAGTTCTTATCGCTGTTTATCCACTTCTTATTTGTTTAAATATAAACGAGATGTGCTTTTCTGTTACTTGGCTATGTGCAGGTCCATATTATATCCTTGGTTTTCTGATATATATATATATATATATATATATAATATATTATATATATATAATATATACCGCAGTGACTATAAAAATCCACAACGTAAATAATTATAAAACATTAATCACTATAATCGGGCTCAATGTGGAGAGCTAAATAGACGATTAAAATGGAATTAAAATAATGGATTAAAATGGAATGGTTTAAAATATACCTACTTAAGTTTCTCGCATTAGAGCGAATCTTCGCGAAGATTCGCGCTAACGTGAGAAACTTAAGTCGGTATATTTTAAACGATTCGTATTTTAAACAATTCATAAAAATTATATTATGTTATTAGAAATACCATGGAAGTACTGGTAAATTAAATGCTATCGTCATAGGATATTGGTTCGACAAGACAAGTTTAAATTCTCAATGCGGCTGTTTACAGTGCGCATTAATGCCATTTTTCTAATAACCTATTTCATGAGTAAGTGAATGTAAAGTAAAATGTGCACATTAGCTGATTCTATTTTTTTTTAAATCACTAACTTTGTTAAAAAATTTGAGTTTTAAAAAATCTTGATACCCATCAAGAATGTATGAAACAGAACGTCTTCGGTATAAAATAACCCATCAAAGTTTGACATGTCGTAAAATCCAAGCAAGCAAGCAACCAGCCTGATGTCCAACCCGCCTTTCAAGACTGCATGCCTATAGAGTCAAGTAATTGTTAGCGTTGTCCACAACTATTAATTTGCGCACGAAAGGGTCTTCACTTAGAAAATAGCCTATTTCCTCATCCGCCAACTATGAGCAAATAGTCGAATCGACTAGAGTCTCTCAGAAAATGAAACAGCCTCGTTTAGGATTTCAACTAGTGGTGCTGTGTCCTTTCACTACGATGATAACCATTACACGACGGGCGCCACATGTATCACTTTAAATTAAAAGTTCAAAAAATACTTTTATCTAATTTTATAACGTCACGATAAAATAGTTTCTTGCTATTATATATATATATATATATATATATATATATATATATATATATATATATATATATATATATATATATATATATATATATATATATATATATATATATATTAGATTATATATACAGGGTGTTCGGGATAAATTTGACATATTTATATTTTGTTATTTTTCTCCGTAGGTTGGAGGTGGTGTTCTCAAATTTTAAGTCCGTAGACCTCTATAAAAATTTAAGTGACCTATCATAGATCCACTCCTTATTTATTCCAGTTGTTTTGTTGCAACCAATTATGTAATTAGTGAATTCTGCAAAAACTTTTATGTAAAACTGTTAATTGCAAAATAACCGTAAAATAAACAGTAAAGTAAGCAGAACATGTAAAAAAAAAAAAGAGCTGAAAATATTTAGTACTAATTTAATAACTTACCAACGAAGCACATTTCCTAATGTGATGGGTGAAGCTGATTACTTTCGATAAGTTCATGAATATTGGGCTTAACATGAGCATTTTCTTCAGGATTCTTGTGGAATTAATATCTTCTAATAACTAAGAAATCTTTCTTTTTCTTGTTAGTCAATTCTAGGTCTGGTATTCTGGCTGGGATAAGGTGGCCCGTCTTTATCACAAAGTTCCATAGAATTTTATGCGTTTCATTCGCTAGAATGGATTCTGGTTTATTTGTATACCATTTCATGTATGCTCGAATTTAATTTCTTTGCACAATTACCTATTATTATTATTATTATTATTATTATTATTATTATTATTATTATTATTATTATTATTATTATTATTATTATTATTATTATTATCTTGAAAACATATAACTATGTGTAAACAAATTATTATTAAATTGAATTCATTATTTGAAACTATATAATGTTGCATACTTTTAAATTTGGATGGTAATATTTGATAGTATATCACTTTTAGTGATTGATCCAACCCATCTACATTTATTTTATGTCTAAAGGTTAGGGAATTATGTTCATTTTACATTCATATTCCCAATTGTGTGTAGTTGTTTCTTAAGTGTTTTTGAACACTGCTATATATGACGGATTTCATCTACTAAAAAAAATCGCATAGAGTTCTATGGTTTCAAGTATTCCTATCTAATCCTGATAATGTTTTCAAGTAATTAATTCTATCTAATAATAGCCCCTTGTTTGCACATAATTGGACGGTTTCAATTAACTAATCTTCAGTAAACACTTATAGATTCAATTAAGTATTCTATAATACAAATACTTTACAGTTACTAGCAAATATATGCACCCTCCGGGTGCAAGTATTTAAGTTTTAATATAATAAAATATCATAGTAAATTAGAAAGGCTAATGAAACTGAATAAGAATGCAGATAAAAAAGATTTGGAACAGAGGGGGTATGATTGAAAGATAGAACAACTTTGAAACTAACTCTTCCATCATTTTACATTACTCCCGTCTGTCTTTGTTAATTTTTCCTAATTTAACTATTTAGTTAAGATAGGAAGTAAAGAACAAAATTACAGTAATTTCTTCTTGTTAATGGATATCTTTTAAGATTTATTCCCGAGATTTTTGCTCATATTCAATAAGATAAAACCAAACAATTAGAAATCAATAATGCTAAGCATATATTTATTAAAATCAAATTTTTAAGATCAATATGCAAATTAGCCTTTCCATTCACACTGTAAACCGATATTTTGTTGTATATATAAATACAATTGCATGTTATTAGTATGTAAATATGGTCGACAGTCTTAATGATGTAAAACAATTTTATTAATAATTGAGGTTTAAATAAAAATAAAATCGTGGAGAATGTGATGTAAATAACAAAGGAAATTGTGACTTGTATAGTAATATAGTTTCGGTTACAGACAGACAAACCCACAATCTCCATTATAATGAGATATAGCACCATGGATTCTTGTCGAATAATTTTTAAAGTGATCTGCTTCATGCATATATGGTACCCTAACAGGTACTACAACTCTGCAGTTTATTGTCATATCATGTATAGCGCTCCTTCTGAGTAGATAATCTTATCCCTCTGCGTATTCTGGGACCTGCCAGCAGGGAAAATCAGATAAGTGTATGCAAATAAATGATTATAAACAAATAAAAAAGCTAGTGAACATAAAATCTATTAATAATGAAGATTCGTTTCAGGTTTTTGTCTGTAACAAAGACTACGTTACTGCTTACGTCACACTACCTAAAACCGTCATAACATAGAATAAATACACTCAAAATTTGAGCATGCAATGTTAGACAGTCCTTATTGTTTTTTTAAACAAGTTTTAATAAATACATACCTGGTATTATCTATCTATACATAGTTTGTTTTATTTCAATATATATTTAAAGTTATCAGAACTAAGTTTCCATTTCAATTTTTTTTTTACTCCTTTAATAAATTTATTTTATTTTTTACTCCTTTAATAAATTGATGATTTTACTTTACTTATGATACAAACTCTCTGATATTAAATTTTCAACTCCCATCTCCTCAGGCAATATTTATTTTACGTCACCCAGAGGGCGTTTTTTATTTTGTTAGTAGTTATAATTGTAATTAAACATAAAAAAATAAATCAATTTTCAATATTTGAGATAAAGAGTTATTTTTGGTGTGAAATATTTATATACCGTTTAACAAATAAACTAAATGATCCTTAAGTTGCATCAAATTATATAGAGACCAGATAATACGCTCTTTCGGTTGGGGCTATAGAATACACCGACTGTATCTCTACAGAAGGGGCAAAATCCCTCCAATCTGGCCGTCTGTTAAGGACAGAATCCTAATGGCTGACCAGTCCATGACATGCAAAACTCCACTTTGCCACTTACTTAGGCTAGACGGTCGGTCGGAGAGGCCTCCTCCAATCATTTGGCTGGTCACTTCAAGCCATAACGCCTATTATTATTAGTAGTATTTGTACAAAATAAAAAACCCCCCCCGGGCGATGTAAAGGTAGATTTTTGAAACATAATGCCTGAGGGGTGGGAGTAAAAAATTAAATGTCAGCAAGTTTGTACCCTAAGTAAACTCATCAAATTCATTAAAGGGTTAAAAAATAAAACAATTTGAAATGTAAACTTTAAATATGTATTAAAATAAAACAAACTATATATAGATATATAATACCAGTTATGTATTTATTAAAACTTGTTTTAAAAAAACAATGAGGACTGTCCAATGCTGCATGTTTAAATTTTGAGTGTATTTATTCAATTTTATGACGATTTTGGGTAATGTGACGTAAGCAGTGAGGTAGTTTTTGTTACAGACAAAAACCGGAAGCGAATCTCCATTATTAATAGATTATATATATATATATATATATATATATATATATATATATATGTGTGTGTGTGTGTGTGTGTGTGTGTGTGTCTCTCTCTCTGTCTCTGTATATATATATATATATATATATATATATATATATATATGCTGATAGTCACGCTACCTGCGTCACTGACGCATAAAAATCGAAAAGGACTCAGTAAAATTGTATCCATGCACCCCAGTGTTTTTTAATCTTCCCCCATCATTTCCAGCTTCATTTCAATATTTTCTTGGAAACGAATTACAGTATATGGGGTACAAAGTAGGGGTTATATATATATATATATATATATATATATATATATATATATATATATATATATATATATATTATTATTATTATTATTATTATTATTATTATTATTATATCAAACGGGTCTACATTAAGCAAGTATAACATCATTAGATTAATCTCTAATTATTAGGTTCTGGTTTGGTTCAGACGGCAGAGCGTCCATTCTAGGAAACACAAAATTCTGGGTTCAATATCGGCAGCCTCGCCAAATCAGCGCATGAGTTGTACAGCTTGCATTAGTGCGGTAAAGTGGGAAGCTGATGGTATGTGTGACGCTCATTTTAGACCCAAAAAAACTAGTCTAGTGCTAGTGAAAAGAAGATAGACTCTCTCGCTGTCTGGTTAAAACTGACAATAGGCCACTATTAAGATTTAATGCACTGATTTGCTCGTGAGTTTTACGGGAATTATATTCTTGTTAATTTAAATCTTATAGATTCTTTACTGGAAAGCTAACTCAAATCTAAGATTATTAACATTTTACTATTTGACTATAATGCACTGACTTTGAAAGTGATTTTTTACACAATATATTCTCTCAATGAAACGGAAAAACAGCTGATAGCATCATAATTTATTGCTGGGGTGACCTGGGTAATTAGTATTGATGTTTTAGCCCCGAAACCTGACTACAGATTCATAATCGGATTAATGCTTTGTTGATATTGCTTTTTTTTTTCTTTTTTCTTTTGTTGCTTTTTGCATCCTGTGTACAAATAAAATGATAGTTCCGGTTTAGCTCAGTCGGTACAGCATCCGACTAGTAACCACAAGGTTCCTGGTTCAATACCGGCTCTCGCCAACTGAGTAGCACAGGGATATGTGCAGTGAAGTGAGGAACTGATGGCAGGTGTGGCACTCCACCTCAGACGCCAAAACGATCTCCTCAGTCTAGCGCTAGTGAAAAGGTGATAGACTCTCTCGCTGTCTGGCTGATACCGACTTTAGGGCACACCGACGACTTTTTTAATATGCTTGAAAATATTATGTTAAAGTTGAAGCTTTATTTTTAGTTTGGTTTTGTTTTTATTGTTTGTTTTATTTTTTGTTGCTTTATTTATTTATTTATTTATTCTTACCGTTTCGAATGAATTCAGACTGTTCGTGCCTCAATTTGATCCATTGCTACTTGATGTCTCGTTACTGCTTCGGAGACGGCAAGATCTCAAAGAAGATAAAGTAAAGCACGACGGTGATGAACGCCCCAAAAAACAGAGCAAACCAAAACTGTTTGTGTGCGCTACAACATGGCACGAAACCCGACAAGAAATGGTGCAGATTCTAAAATCTCTTTTCAGGTAGGTATTTACCTCCCCTCCCCCCGTTCACCACAGAATGTTCAGCGAGAATCAATCACGATATAAGAGGTTCACAGAGTGTTAACTCTGGTTCTTATAAAGCATTGGGTTACTTAAAGGATAAGTACCCAATGCGGAATACTTCAGTTAGGAACCAACAAACCGCGTTAGTTACATTTATATAACTTTCATTATAACATATATAGAAGGCTATATAATGTCACAAGTGTCCAAACATACATACTAGTGTTAATAGACAAAATAGGTGGAAACCACTTACTGTAAGTAGAGGCTGTGGCGTCTGGTATGCAACATAAGTGTCTGCTGGATAGAGGTGACAAGCACGTCCGGGCTTGTTCAGTGGCATCGGAAAAAGAAGGTTCTCTTCTTAGGTTCCTGTGTCACGTAACCAAAACAAGGTCTCCTGACACAGGAGATTATCCAAAGCCCTCAGACAAGGGAGACTGCTCTTACAACGGTATTCAGTAGTAAAGGATCTCCGAGATTAGCTTGCTAACCATTACCCCGCGATGAAACTCTCGAAATATCCGACCCGTTTGCCATTGGTAGGATGTAATATATTTATTTACCAACCCCTCCACACGGACTGGATGCGACATAACGTCAATTTCTTAACAGGTTTGAATTCAGAGTTGTCCTTCTCCTAGACCGGTTGCCTAACCAAGGTTAAAGAACCCAGATTGCCCTACGATTTATCCATAGTTGGAGGGAGAGTAGGATTCATACATTTCCCAAGAGTATTAGCGCTAAGTGAAATGCAATTACCACATCCAGGATTAGAACTCGGGGCGACGAGTCCATTTCCCATGACGTTAACCAATACATCACGCGCTTCCCCGTGAGATGGGATATAAGGTTGCAAGTGTGGGGGCATCCAGCAAGGATCAAACACACTATTCAGAATTAATGGCTATGTAGGACTAGATTTCAACCAATATACCATGATGGGACACCCTACAAAAAAAAAAATCTTTTTTCAGATATGCCCTATGAGATCAATTTCTGTCATTTATTTTTTGACTCAAGCGAATAAGATTTTAAAGAAAATAATAGAATATATATATATATATATATATATATATATATATATATATATATATATATATATATTTATTTATTTATTTTACAAAGTTTTCACAGATCAATGTTCATTATAAACAGCGACCCAGGTTTCATGCTAAGGGGCAATCATCAGGCCGTTGAGCAAGATCCCATGGTGTTTGTTGAAGTTGTTTACTCAATGTTACATTTTGGACTGTATATAACGTCGGTTAGTCCCGCGGACGCTATTATAGTTCGGATTTACTAAAAATAATTTTTTTCAAAATAAATATTTATTTTTAGTAAAAAAGATTTTTTTGGGGGGGTGTCTTAGTTTTGGAAGGTAGAAAGGCTGTACTCGAAAATTTGAATGAACTGAGGGTGGGCTGGGTGAGGTATAGGGTATATATTAGGTTGACTGACAAAATTAGGTTGGGCTAACACATGGGAAGATCCTAATTACAAGAATATATATATATATATATATATATATATATATATATATATATATATATTACATATATATATATATATATATAAGAAAAATCCTGTATAACTGTCTGTCTGCATGTCTGTCTGTCTGTATGTTTGTTTGTACAAGGACCGAGCCCGTGTCCTTTTATCAAGGAAAACTGGTGGAGTCCAGCAAAGTTCAATAAGAGCCGCACCCTTTGTCCGAGAGAGAGTTAAAAGAACTTTTCAACACTCACTTTCTATAAGAAAAGTTAAATCAAAAGTTAATAAACAATAAAACATAATAAAATAGACAACTTAAAAACAATGATATGTAAAGAATAGAATATACTAAAACAAAACTAAAGGGTGAAAACATTAAACTATACATACATACAGATAAGATATTTATTTTTTAACCTTTTAAATAGCAGACAACACCGGGTAGCCCATCGAGTAATATCAAGAGTTAATAAAAGATGCATATTACAAAATATACATTTTAGCATAATATCTTATTATAATGTAGATTGTGTGTTTATTTTTCTATAACCGAAAGTATTTCACGTTTAAAATCACAATTCCCTTAGTTGTTCACGTCACATTCTCCATGATTTTATTTTTATTTGAACTCAATTATTAATAAAATTGCTTTATATCATTAGTACTGTTGGTCATATCTACATCTTATTAACATGCAATTGTATTTATATATACAACAAAATAGTCATTTACTGTGTGACCTAATTTGCATATTGATTTTAAAATTTGATTTTACTACATATGTGCTTAGTATTATTGATTTCTAATTGTTTGGTTTTATTTTAATGAATATGAGCAAAAATTCCAGGGATAAATCTTAAAAGAAATCCGTTAACAAGAAGAAATAACTGTAATTTTATTCTTTACTTCCTATTTTAACTAAATAGTTGAATTATGAAAATTTAGCAATGGAAGACAGAAGCGATGGAAGAGTTAGTTTCTGTTTTATTTTCCGATTATAGCTCTCTTTCACATCTTTTCATCTGCCTTTTTATTTACTTTTATTAGCCTTTCTAATGTAATATATTTGATTACATTAAAACTTAAATACTTGCATTCGGAGGGTGCATATATTTGCTAGTATCCTTAAAACTGATAGAAAAGTTGAGTATATTTTTAGTGTTTATGTATTTGCTATCAGTGTGTATATATTCATTCATTTTCATTTTTAGATTGGACTTTCAAAATAAAATCATGGAATTGACAAATAAATACGAACCAACCAAACCAGAAAATGACATCTACGAACTCGAAAGTAAGTGCTTTTTTTTGTTGTTTCTTCTTCTTCTTCTTCTTCTTCTTCTTCTTCTTCTTCTTCTTCTTCTTCTTCTTCTTCTCTTCTTCTGTTTTTCTCTTCTTCTTCTTCTTCTTCTTCTTCTTCTTCTTCTTCTTCTTCTTCTTCTTCTTCTTCTTCTTCTTCTTCTCTTCTTTCTTCTTTCTTCTTCTTTTCTTCTTTTCTTCTTGATGTTTCTTCTTCTTCTTCTTCTTCTTCTCTTGATGTTCTCTTCTTCTTCTTCTTCTTCTTCTTCTTCTTCTTCTTCTTCTTCTTCTTCTTCTTCTTCTTCTTCTTCTTCTTCTTGGTTACAAACTCAACAAATCATCTGTGTCGTTATTACATGCAACAAAAACTATTTTCAGAAACAATCAATAGATACGAAAAAATTTTAATTTCGTGGATTTTTACCTAATTCCCTATTAACAAGACTTCAACATTAAAAACTTAATTTTAAATGCTTTTACATTTTCAATATACTTTTTTATTGGTTCACTTCCTCCTTTTGCCCTGGGCACTAAACAACATCCTGTACTGAGACTCCTGTTCTGGAACTATGGTAACTAGGGAATCTTACTTTACTATCACGTCCACTTTGACCCAAAGTGATAATAGCTGTTACGGTCTATCGATCAATAACTATGTTGAGATGTCTAAAATGGTTTTGAACTGCAATAACTCTTAAAAACATTTATATTACAACTAAGTATGTAATATCTACCTGTTTAATGGATTGGAAAATACAATAATACATTGGTTCTTAAATCATTGATATTACAACTAAGTATGTATTTACCCCACGCCTCTACACGACACAAGATGATCTTAAGCGAGGTTTAACGGATTTGAATTCAGAGTATTCTCTCTCCTGAACCTATTGCGAAACAAGGTTAAAGATCCCAGTCTGCTATACTATTTGCCCATAGCTGGAGGGAGAATAGTTGAATGCATACATTTAGTAAGTGTATTAGCGCAATGTGAAATACAATTGAATCAAACCAAACGTTAATTATATTTGCATTTCATAATTATTAATTGGTCTTAATTACTTTTTAATAATATTTCAAGTTCATACCGTTTAATTGTTTTTGATTATATTTACAGTTCATGAATTTTATTTGATTTAAATTGTTTTTTGGTTATATGTGAAGTTCTTATTTGAATTGATTTTGATTGCTTTTTAATTATATTTGCAGTACATATTATTTTCGATGATGCCTGGGAAACGGATGATAATGGACAGGCAGTTCCAAATAGTTTTGTCAAAGAGTTTGTAACTTTAATTCCAGAAGCTGCAATGTGAGTAAATTACTTCATTTGATATTGATAAGGTACTTTTCTCGTATTGAATACGTAACATAATGTTTTGATGAAATATTGCTTAAATATATCAGAATTATTTTAGCGTATATATATACGTGAGTAATAAACGACTTTTTAACACCAATTTTTCACCTAAAAATCATAACGTTGTTCATCCCGGTCTACGTCTCTATTTAACCATCTATTGATAATGGAGATTCGCTTCCGGTTTTTGTCTGTAACAAAAATTACGTCACATTACCCGAAATCGTCATAACATAGAATAAATACACTCAAAATTTGAACATGCAACATTAGACAGTCCTCATTGTTTTTTAAAACAAGTTTTAATAAATACATGACTGGTAATATATATCTATATATAGTTTGTTTTATTTTGATATATATTTAAAGTTTACATTTCAAATTGTTTTATTTTTTAATCCTTTAATGAATTTGATGATTTTACTTACTTAGGGTACAAACTCGCTGACATTGAATTTTTAACTCCCACCCCTCAGGTAATATGTGTCAAAAATCTATTTTCACATCGCCCGGAGTGCGTTTTTTTTTATTTTGTACTAGTAGCTATAAAGAGACCAACTAGATTCATGCCTTTCGTAATGGCATTAGAGCAAAGTGATACACAGTTTGCCTCGTTTATGATTTGAACTCGGGTATCCGATTCCTTTTGCTCCGACGTAACTGTCACACGAAGAGCGCTAACTTAAAAGTTCATGAATAGTGGGGAAATACATTTTTGAAAAGAAGAAAAAAATGATTATCCTGTAAACATATTGTCCTCTTTGGGGGCCTTACCCACTGCAGCTGTTATATTCAACGTATTTTAAGCCCCGACATCACATTATAGCGAATATTTTCCTTTGATAGAAAACATCTAAAGTCGACCTCTCTTTCACTTTGTCTATCTTTGTAGGTCTGTGGCGAAGGGATTTATTAAAATACAACCCATAACAAAAGTTACAACTCCGTACGGAGGCAGATTGGAAATGAAAATGCCAGGGGGCACTGAGATGATCATTCATCTTAAAAACAAAGAGAAAATCCGACATAGGAAAAGATGGTCACAGGTAAGAACCCTATAGGTATTCATATTGAATCATTATATATATATCGGCATCGCAGTCTTGGAAGACCATAGATTTTCTAAACCCTGGAGTCTCTTTTCGGAAATACCTCTCCGGGGCACAAAAGGCCTGTGCAACATGTATGAAGACTCTGTGTTGTTCGCTGGGGTGATCCAAAGAAATGGTGAACCAATTCAATCGTGTTTTTTTGCCAGTTTTTTTTCGATTGGCCTTTTCCTTTACAGATGATACTCACAAGACAGCGGGGGGTGAATTCATACCACTTCCAAGGTTATTAGTACTATGTGAAATGCAAACAGCCTCGTCAAGGATTCTAACTTGTCTAGTCGTGCCCATTTACTAACCATCACACCAGGCGCCTTCAACAATCATTATATTATACTAGAAAATATGATTATTAAAGCTATTTAAGTTTCTAATATAATAAAGCATTAAAGTAAATTCGAAAGACTCACGACTCTAAATAAGAACGCACATAGGAAGATAACAGTTATTTTCACTTCTTTTTCCTTTTCTTTCTTTATGAAATTATATATAGAAATGATTTTAATACATTTGACTATAAAAAATGATATTAGAAATCAATAACACCAAATGATTATTTATTAAACCCGGTTTTGTTAAAATGAGTATATCCACATAATATGCTATGTCAACTTTTACTTCTTCGTGATATATCAGATATCACTCAATAAAACTCGGGCCTGATATATAGAAGGTGCCACTAATAAAAGAATATATATGATTTTTATTAAGTTACAACCTACAAATAATATGTGTCAAAATTTGAGCCCAATCGGATTATTAGTTTACAAATTACAGTTATTTAAGTGAAGCTACTGTTGCACATTTTCAAAACAATTGAAAAATCTGAATTTCGTGTGTTGATAAAGCATTGCTTTCTGATGGGAAAAATAAGGTTCAAGAAAAGCAATGGCTTGATAAGTTTTATTCGGGCTCTGCTCCGTCGGAAACAACGGTTAAGAGGTGGTATGCTGACTTTGATTTTAAACGCGTTAATAACAGGGACTATTATTGTGAGGCAAATATAACTAAGCAACAAAGTAGACATGCAGTAAAATCAAACCAACCAACTCAGCTAAACTTTGATAGTGACACCTTTAATAAATAAGATATTAATTAAAATTGAAATAATTATTGAATAATGATTAATTAATAACCATAGAAAATGTAACGTAAATAACGAAGTGAATTGTAACATCGGTGGTGATGTGTTTTCCGTTACAAACTCATAATCTATATCAAAATAATATAATATATCGAGTATAGTAAATCGTAAAAATACGAGTTCATAACATTGTTAAAATCTTATTTGAAAACATATACACCCTTGTGCAAATTAATTGAGACAAAACGAATGATTCTGTTTTGAACATAATATCCCTGATCATTTTGTTTGGCTTGTCAGTGTATTCGTGCAGCTTTACAATTTTTGTACACTTCTTTGGAGAAACGTCTATCACAGGCAATGGCCGTAAGAATAAGAATAAGAATAAGAATAAGAATAAGAATAAGAAATTTATTAATCAATAGTAGTACAAATTATTTTAAAAATATAAGTAAAAGAAAAACTTTATTGGTTTAAACTACTATTGAAGGGAGGCCATGCCTAATAGCATGAAGCTAATCCCATGGACATGGCCACCCTTGGACGCTCACAGGAAACAATACATGAAACGCACAACGTAGACATATACATATATATCATGAGACAAATTAGCCGTGTGAGAATCTAAATGCAAATCTGTTGTTTATAAGAGGCAATAAAATGATTTTTCAAAAGTGTTTTAAGGACAAAATAATTAACTGAAACAAGCTTCATCTTTTCTTTATCAAAAAATAACGACTGAACAGTATTCCAAGAATTAATTGCATTAAAACGAATGGAATTATGCCCAAAACTAACAGTGTTGATGATAGGGAAATTAAGCAAACCAGATTGGTCAGCACGAGTGACATGAGCTACTAAGACAAATAATCGAGAGTCGAGACAATTGTATCTGGGCGTGATAAAAATCTGATGCAATCACAAATGACGCAATATTTTTCAAGGCCAAACAAATTTCATCATACACTCCGAAAATGGATTCATATTGCTGCACACCGCTTCAAATGGCCTAATCTGAGAAAGAAAAAGAAATCGATTACACCATGTCCTTCTACTGGGTCTAAAACTGACCGAGTGGTAACAGAAAGAAAATCAACGCGTTTGATTTAATTAATTTGCACAATATTCAATTTGAATATCTACATCGTTATTGAATAATTATGCGTATTTTAAGTATAGTAAGCCGTAAAAATAGATTTGTTTGGGAGATGGTATGGCAAACCAGTGATTTATCTTCGATCCGGTAGCTTATTCTCACCAGATTAGTCATGGCTCTGCCAATCAAACCATATACAAGGAACTCGGCTTCCATAAAACAAGAGTGCGAATAATTTATTAATCTACCTCGTACTTTTTATTCTAATTAATCGTTAGTTCTAATTAATGAATGGGCCGGGTTAGCTCAGTCGGTAGAGTGTTTGTCTAGAAACCACAAGGTTCCGAGTTCGATACCCGGCCCCGCCAACTCAGCGTATGATTAGCACAGGGATCTGTGCGGTAAAGTAAGGAGCTGATGGTAGGTGTGGCGCTCCACCTCAGACGCTAAAATAATCTCCTTGGTCTAGCGCTAGTGAAAAGGGGATATACTCCCTCGCTGCATGGCTTATACCGACATTAGGCCGCCCCGACGACTTTACTTTACTTTTTCTAATTAATGAAATATATTGCCATGGTAAATCCCCAGTTTCTATTTCGTAGGTGAAAATTATTATTGGTTCTACTTTGCTTAGTGTTTCATATTACGTAACCATGACAACTCCACAGGCATCTTTAACGTTCTCTTCTATTTTTTCTCGAAATTTCTATTTTTCCAAAAGATTAATGGGTGAAACGTTATAATAAATAAATTACCCCTACGAAAATTACTTTTCCAGCACATTTTCCTGTCGGATATTTTAGCCATATGATCAGGGCATATCGACAGTACATATTTCTTTGAGTCTCTATCACCATCCGTCCCTACCGGACATCGCTCGTGGTAATTCCTCTTGACGGCATTCAGTATTTGCACAGAGCTGATGGATGTAACTTTTGTACTTTTCAGCCAATACTGGTGTGTCCGTCTGTATGAATCTATAAGAGAACAGCACTTTTGAGGTCGTTCCTACTTCTCCAGTAGTGCCCTGCATGTCTTGCTTGTCTTACTTGTATGGTGTGCGAGATGGGAGATCATTAGCTGTACATTTGCTCTTGTGAGGCTTCCAGAATTTTTTCAAAACAGCACGCAGCATCCATGGGTTGTTTGCATTTAGGCTTTCTTCTAAACGCTTCGTTAGAATGGCCAAGTGATGCAACCATAGTGTAATACTGACACGGCTACAGATATAGTTAATTTTCTTCTTTTAACAATACAAACTATAAAATAGTATATCATGATGCATATCGTGTAACGGAAGAGAAATCTTCCGGCAAAAAAAAAAAAACAAAGGGAAAGATAAAGATATGTATTTATAAAAAAAAGGGAGACCGGAAGAGAGGTCTTCCGGCCAAGAAGCAGGGAGAAGATGAATAAATAGATAAAAGAAAAAAGAAAATGGAAGACTCCTCTTCCGGTGAAAGGGCGGAGAGAAAGATAAAGAAATATATTAAAAAATCACCGTTATCAGATCAAGATAAAAATGCGTGGGCATATTTATCGTATATAAAGGCAAGAGGATTCGAAGGTCACTCAGTCAGTCCCCTGCGAGTCGCCGAGAAGGTAACCTCGTCGCCTTCCGTCATCAACCACACTCGGAAGTTCATTGTGAACACTGCGCTCTTCACCATCTCACCCAGACATTTTCATTGTGAACACTCGTCGCCCCTCACCACCCACACACCGAAGAAAATAAAGACGGGTAATATTTTTATATAAACGTGTCTGTGGTTTTATTGAAGTCTAGTAGTCGTCTATACAACATATCATGATGCATTGTTACTCATTCTTTTTCACTTAATTGTCTTGAATTCCTTTGTATATGTATTCTAAGTCTCCTTTATTTTCATTCAGGTGATGTACCTTTACTATTTGCTTGGTTTCAAATTTTTTGGGGAAAAGGGCTCAGTTGCAGATGTTCTCCCGAAAAAGAAAGAAACCAGTAGCAAAGTTAGAAGAAACGTTTCCATCCTGAACCATTTGTCTGAGGAGGAATATGCAAAGGTAAGTTAACAAACTACTGCAATACGATACGTTGTTTGGTTGGCTGGATTTTACAGCATGTCAACCCTTGGTTTATTTTATGACGAAGATGTCTTCTTTTATTAATTCTTGTTGTTTTTTAGGGGTTTTCAAACACGTTTTAAATTCAATTTTATCCATTGAAAAAATAGACGGGGCCCCAACATGTACTACCACTCCGGGTCAGAATGAACCTGGGAGTAATTGGAACTCCACCACTAAATGCAGATTAACATCATACCCAAGATATTACGATCATCGGCCACAGTCTTCTGTAACCTCTGTGATAAAAAGGAAGCGCGTAGTGTAATGGTTTAAGTAATGGGAAATGGATTCGTCGCCCCGAGTTCAAATCCTGGACGTGGTAATTGCATTTCACTTAGCGCTAATACCCTTGGGAAAGGTATGAATCCTACTCTCCCGCCATCTATGGGTAAATAGTAGGGCAGGCTGGGCTCTTTAACCATGGTTAGGCAACCGGTATAGGAGAATGAAAACTCTGAATTCAAACCTGATAAACTCCGTTTAAGAAATTGACCTTGTGTCGCATCCCGTTATATTGGTAAATATATATATGATGAAAAGGGTTGGCAGCTTGCCTTAAGGGCAATAAGTAAGTAAGAGTAAAGTCGACGGGGCGGCCTAAAGTCGGTATCATCCAGACAGCAAGGGAGTCTATCACCTTTTCACTAGCGCTACACCAAGGAGATTGTTTTTGCGTCTGAGGTGGAGCACCACACCTACAATCAGCTCCTTACTTTACCGCACAGATGCCTGTGATATTCATACGCTGAGTTGGTGAGGGCCGGTATCGAATTCGGAACCTTGTGGTTTCTAGCCGAACGCTCTACCGACTAACAGAATGAGTATGATTAATCCCTTTTCATTAAAAATTCATTATCGGTTTTAAGATTCATTTAAATCTTTAACTCTGATTATTATTCCCAACTTCTCTGTATGAGCAATTGTTTGCTCGTAGACATAGGCCTAACTATTTTCGGGTGGATTGCGTGCGGATAGATCAAGGCTTTAAAACGATCAGATAGACCGGATTTATCTATTTTAATTAACCAGTTTTCTAGGTTATCCCTTGTTTTCTGTATTGCTAGAGTGTCTCTTAGCTAGTGGTCTTTACATCAGCCCAGACTTTTTTTTATTGAGATTTCTTGTATTGTTGTGATGAATTCCCCTGACAACGCTCTTTCTCCTATGTGTTCCCCTTTTTAAAAACAAATGACCGTGACTTTGACGGGCTTAGTACATTCTGACCTATGAAATAAGATTTTTTAGGCCTTATAATACCCATCTTGCACCGATCATTAATATGGCTGTTATGGTCATATCATCCAAGTAAGCTCTTTTCGGCGGTTGTGTCAGTCCTGATCTAGTGACGGGACGTCTGCATTCCAACTCTGCAGTTCTTGATATCAAGTTCATCGCTAACGTAAAGAAGCTGAGATGATGCAGTCTGTTATGATGCTCTTCTTTAAATTAAGTCATGGTAATGTTGACTCCTTCGATACCGTTCTCATTTTGCAGGTATTGTAATAATCTATAATAATATATATTTATATAGATATCTATGTATAATCTATATTATCTATCTATCTATGCATATATAAAGGGCAGCTGTGTGAATCTGTATGTCCGGAGGAAACTTAAAAAATAAAGCAATTAAGAACTAAGTATATATATTATATATATATATATATACATTAAATATCACCAGGGTTTGTTTTTTGAGCAGAAATGATGAAGATTTGATTCATATTATCGAATACATTTAAAAATTAAAGAGCATTATAAAACAACGTTAAAATTCTATTCGGCCATATTCGGCGTTTCTTGCTAAAAAGTAAACAAATGGAAGCTCAATCAATTTTTTCTTTTCATTTTTTTTCATATTACATCTATATTTTTACTGATTTAAAGTTGTAGTAAATATTTCATTGTACAGGATAAACAATCGTTTATTTAATCTATTTTCATTATACAATTTTCATTGACAGTTTAAGAATTAATCACTTAGTTACACTTTTGACATTACGGTGAGTTGATATTTAACTTTTAAACAAATACAAAATTATTTCTAAGATTAGTTCAGATTTTTCGATTTTTTTTTTTTTTTGCATTTAATATTTTAGATGGGGGACATTAATTTTTCACACACGTTTCATGCCTGTGCCCTTTTTTTATTTAAAAATTAAAATTAACATAGTTATATATTTGTGTCCGTTATTCGGCAATGTAAACAAACCGTTTTTTTATTTTTCATGATAACCATTGTTTATAAAATAATCGCGTTAATTTATTTATTTTAATATTAGAAATACAAATAAAATCATGATGCTAATGCTGAATAGCGCGCAAGAGATAATACCTTTAGATTACGTATAAAATGCATTACATTTCATAGAAATACCTGAAAACTTTGAGACATTTGAGTAAGTGGGCTAGAATTAGGCTATTTAGGGAGTTTCCGTAATCTAGTGTTATTTATTCGTAATATGCGATTCTAATGATATTATCTAATGCGTGCTATTCTGTATTTGTACCAAAATCAATTCTGTAATTTGATATTCAACTTTTGAGCACATTCCAAATTCTATTTAAAAATGTATGTTTCTTTTTTTTTTTTTTTTCATTTAGTTTTCTTTACCTTTCGTAATGGTTTCAAGTCATTGCACTTTTCGATTTAAAAAAAAATAATATACTAACTATACTTAGTATAGTATATGATTTTTATCAAATTATTATCAAATTAGTATGATTTGGTATTAGATCGGCTACGTGTTGAATTAATGATGTTTTTTAAAGATTATTTATCGTTTTACTTTATTTCAATTACTTTATTTAATTTTTTGTATGTTTTTTTTTTTTTTATTTTTTTTTTTTACTTTGAAATAATATTATTAATTTGAAATTTAGCAAATCACGTCATCTATATTTTATTCTTTAAAAAATAGTAAATCATTGAATTAAAATGTCTTACTATATCATTATGTGATACCATTTCTTCTACTCTGACGAAAAAAAAAACTCCCTAACTTCCAACCAGGCCGGATTAAAATAATATCTTTTTACATGGTCATTTTTATGGGTTATCCTGCGAGGATCGAACTCGCTATTCAGTAGTAATAAATCTGAAATTAATTATTAAACCACGTTTTTTCATCCTCTACCCAGGCTTTGCCGGGTAGCCGTTTCTAGTGTATATATATAAAGGCAGTGTGTGTGTATGTATGTCCGGAGGAAACTAAAAAATAAAACAATTAATGACAATATACATATGTATACATATTCACTCTCACCAGATCTTGCCTTTTGAACAAAAATATTGAAGATTTGATTCATATTCGTGAAGATAATTTGAAAAAAAATTTTTATGATGACAGCATGGATTTTTTTTGGGGGGTGCCTTTATTATTTTAAATAGGAGACATTAATTTTTCTTTTCAGTGTCTGGATCAATGTAAGGTGTTTTTTACATAAGGATTTTAATGGGGCATCCTCCAAGGATACATCTCATGATCCAACAATTAGGGATCACCGAGACTACCTTTTTTACCCTCTCTACCCAGGCAACGCCGGGTAGCCACTTCTAGTAATTATATAAATCATATTAATTTTGAGAAAAGGTTTTAAAATTCACAAATGTAATTTAAAAGATGAACGAAAAAATCTGTTACCACTAAAAAGTGAGTTCGATCCGCTCTGAATGACCCATATTGGGACCTTGTGTGAAATCCTACTTGTGAGATATATATACATATATATTTTTTGTTTTTCTAGATTGAAAATACTTTCTTGTTGACTTTGGATGGAGATGTGGACTTCAAACCAGATTCAGTGAGACTTTTACTCGACAGAATGATTATGAACAAAAAAGTTGGTGCTGTTTGCGGCAGAATTCATCCAATCGGTTCAGGTAGGTTTCTTAGCATTTCAAAATATTTTGAAATCCTTAATTTTAAGAAATAAATGAATCTAACCGTTACAGCACTCAACACACACACACACACACACACACACACACACACACATATATATATATATATATATGTGTGTGTGTGTGTGTGTGTGTGTGTGTGTGTGTGTGTTTTGTTAAACTCTACTGACAATTCTCGGACGAGTTTTTGTTCGATCCTTTCTAACTGTCTGGTCATCTCTTTTATATTCGGGTGGAATTGGTGTAGCAATCCACTATTGGTTATTTCACGAGCGCTTTCTGTACGTCATTGTGCCATCATCAGGTGTAAAACTCTGGAACTTACAGCAGGCGATACCATTGAGACCGATTTTGTATTTTGCACAATAAATGTTTACAGTTAGTTTAAACCCATAATATTGTTGAACAGAGCTCGTTGAATCTTTCTTTTGCAATACAATAATCTGTAAACATTTCTATTTGATCCCATTAATGAGATCCTAACGAGTACTAGCTCTCCGGGTCAATGTACTCCACACTCCCCAGAGCTCCAGAACTGGAACTTGAACACCAGAAGCATTTTAGTGCGGGATACAGCATTTTGAAGGTGTCCTACTCCCGCGCTGGGGGGATACAATCAGCGTATTCTATGCCCCGTCGACATGACGATTAGAAAACGTGTTAGTGAAAACGAGTGTGTAAGTGATGGAAAGAAAAGAAAAATGCTGGCATTTTGGTAGTCGCTACAAAGCTGAATCACTCTGTCGGTTGGGTCTGTAAAATACGATGACTGCAGCTCTGAAATTGGACAACCCCCATTAATTGGGCCACCTGTTGGCCGTCAGTGGCGACCTGTTATACCTGATGACAGAATTGTGGTGGGTGAGTTACCTTTAACCAGGGTATTAATTGCAAGGTCGGAGATGCCCTACCCGATCAATCGGCTGGTCATGTCAAGCCCTAGCAACTATATGATTACCCCATTCGTATTTTTCAAATTTCCCTTATGATAAACCCTGATCCCTTTTTAACATGTGTCCGAAGACAGTTGCTGAGAGTCAACCACAAACTAATACTCATGAAGTTAATGAAAATTATTTCTACTAATTTATTAATAAACGCAATGAAAATTATATATACCAATTCATTAATACAAATGAATATATAAAAATTATTTCTTAAACAAAGTAGCAAAATAAAAAACATCCTCCGGGCGATGTAAAAATAGATGAGGGGTGGGAGTTAAAAATTCAAGGTCAGCGAGTTTGTACCCTAAGTAAGTTTTACTTACTTAGGGGATAAACTCATTACATTGATTAGAGGATTAAAAAATAAAACAATTTGAATGTAAACTTTAAATATGTATTAGAATAAAACAAATTATATATAGATATATAATACCAGTCATGTATTTATTAAAACTTGTTTTAAAAAACAATGAGAACTGTCTCATGTTGCATGTTCAAATTTTGAGTGTATTTATTCTATGTTATGACGATTTTGGGTAATGTGACGTAGTTTTTGTTACAGACAAAAACCGGAAGCGAATCTCCATTATTAATAGATGATATTTATAGAAGAACACAATTTGGCATCAACTAACCCAAAGGCGTTAACATGCCATTAACAAAAAATAAAAAACAAAAAACAAAGATGAAACGATGATGATTTTTGGAAAGTTAGATCTTTTGTTTTACCGACATCTCAAGTTGATTTTCTTATATTATTTCAGGCCCAATGATCTGGTACCAACAATTTGAGTATGCAGTTGGTCATTGGCTTCAAAAGGCTGCTGAACACGTTTTTGGTTGCGTTCTCTGTTGCCCCGGATGTTTCTCACTTTTTCGAGCCTCAGCTGTCATGGATGACAATGTTATGAGGGCCTACACAAGGAAACCTATTGTTGCCCGCGATTATATTCAATATGAACAAGGTGAGTACTCATAACGATTGGTTGCTACTAAAGCTTCACTGTTTGGTTGGTTCTTTTGTTTTACGGCATATAAGATATTTTGAGGTCATTTAACGACGAATCAAGTCATTTTGATAAATGATTCTATATTTCCTCAAATACTTATTCATTGTATACATTCCTGCATAGTTTGTTTCAGTCAGTAATTTTCAGATATTGTATGTAAGTTTTAATGTAATAAAATATTATATTAAATTAAAATGGCTAATGGAACTAAATAAGAATACAGATAAAAAGATTTGAAACAGAGGGGGGTACATCGAAAAGTAAAATTTTCCTAATTTAACAATTTAGTTAAAAATAAGTAAAGAATAGAATTACAATTATTTCCTATCGTTAATGGATTTCTTTTAATCCAAGATTTTTGCTCATATTTATTAGGATAAAACTGAACAATTAAAAATCAACAATTTTTTATATCAATATGCAAATTACCTTTCCCGTTCACATTGTAAACCCCTATTTTGTGCATATAAATACAATTGCATGTTAGTTTTATGTAGATATGGTCAACAGTATTAATAATGTAAAACAATTTTATTAATAATTGAGATTTAAATAAAATAAAATAATGGAGAATGTGACATAAATATCTAAGCGAATTGTGACTTGAGTAGTAATATAGTTTCAGTTACAGACAGACAAACACACAATCTCCATTATCATCATCATCATCATCATCATCATGTCGCGCAATAAGCACGGATATCCATGACAATCTCTCGCCAACCTTCCCTATCATTCATTGTCCCAGGGAGGTCCTCGGTGCAGCATCCAGCATCTTTGGATAGTAGGTCCTTGGTGGGCGGCCCACACTAGTATGTCCGTGTCTTGGCTTCCACAGGAGAACGTCGCTTATGAGCTCATCCTTGCTTCTCCAGCAGTGTCCAGCATGCCTTGCCCGTCTCACTCGAATGATTGTGGGGGTCAGGTGGCCATACAGATGTTTCCTCGTGGGGTGCTGTTTCCACGATTTGTTCAAGACAGCACGCAGCATTCTTGTGCAGCTCCCGTCTTGCTTGTTCTCAAGTTGCCTCGTTAAGGTTGCAGCCATAGAGCAATACTGATATAACCACAGCCTGTAAGAATTGCCGCTTTCCATTATAATAAGATATATTTCGGTATTGTTTATCATTTTTATTTGTCAGATCTTTCATTTTTTTTTCATATAGACCCACTGTCTTTAGGAAGGATATTATGCGTCAGTTTTATTTCTAAAAAAAATTCTCTCATTTTTCACATGCTGTAAAATGTTTCAGTTGTAGGGCCATATTAATGAGATCATGTTTTACTGTGTATCCAGTTTGGCATGCATGGTACATTGATTGCAGTTCTTTTTAAGCAAGTAGGAAGATATAATCTTTGTGGGAACTATGTAAATTCTGGATTGTATTACTTCTTCCCTTTCGGCTTTTTCTGAGGCTTTCTTTTTTGTGTGGTTCATATTTCTTTGCTAATTATAATATTGATTGTGTTGGCTATATTGTTCAGAACAGCACATTCTGTTTAGCAATCTAGGCTAGTGAGTGTAATTATAACTGGGTGTCTCCCACTTCTTACCTAGTGTTGGTTTAGCAATAATCACGGAAACAGATATGATGTGAAAATGTCTCACTCACTGGTTGCATGTGCGCTTCATATATAGAGTGTCATGGGCACGAATAGCCAGACTGAGCCGATTCTTTTCCATGTATACAACTGGTTCGAATTTAGAATTTTCCTTTTCCTAGACCGGTTTCCACATCATGGCTAAAGAGCCTAATCTGCCCTACTTTTTACCCATATCTGGAAGTAGGATAATAGGATTCATAACTTTTCCAAGGGTATTAGCACTATATGAAATACAATCAGTCTCGTTCAGAATTTGAAATTAAATAGCCGAGTTCACTTCCTATGACGCTATGCCATGAGCTCCTTCCGTCCAATAGATGTATAAAAAAGAAGAGAAAATAAACAAAGAAAAACAGAGAAACAGTCCGAAAATGGGATAGGAAAAAGATACTCGGCCATTATTGCCTGTTGCTCGAGTTCCAACTTTGATGTAAACAATCATTACCTTACATAATTCGTCTGGGTCTTATAGGTATGCATATTATTTAGGCATGCCTCATCAAAGCTTTTACCGTCTATAGAGGACAAACAAGTAAACTATTCCCAATTATGCGCTGTTGATAAGGCTTAGAATACGCTGATTATATCCCCACCCGTGCAGAGAGGATAGGACTGCTCTCCAAATATAAAAGAGGCCTCCTGAGTACTACAAACTGCATTTGATCATGAGCTTCCAATTCTGGGTATCTAAGTAGTATCGGTCATCACTTAATTGTCAT
The DNA here is from genome assembly GCA_023376005.1 of Doryteuthis pealeii. Lineage (NCBI taxonomy): Eukaryota > Metazoa > Mollusca > Cephalopoda > Myopsida > Loliginidae > Doryteuthis > Doryteuthis pealeii. The sequence continues at coordinate 116,370,108 of CM042140.1, forward strand.
TTTCCCCAGGTTCCTTATGACCCGGAGTGCTAGTACATGTTAAGATCCTATTTAAAGCGTCATAACCTAGTTGTTGGTATAATTTGTGTTATCGTAAAAACATTTAGTTTTTCTTAAAAACATTTAGTTTTTCTCTGATTACATATGCAGTTATATATTCTTTCTATATATTCCTATTTGCGAGGACTGTGTAAAATGTCTTAAGAAACAACTACAAGAAAATGCCAATACGAACATACAAAGAAAGTGATTGCCTAACTTCTACACTTGAAATAACCTCAAACGAATTGACATGCCGTTAAGACTAATCTATCTATTTCCCAATTATTAATACTAGCAAATATATGCACCCTCCGGGTGCAAGTACTTAAGTTTTAATGAAATAAAATATCATCTAAAAAAATAGAAAGACTAATGAAAGTAAATAAGAAAGCAGATAAAAAGAAAAGATTTGAAACAGGGCGGGGGGGGGGTTATAGTCCAAAAATCGAACAACTGAAACTTACTCTTCGATCACTCCCATTTTTCATTACTAAATTTTCCTAATGTAACTATTGAGTTAAAATAGGAAGTAAAGAATAAAATTACAGTTATTTCTTCTTGTTAATGGATTTCTTTAAGATTTATCCCCGAGATTGTTGTTCATATTCTTTAAGATAAAACCAAACAATTAGAAATCAATAATACTAAATGCATACTTATTTGAATAAAATTTGTATTATCCATATGCAAATTACCCTTCCCGTTCACATTGTAAACCGCTATTTTTTGTATATACAAATATAATTACATGTTATGTGTATGTAAACCCACCCCTCGGGGAGGGGGCCCAGTGGCTTCGGCCCTGGATACAAGTTAATAGCGTCGATCCCAGGGGGCTATCCCCACCCCAGGCAATACATGTCCCCTTGATTTAAAGGCGTATGGCTGGGTTTATTGCCCAGCGCCTGAGGTGCCACCCTTGAGGGTGAATTCCGACGAGATCGACGCGCTTTTTTCCACCTACCACCCATGAGCTTCGGCTTGTGGGTGGGCCCACATAAAAATGTCCTTGTGGCACCCCCTCATAAGTGGGATGAGAGGCAAATAACTGTATACCCACCCAACGGGGTGCGGGTCCAGTGGCTTCGGCCCTGGATCTTTACAAGTTGATAGCGTAGATCCCAGGGGGCTATCCCCCAGGCAATACCTGCCCCCTTGACTTAAAGGTGCAGGGCTGGGTTTATTGCCCGGCGCCTGAGGCGCCCCCTTGAGGAGAAATAGCGACAGGATCGACGCACTTTTTTCCACCTACCACCCATGAGCTTCGGCTTGTGTGTGGACCCACATAAAAAATGTCCTTATGTCATGCCCTCATAAGTGGGATGAGAGGCAAATACCTGTAGATCTGGCCAACGCCGGGGGTCCAGTGGCTTCTGCCCTGGATTTTTACAATAGCGTCGATACCAGGGGGCTATACCCCCATGCAATACCTTCCCCCTTGATTTAAAGGGGCAGGGCTGGGTTTATTGTCCAGCGCCTGAGGCACCCCCTTGAGGAGGAATGCCGAGGGGATCGACGTAATTTTTTGTGCTTACCACCCATGAGCTTCGGCTTATGGCTGGGCCCAGGTTATAACAAGTCCAGCCCTCATAAGTGGGATGAGAGGCAAATACCTTTAGATATGGTCAACAGTATTAATAATGTAAAACAATTTTATTAATAATTGAGGATCAAATGAAAATAAAATCAGGGGTAATGTGATGCAAATAACTAAGGGCATTTTGACTTAAGTAGTAATATAGTTTCTTTTACAGACAGAGGGACACAGAATCTCTATTATAATAAGATAGATGTTAGTATATTGTGATTGTAAAGTATTTACTTTTTATTTCCAGGTGAAGATCGTTGGCTTTGCACTCTACTCTTACAGCAAGGTTACAGGATTGATTACTGTGCTGGTGCCGACGCATATACATTCGCCCCAGAGTCCTTTCATGATTTCTACATTCAGAGACGTCGATGGGCACCTTCAACAATCGCTAACATCATGGACCTTTTATCAACATGGCATACTACCGTCTATTTAAATGATAACATCAGCATTTTTTTCATGTTTTACCAGTTTATTCTGATGACATCAAGTATTTTAGCACCAGCTACAGTTGTTCTTATGATTGCAGGTTCATATAATGCTGTGCTCAAGATAAGCATGTGGAAGTCGTTTATCCTTTCATTGTTTCCAGTTTTAGCATACATAGCAGTATGCTTTAAATATAAAACAGCCACGCAGATTAATATAGCAGCATTCATGACCAGCATTTACTCAGTCGTCATGGTTATTGTCACCGTGGGAACCATCATAAGTATATTACAGGACGACTTGGTTGCCCCAAATGTTGTGTTCCTTGCTGGGTTGTCAGTGGTGTTCAGTGTTTGTGGCATTCTTCATCCACGAGAAATTATCTGCCTAATTCATGGCATATTATACTTCCTCACCGTACCTTCATCTTTTATTTTCCTTACTATTTATTTCCTATGCAATCTGAATATCGTGTCTTGGGGTACTCGTGAGGTTGCTAAAAAGTTAACACCCGAGGAAGAGGAAGAAGCGAAAATAGTCGAAGAACAGAAAAAGAAAAAGAAAAAAGAGAAAAGCTTCTTTAACTTCATCGGCCTTTTGCCTTTAATTGAGGAAATAAAAAAGACGGTTTACGATTTGCTTGGGAAACCGCTGTCCACAACAGAGCCTAACGGGCAAGAAACTGGGGCTGACGTAGAAAATCAAAAGGCAAACATGTGCAGCAGAATAATCAGAAAACCTATAATACGACCAGCGGTGAAGGCTCCTGTAATATTGAACGAGCATCATTGGACATCATTGTCTTATTTTGGAAACGGTAAAACGAACTGTATTGAGGAAAAAGAGAAAGAATTCTGGCATTATATTATTCAAAAATACTTACATCCATTACAGGAAAACAAAGACGAGAAAGAAAAAATCAAGAAAGACCTGGAGGAAACGCGTAATAATGTTGTGTTTGGTTACTTCCTATTAAATCTACTGTGGAGCGTAGCTATTATGCAATTACAAACCAGGAAAGACGAGATGCTTCCTTTTTTCATCGCTGGCAAGTATGAACCGATCTCAGTAATGTTTCTTGGTATCTTCGGTATTGTCCTTATTCTACAGTTCATTGGTATGTGTATACATAGATGGGGAACATTCCTGCATCTCATGTCTACAACGCACCTCAGGTCAAATGATGAGGATCGAAAGCAACGACTTGAAAAAAAATAAAGGAACTGGCTAGTGCTTCTGCTATTATTGATATCAAAAATAATATATACTGTTCTGATACTGACTCTGAAAACGATGAATTAGATGAGATGAGTTTGCCAGAAGCTGATTATGACACTGATGGTGAGGAATATACTCAATGCTCTTCGTATGAACGGTTTTATATTGACAGAATAAAGACTTTAAAATCAAGAAAACGAGCTACACGCACAAATATAATTTCTGTATAAAATGACTGCATTTCATGTTGCATAGACAATAAAAGATTATGTATTATTCATATTATTTGTAATGCTCCACACACACACACACACACATACACGCACACACACACACACACATACACACAGGTTAACAAACAACACCGCAGTTACCTTCTTTTTTCTTTACACTTGCATTGTGATAGCCTTCAAAAACCAACCAACAAACAATGCTTCAAGCAAATTACAAAACCGTTTATATATATATATATATATATATATATATATTATATATATATATATATATATATACATATATATATATATATATATATATATATATAAAATAAATAAGTTACCAAAATATTGCAAAAACTATTGACTCACTCTAGTATATATATATATATATATATATATATATATATATATATATATATATACTAGAGTGAGTCAATAGTTTTTGCAATATTTTGGTAACTTATTTCTTTCATTATATATATATATATATATATATATATATATATATATATATATATATATATTTGTATATGTATAAGTATTAACTTACCGGTGGGTATAAGAACGATCGTTGGAAGCGCACAATATCCAGAGGTTAAGGTTAAGAAAAAAACAAATACAAAGTGCTCAATACAATGTAGAGCATAAATTTATTTTAAGAATGGAAAGGAGTAACCTACTCGAGTTTCATCGATTGATTCTTCAGGGTTACTTTAAATTAATCGAGTTTACGATTAATCTTAGGTGTTATAAACATGCCGTTGGAATGGGACTTAACTTTAGTAGAGGAACGCTTGTTTATATTTTCGTAGATCAGAAACGGTTTTTGATTATTGAATTAAACATTTGGATTAATTTATGGGAATTATTTTTTCAATTATTATTTAATAAAAGGTATGTTATGGGTCGTATTAATAGTTAAAAGGTGAAAATTAAAAATTATTTAATAACTAGTTTAATTTGGTTTGAGAGTATTTAAAAAAAAAAAAAAAAAAAAAAAAAAAAACAGTTTGTATATGTTACGATAATAGAAGTTTTGGGTATTTATTAATTTATTCAATCAATTTTAGTATTTATTATTAATTTTAAATCTTTTTATTATTATTTATTTGCAATTTAAATAAATTACACTACTTTACTTCAACATTTAAAACAGTAAACACCAGTTATAAACGAAATCATGCGGCAGCAAACCGTAAACTTAAAAATTTAGAGAAAAAAATATATATACCTTAAGACTCAAGTATTAATTTAACTAAAATATTAAATGTTAAATTTTAAGATTTTAAAATTTTAAATTTCAATAAATAACCCAAAATAATAAAACCAAAAATAATATTTCAATGATCCAACTATCTCTATTTTTTACATAATTCCACTTTTAATCCCAGTTAAAATTAAAAAAATTAAAATCCTTGTTTTATATAAACACCGTTTCCATTTTTTTTTTTAATTTTAATATAATTTTTAATATATTTTTTCACTTTTTATTTTATTTTTTTTCAATACATCTTTGCTTACCGTTACTTTCATTCTTACTTTTATCTCTTTATATTATTTTTTATATAATTAACTATATTTAACTACCCAAAACTTCTATTATCTTAACATATACATACTGTTTTTTTTTTGTTGTTTTTTTTTAAATACTCTCAAACCAAATTAAACTAGTTATTAAATAATTTTTAATTTTCACCTTTTAACTATTAATACGACCCATAACATATCTTTTATTAAATAATAATTGAAAAAATGATTCCCATAAATTAATCCAAATTTTTAATTCAATAATCAAAAACTGTTCCTGATCTACGAAAATATAAACAAGCGTTCCTGTACTAAAGTTAAGTCCCATTCCAACGGGCATGTTTATAACACCTAAAATTAATCGTAAACTCGATTAATTTAAAGTAACCCTGAAGAATCAATCGATGAAACTCGAGTAGGTTACTCCTTTCCATTCTTAATATATATATATATATATATATATATATATATATATATATATATATATGTCCAAAGATACACCGTCAGAATGTTCCACTTGTAGGATTGCCAAGCAAATATATGTTTGAAACCTAAGACTCATTCTTATCAATATCATATCAATGTGAGCAATAGTTATCCTTATATGAATGTATGCAAAATTTCAGGGTCAAATATTTATTTTTAATTAAAAGCTATTTTTCATCACGATTTTCGTCTGTATTTCTTTAAAAATTTCATTATAATTCACCAAATGTCATTTATTTATTTTGGACACCACGCCATCGTCCTCTGTGGACGGAAAGGTGCCCAACAATACTAAGCCTCGACAACAGGACGATCAACAACTCGGTTTTAATTCTTTTTAATTATATTTTTTAATCACTTGTCAAATGTTATCCATATATATATATATATATAATATATATATATATATATATATATATATATATATATATATATATATATATACTTTTCAAAGTACGCAAAATACTACACTGTCTATTTTATAAGACTTTTTTCCCCTTTTCTTTCAAGATATATTTTTAAATACCATGAAATTTGAATTTAAATGTAAATTTTCGACGAAAATAATTCTAAAGAAAATCTTGCCCCCCCCCCCTTTCCACCTAATTTCTTGTTTTCCTCAGCCCCAAAATCTTCCTCATGTTCTTGCCTATCCCACTTTCAAGACGCACATGCACTATCTTCTTCTTACCTACCACCTTTTTATTCTGTTCTTCACAGGAACGTATCAAGCTACATTTCTGATTCTTTGTCCTCATATTCATCTCCATTATATTTCGTACAAGTAATGACCAACAGTGGTCATAACGTTAATCCCCTAATAGCATTTACTACTAACTACTACTACTACTACTTGCTGTCCATTGTATCCGATGATGACACCACGTGAATCATTTTCCTCCATTTTAATCGGTCTCTGGTTGCGTCTTGCCAACTGCCTATGAGGATATTCAAGTCCTTCAGGTTTTTTTGATGTTGTCTTTGTTCCTGAGCTTTGGTCTACGATTCCACGTGATCCTTCTCTGAGTTGAGAGGACAGATTCAGCTTTGGTAGTCTGTCATCTTCAAGTCTGTTTAAATGGCCAGCACATCTCAGGTTGCGTGGGATAAGTATTTCATGCATGCCAGGGAGTCCAGTTCTCTTCAGGATGGTCCTGTTTGAAACATGTTGCCACCATCTGACATTTAATATGCTGCGCAATGATGCATGTAGATATGTAGTCTATGGCATGTGCTTTGTATATCGTCCAGGCTTCTGCACCGTACAGGAAGGGTTGAGAGAACTATGGCGCGTTATACTGCCCATTTAGTTTTCAAGGAGATGTCTCTATTGAACCAGACTCGCCTCTTCAGCCGACCAAACGCTAAGAGGTAATGACTTGTTTTTAGAAGCTCCGTAATAGCATTTACTAACGTATAAATCCTGATAAAACGTATTCTGGTGTAATCTTGTGTTTATTGATATAGTTTAGCGTTTGTTTCTTTGGTGTTTTTTTTTGGGGGGGAGGTCTTTTAATTAAAAAAAAACACTACAATACATGTGTAACGTTACGGTACTAATTAGCGATACGTTACGTGGCGGGTGTTCGTTCGTAGTATTTAACGTAGCGCCTTTTCTTTCTCGGCACTACAATTCGTATCTTCGTACGTACGGGCCCTCGTTTGTTTACAAGCACGAATCTAGCCGTAGCAGTCAGTTTAGCTAGCCCAAAATCCTTCTCCCACTTCTTTTGGTCAACGGAAGAATATCACTTTACGCACGCCGCGTGCTTCTTCGTTACGGCCAATTGACTTCTCCACGGGCGTCCAGTGGTCGTCCCTTTACGATAATATAATTTTACTATTTTGTTTTTGTGGCAGAGTTCCCATTCATAAAACGGTTTCTTTCGTTGTAAATAGAGCAAACTAATAAACAACCGGGTTTTACTTCTCAGAAGTTTTATTATATTCCAAACTATCCTATAACTTTTGAGAGAGGAGATATCGTTAACATATATGTTTTTAGTGATGCTCTTAACTTCGTTCCAATTTATCAGGCCTTCAACACTTAAAATATGTTTTCAACTTCGTCTAGTGTAAAATATTACCATCTCAGGTTTAGTACTTAGCGACATCAGTTCATCAACTGCCACGTGCGGCCTCCTGGCTCTGATATCTTCTCTGACTGGATCTGACTGCCTCCGGTCCCGGACCCTAACTGACCTGATCCCTCACTAACTCGTTAATATAGTCCCTGTCTGAATAATTCCAGAGGCTTCCTTCTCTAGAACTTTCGAGCTCTTTCTGGACCGAATCGAATATTTCGATTCTTCAACGCTTTTCGGTCACACAGAGTTCACGAAGCCTAAGATCAAAGATTTCCTTGGAGTCACTCATCCTATTTTTTTTGTTAAATCTAGACTTATCGTCTCCTTTCTCTCGTTAAAAGATGTTATCTTTTCCTAACTACTTTTTCGGTGATTCCACAAAGACCACCCAGTAATATAAGATAATCGGTAGTTACATTTTCTAAGTCTGGCACAAGGCCACAAATATAGGTGCTGGGCGGCGTTTACGTAACACATGACATATATCTTTAATATATAAAAGTTATTTCGAAGATGTATTTAGAAAATCAATTATTTGAAATAGCCTCACACAATCAATTATTTAAATCATCAAATCCCGAGAAAAAAAACTAATGCAGCAAATTTTAAATACAAGAATACCAAGGTTTGGCACGACTGGATTGGACAGGTGATCCACGATAATTATGCCAAAAAACTAAATTTTGACCATACAAAATATATGCACCATCCAGATCTGTTCTTGAGAATGAAAACGCAATAACATTCTCTAAGGCTATGAAATACAAACAGATCCCCAGGCAGTAAAGTATTATCACTTAATTTCTTCCTGAACTGATGTTTTTTATATGAAGTAAGATAAGTACTATTGTTATATAACTGTTATATACTTTAACCTTAGAAAAGACTTGCCATTGTTTGTGTGGAAGTGATTGTCACCATTGTTTACATCTGTGGAGATGTTTGTGGTTAATTTAAGAAGCAACAGCAGCACTAGAACTCCACTAGCCAAAGCTGACCCTTGAACCTTATAAAAGTTGACCCAGGTTTTTTTTTGTTGAATTCTTTCTAATGGTGGTGA
>CM042140.1:116378865-116526365 GCA_023376005.1 Doryteuthis pealeii
GCCAGAGATTTTTGGACAATTATTTATGTAGCTTTCACCGTCAGTTACGATTTCTTTGCTCACCCAAAAGCCTTAAAAGATGCAGTAAAAGTATCCATGTGCCCAGTGTTTTTTCTTTTTCTTCACCCACCATTTCAAAAGCTAACTGTAAATACATTTCAATATTTTCTTAGAAGCGAATTACACAAGAATTAGACGGCTTTAGTTGGGACCCATACATTTTTCTGGGAGACTCATTCAAAGCAAATAAATCAAAAAGCTATCAGATCACATATATATATATTATATATATATATATAATATATATATAATATCTCCAAAAGGAACTAAATCTAACTAATTTTTGCCTACTCTTATTGGTGAGTTATTAGAATGTGCTGGAGGCATATTCAGCCGAAACATTGTGTATTATCACAATATAGATGAGGGACTATAGTCCAAAAAATCCAAATAATAATGATTGGTATTGTATTTTAAATGTTTCCCAACCTTTTCTTTGTTGATGCCCCCCCCCCATTTTTGTTGTCAAAGATTTCTTTCAATCCTACATGCTCAAATATGAATTCCATATAAGAGGAAATACCTTTTATTTCCAAAAGCAAAATATAGAGAAAATAAAATCCCGCCTAATGGCCACACTCCTCCTCCTCTTCCAAGTGTCTGGCTATCAGCTTATTATTAAGTTGGAAGAGGCTACCTGCCGTTCTGGTCAAATAGATAAACCTGTTTTCAGGCTTATTATTGCCAGTCCATGTAAATTTCAATCTAGTATCACAGCATTTCACATTATAACATCTTTAATTTTAAAAAGTAATGAAACAACTTTTATTTATATTTATATTTTGTAAAAGATAAAGATATAAAAAATTCCTCAAATGAAAAATATAAATACCATTAATGACTGTGATCTGATCAAATATGTTGAATAAATTAAAGGACATGATGATGGCAAATTTGACTATCATGATTTTTTCCAAAGTGGAAAAAATGTCATTTTTCACTCAATTTTTAAAACCTAAAAATGTAACCCTCAACCTAACATTACCTTTTCCCGGATGCTAGCTTTTAGTACTAGCAAAAATAGCCTATTCAATATTTTTCATTTAGAAGATTATTGTATATTTATGCTTCACAAAATATTTTTAAAAAAGCATTCACAATCAAAAAAAATATTTAAAGCGACAGTAAAATAAGCATAAAAGTAGATTTGTTTATTTTATGAGGACCGGCAAAATAAGCCTAAAAGTTGGTTTGTCTATTTGACCAGGACTGTCAGGGTAGCCTATTCATATTGAACTTTTGAACCTTGGGTCAGCTTCAGGCATGGGCTTCTCCTCTCTTTTTCAATCTTCAATAAATTATGTTTCTTTTGTGTGTACATTGCTGCAGACCCACCCCCACCCAACCAGGTGGTGGGAAAACCAAGCAAGAATGGAAACAACCTTTTCAATAGCAAAGGATGAGGGGAGGTTTTTACTTTTAGCCATCCAATCAATCCTTCCCTTTCAATCCTCCCCATTCAATACTTTGTTTCTTCTTCTATTTTCCTTTGTGGTCAACTCTCTAGAGCCATTTAGAAAAAAAAAAAAAATTATCAGGGTCACTTGAGAGCCTTAGAGGTCATGTTTGAGAATCACTTTTTAAGTGAAGACTGAATCAATGCATTAGCAAATTGTTTTGGTTTCTTTGTCTTCTGGCATATCAACGTTCATTGGTTATTTAATGCCAAAATGATCCCGTACTAAGAACTGTAATAGTACTGTTTAACCCATAGCTGTGGGATTCATACCTTTCCCAATGATATTAGTCTGAAAGGGAATGTAATAGCATGACTGGAATTCAAACTTGCTACTACGATGTTCCAGTTGAGGATGTTAGCCACATATTCCATGCAACCCTCAGAGTTGTTTTGAGAGATGAACTTGCTATAGTGGAGATAATTATTTCTAAAGTTATTGTTTACTTTTTTATTTAACAATTGATTTTGGTTTTAATCAATTAACTTTTTTTTTTTTTCTTTTTTTAATTTTTTTTAACAATATGAATCTGAAAAATCAATGATAGTCAAGAATAAAAAATCATATTATAAACATATATTTATAAACAAAACATTGGGTAATAGTTTGAAAATTTAAAAAAAATGTTTATTACCTTCCCTTTGTGATTTTTTTTTATCAATACCTACTGTATATTGGAATTGTGTATATATATATATTATATATATATATTATTATATATATATATACAGGAAAAACATTAACAACTAGTAGAAAACTATATATATATATATAAAGAGAGAGAGATGCTGATAGGTACGTGACCGCAACCCTGATGCCAAAAAATTATAAAAGGATCGCAGTAAAATCGATCCATGTGTTCCCATGTCTTTTTTTTTTCTTCCCTCACCATTTCAAGCTAACTTTAAATACATTTCAATATTTTCTTTAAAATTGATTTACATGGAATAGGGGTAGAGAAATTAGGGTTAGACAGCTTTAGTTCATAAATAGATTTAAAAAATCATACAATTTATTAAGAAACTTTAGTTGGGACCTATAAATTTAAAGCAAATGTGTGTATCCCAGGACGCGCTAAATCAAAAAGCTGTCAGGATCACTGTATGTATGTTTGTGTGTATATATATATATATATATAATATATATATATATATATATATATAATATATATATGGATTAGAAAATGAAAACTATTTTTTTTTTTTATTTTTTTTTTTTTTTCTAAATCAAATTGTTTTGTGATTGTGAAAAAATCGATGAAAAATCATCTTTAAGATTTTTCCTTCCAAAACAAGTATTTTTTTTTTAATTTTGAAAAAAAATTAAGTCTTTATTTTTTTTTCTATTTGGATTCTTGATACGTTTTCTTTTTCTATGAACGATATCTTTCTTATTATAATGGAGATTATGTGTATATTTGTCTGTAACTGTAAAACATCACCCCAACCTCACAATTTCCTTAGTTATTTTTACGTCACATTAACCATCATATTTCTGTTTAAATCTTCATTATTAAGAAAAATATATGACTTATGCTATTAATACTGTAGGCCTTATATACATACTAATAACATGCAATTGCATTTATATATACAGCCAAAATACTGTATTATATTAGTGTGAATGGAATGATAATTTGCATATTGATCTTAAAAAAAATTGATTTTAATTGATAAATTCTTAGTTTTGGTTTGAAATAACCATCGAATACCTGGTACTATTAGATTTTTGTAATTTACCATTGTAGTTATTTTGACAAGATCAAAAGAATGAAATATTCGTAATCAATTATTATCTTGATAACTCAATCGAAAATCTATTAGATTTTCCAAATTGCCACAGATTGAATAGTCTGAATATCTTTTATTAAATTATAAATGACTTGATTAGTTAAATTAAAAGTTAATTGAAAACAATACATTGTGACATGCATTTTTGAAAAAAATTAAAATAGTTTATTATAAATTATTTAATTTGATTATCTAGAATATAATTGAATTATTTATATTATATCTACATCTGGATAATAAAAATGTTATGTTTAGTAATAGGTACCAGGTACTTTCACTGTATCACAATTTTTTTTTATTAAGGGCCCCCCTTTATTCAACATACATGTCTGATAACTAAAACTTTATGATCCTCCCCTACCCCAGTAAGTGCTGGTTTATTTACCCAGTGCCTGGTGGGCCTCTCAAGGCGATGCTCACAGAATCAAAAGCTTACTTTTTTTTTTTGCACCGACCGGCGGAAGTTTCGATTCCTGTGGGGAGCCCCCTCCCCACTTGTATACTGGATCATAGAGTATTCAGGGAATTGTGAATTGAGTAGCTAATATAGTTCGGTTACAGACAGAAAACACACAAGCTCCATTAAATAAGATTTGTGAAATTAATCAGTTTGTTTAAAGCATAGTATGTTAAAAAAAAAAAAAAAAAAAATCTTCAGTTCTATCACAAAGATTTTTTTTTACAGCTTTTATGGTCTAATGAATGTTACATTAAAATTTCACTCTTGTAGTGTTGAAAAATTTTTTTTTTAATTCTCTCTCTTGTGTAATCATCATTGTTGTGTTTTTGAGTCTCAGTCTGATGTCTGTAAACAGATGGAGGTAATTAAAAAATAATTAGGTTCAACTCTATCATCAGGCCAGATTTTATTGCCAAATTAAAATGAAAACAATGTATATGGGCATGGAGGCATACTTACTCTTAACACACCCCATTAGGACAGTATGTCAATTTTCAACATTTTTTTGTTTACTAGTGCAATTAGCAATCACGTATTATATTTTATTCTTTAAAAAATAGTAAAATCATTGAATTTAAAATGTCTTACTATATCATTATGTGATACCCATTTCTTCTACTCTGAACGCGGGCGGGAAAAAAAAAACTCCCTAACTTCCAACCAGGCCGGATTAAAATAATATTCTTTTACCAATGGTCATTTTTATGGTTACTCCTGCGAGGATCGGAACTCGCTATCAGTAGTAACTAAATTCTGAAATTAATTATTAAACCACGTTTTTTCATCCTCTACCCAGGCTTATGCCGGGTAGCCGTTTCTAGTGTATGATATATAAAAGGCAGTGTGTGTGTATGTATGGTCCGGAGGAAACTAAAAAATTAAAACAATAATGAACAATATACATATGTATACATATTCACTCTTCACCAGATCTTGCCTTTTGAACAAAAATATTTGAGATTGATTCATATTCGTGAAGATAATTTTGAAAAAAAATCTTTATGGATGACAGCATGGGATTTTTTTTGGGGGGTGCCTTTATTATTTAAATAGGAGGACATTAATTTTTCTTTTCAGTGTCTGGATCAATTGAAGGTGTTTTTTACATAAGGATTTTTAATGGCATCCTCCTAGATAATCTCATGATCCAACAATTAGGGACACCGAGACTACCTTTTTACCCTCTCTACCCAGGCAACGCCGGTTAGCCACTTCTAAGTAATTAATTAAATCATATTAATTTTGAGAAAAGGTTTTATCCTGTAATTGATGAACGAAAAAAATCTGTTACCACTAAAAGTGAGTTCGATCCGCTCTGAATGACCATATTGGGACCTTGTGTGAAATCCTACTTGTAGATATATTATACATATTATATTTTTGTTTTTCTAGATTGAAAATACTTTCTTTGTTGACTTTGGGGAGATGTGGACTTTCAAACCAGATTCAGTGAGACTTATACTCGACAGAATGATTAATGAACAAAAAAGTTTGGTTTGCTGTTTGCGGCAGAATTTCATCCAAGCGGTTCAGGCTAGAGTTCTTAGCATTTTCAAAATATTTTGAAATCCTTAATTTTAGAAAAATATGAATCTAGATAACGTTACGCACAATCAACACACACCAACACACACACACACACACAACATATATATTATTATATATATATTATATATATATATTTAATATGTGTGTTGTGTGTGGTGTGTGTGTGTGTGTGTGTTGTGTGTGTTTGCTTAAACCCTCTTACTGACAATTCTCGGACGAGTTTTTGTATCGATCCTTTCTAACTGTCTGGTCATCTCTTTTATATTCGGGTGGAATGGTGTTTTGTGTAGGCAATCCATTATGGTTATTTCACGAGCGCTTTCTGTAGTCATTGTGCCATCAATCAGGTGAAAACTTTGGAACTTACAGCAGGATAGCCCATTGAGACCGTTTTGTATTTTGCACAATAATGTTTACCAGTTAGTTTAAACCCATAATATTGTTGAAACAGGCATCGTTGAATCTTTCTTTTTGCAACACAATAATCTGTAAAATTTCTATTTTGTTGACCCATTAATGAGATCCTAACGTAGTACTAGCTCTCCGGGTCAATGTACTCCACACTCCCCAGAAGCTCCAGAACTGGAACTTGAACACCAGAAGCATTTTAGTGCGGGATACAGCATTTTGAAGGTGTGTCCTACTCCCGCGCTGGGGGGATACAATCAGCGTATTCTATGCCCCGTCGACATGACGATTAGAAAACGTGTTAGTGAAAACGAGTTGTGAAGTGATGGAAAGAAAAGAAAAAGCTGCGGCATTTTTGGTAATCGCTTACAAGCTGAATCCCCTCTGTCGGTTGGGCTAAAATACGAATGACTGCAGCTCTGAAATTGGACAACCCCCATTAATGGGCCACCTGTTGGCCGTCAGTGGCGACCTGTTATACCTGATGACAGAATTTGTGGTGGTGTGAGTTATCTTAACCAGGGTATTTAATTGCAAGGTCGGAGATGCCCTACCCGATCAATCGGCTGGTCATGTCAAGCCCTAGCAACTATATGATTACCCATTCGTATTTTTTCAATTTCCCTTATGATAAACCCTGATCCCTTTTTAACATGTGTCCGAAGACAGTTGCTGAGAGTCAACCACAAACTAATACTCATGAAGTTAATGAAAATTATTCTACTAATTTATTAATAAACGCAATGAAATTATATATACCAATTCATTAATACAAAATGAATATATAAAAATTATTTCTTAAACAAAGTAGCAAAATAAAAAACTCCTCCGGCGATGTTAAAAATAGATGAGGGGTGGGAGTTAAAAATTCAAGGTCAGCGAGTTTGTACCCTAAGTAAGTTTTACTTACTTAGGGGACGAAACTCAGATTACATTGATTAGAGGATAAAAAATAAAACAATTTGAATGTAAACTTTAAATATGTATTAGAATAAAACAAATTAATATAATAATATAATACCAGTCATTATTTATTAAAAACTTGTTTTAAAAAACAATGAGAACTGTCTCATGTGCATGTTCAAATTTTGAGTGTATTTATTTCTATTTTATTGACGATTTGTAATGGTGACGTAGTTTTTGTTACAGACAAAAACCGGAAGCGAATCTCCATTATTAATAGGATGATTATTTATAGAAGAACACAATTTGGCATCAACTAACCCAAAGGCGTTAACATGCCATTAACAAAAAATTAAAAAACAAAAAACAAAGATGAAACGATGATGATTTTGGAAAGTTAGATCTTTTGTTTTACCGACATCTCAAGTTGATTTTCTTATATTATTTCAGGCCCAATGATCTGGTACCAACAATTTGAGTATGCAGTTGGTCATTGGCTTCAAAAGGCTGCTGACACGTTTTTGTTTGCGTTCTCTGTTGCCCTGGATGTTTCTCACTTTTCGAGCCTCAGCTGTCATGGATGACAATGTTATGAGGGCCTACACAAGTAAACGCTATTGTTGCCCGCGATTATATTCAATATGAACAAGGTGAGTTACTCATAACGATTGGTGGTACTAAAAGCTTCACTGTTTGGTTGGTTCTTTGTTTTACGCATATAAGCTATTTTGAGGTCATTTAACGACGAATCAAGTCATTTTGATAAATGATTCTATATTTTCCTCAAATACTTATTCATTGTATATATATCCTGCATAGTTTGTTTCAGTCAGTAATTTTCAGATATTGTATTGTAAGTTTTAATGTAATAAATATTATATTAAATTTAAAATGGCTAATGGAACTAAATAAGAATACAGATAAAAAGATTGAAACAGAGGGGTACATCGAAAGCAAAATTTTTCCTAATTAACAATTTAGTTAAAAATAAGTAAAGAATAGAATTACAATTATTCCTATCGTTAATGGATTTCTTTAATCCAAGATTTTTGCTTCATATTTATTAGGATAAAACTGAACAATTAAAAATCAACAATTTTTATATCAATATGCAAATTACTTTCCCGTTCACATTGGTAAACCCCTATTTTTGTGCATATAAATACAATTTGCATGTTAGTTTTATGTAGATATGGTCAACACGTATTAATAATGTAAAACAATTTTATTAATAATTGAGATTTAAATAAAAATAAAATAATGGAGAATGTGACATAAATATCTAAGCGAATTGTGACTTGAGTAGTAATATAGTTTCAAGTTACAGACAGACAAACACACAATCTCCATTATCATCATCATCATCATCATCACATGTCGCGCAATAAGCACGGATATCCATGACAATCTCTCGCCACCTTCCCTATCATTCATTGTCCCAGGGAGGTCCTCGGTGCAGCATCCAGCATCTTTGGATAGTAGGTCCTGGTGGGGCGGCCCACACTAGTATGTCCGTGTCTTGGCTTCCACAGGAGAACGTCGCTTTGAGCTCATCCTTGCTTCTCCAGCAGTGTCCAGCATGCCTTGCCCGTCTCACTCGAATGATTGTGGGGGTCAGGTTGGCCATACAGATGTTTCTCGTGGGGTGCTGTTTCCACGATTTGTTCAAGACAGCACGCAGCATTCTTGTGCAGCTCCCGTCTTGCTTGTTCTCAGTTGCCCTCGTTAAGGTTGCAGCCATAGAGCAGTACTGATATACACAGCTGTAAGAATTGCCGCTTTCCATTATAATAAGATATATTTCGGTATTGTTTATCATTTTTATTTGTCAGATCTTTCATTTTTTTTTCATATAGACCCACTGTCTTTAGGAAGGATATTATGCGTCAGTTTTTTCTAAAAAAAATTCTTCATTTTTCACATGCTGTAAAATGTTTCAGTTGTAGGGCCATATTAATGAGATCATGTTTTACTGTGTATCCAGTTTGGCATGCATGGGTACATTGATTGCAGTTCTTCTTAAGCAAGTAGGAAGATATAATCTTTGTGGGAACTATGTAAATTCTGGATTGTATTACTTCTTCCCTTTCGGCTTTTTCTGAGGCTTTCTTTTTTGTGGGTTCATATTTCTTTGCTAATTATAATATTGATTGTGTTGGCTATATTGTTCAGAACAGCACATTCTGTTTAGCAATCTAGGCTAGTGAGTGTAATTATAACTGGGTGTCTCCCACTTCTTACCTAGTGTTGGTTTAGCAATAATCACGGAAAACAGATATGATGTGAAAATGTCTCACTCACTGGTTGCATGTGCGCTTCATATATAGAGTGTCATGGGCACGAATAGCCAGACTGAGCCGATTCTTTCCATGTATACAACTGGTTCGAATTTAGATTTTTCCTTTTCCTAGACCGGTTTCCACATCATGGCTAAAGAGCCTAATCTGCCCTACTTTTTACCCATATCTGGAAGTAGGATAATAGGATTCATAACTTTTCCAAGGGTATTAGCACTATATGAAATACAATCAGTCTCGTTCAGAATTTGAAATTAAATAGCCGAGTTCACTTCCTATGACGCTATGCCATGAGCTCCTTCCGTCCAATAGATGTATAAAAAAGAAGAGAAAAATAAACAAAGAAAAACAGAGAAACAGTCCGAAAATGGGATAGGAAAAAGATACTCGGCCATTATTTCCTGTTGCTCGAGTTCCAACTTTGATGTAAACAATCATTACCTTACATAATTCGTCTGGGTCTTATAGGTATGCATATTATTTAGGCATGCCTCATCAAAGCTTTTACCGTCTATAGAGGACAAACAAGTAAACTATTCCCAATTATGCGCTGTTGATAAGGCTTAGAATACGCTGATTATATCCCCCACCCGTGCAGAGAGGATAGGACTGCTCTCCAAATATAAAGAGGCCTCCTGAGTACTACAAACTGCATTTGATCATGAGCTTCCAATTCTGGGTATCTAAGTAGTATCGGTCATCACTTAATTGTCATTTTCCCCAGGTTCCTTATGACCCGGAGTGCTAGTACATGTTAAGATCCTATTTAAAGCGTCATAACCTAGTTGTTGGTATAATTTGTGTTATCGTAAAAACATTTAGTTTTTCTTAAAAACATTTAGTTTTTCTCTGATTACATATGCAGTTATATATTCTTTCTATATATTCCTATTTGCGAGGACTGTGTAAAATGTCTTAAGAAACAACTACAAAGAAAATGCCAATACGAACATACAAAGAAAGTGATTGCCTAACTTCTACACTTGAAATAACCTCAAACGAATTGACATGCCGTTAAGACTAATCTATCTATTTCCCAATTATTAATACTAGCAAATATATGCACCCTCCGGGTGCAAGTATTTAAGTTTTAATGAAATAAAATATCATCTAAAAAAAATAGAAAGACTAATGAAAGTAAATAAGAAAGCAGATAAAAAGAAAAAGATTTGAAACAGGGCGGGGGGGGGTTATAGTCCAAAAATCGAACAACTGAAACTTACTCTTCGATCACTCCCATTTTTCATTACTAAATTTTCCTAATGTAACTATTGAGTTAAAATAGGAAGTAAAGAAATAAAATTACAGTTATTTCTTCTTGTTAATGGATTTCTTTAAGATTTATCCCCGAGATGTTGTTCATATTCTTTAGATAAAACCAAACAATTAGAAATCAATAATACTAAATGCATACTTATTTGAATAAAAATTTGTATTATCCATATGCAAATTACCCTTCCCGTTCACATTGTAAACCGCTATTTTTTGTATATACAAATATAATTACATGTTATGTGTATGTAAAACCACCCCCGGGAGGGGGGGCCCAGTGGCTTCGGCCCTGGATACAAGTTAATAGCGTCGATCCCAGGGGGCTATCCCCACCCCAGGCAATACATGTCCCCTTGATTTAAGGCGTATGGCTGGGTTTATTGCCCAGCGCCTGAGGTGCCACCCTTGAGGGTGAATTCCGACGAGATCGACGCGCTTTTTTTCCACCTACCACCCATGAGCTTCGGCTTGTGGGTGGGCCCACATAAAAATGTCTTGTGGCACCCCCTCATAAGTGGATGAGAGGCAAATAACTGTATACCCACCCAACGGGGTGTGCGGTCCAGTGGCTTCGGCCTGGATCTTTACAAGTTGATAGCGTAGATCCCAGGGGGTATCCCCCAGGCAATACCTGCCCCCTTGACTTAAAGGTGCAGGGCTGGGTTTATTGCCCGGGCCTGAGGCGCCCCCTTGAGGAGAAATAGCGACAGGATCGACGCACTTTTTTCCACCTACCACCCATGAGCTTCGGCTTGTTGTGTGGGCCCACATAAAAAATGTCCTTATGTCATGCCCTCATAAGTGGGATGAGAGGCAAATACCTGTAGATCTGGCCAAACGCCGGGGGTCCAGTGGCTTCTGCCCTGGATTTTTACAATAGCGTCGTCGATACCAGGGGGGCTATAACCCCATGCAATACCTTCCCCCTTGATTTTAAAGGGGCAGGGCTGGGGTTTATTGTCCAGCGCCTGAGGCACCCCTTGAGGAGGAATGCCGAGGGGATCATCGACGTAATTTTTTGTGCTTACCACCCATGAGCTTCGGCTTATGGCTGGGCCCAGGTTATAACAAGTCCAGCCCTCATAAGTGGGATGAGAGGCAAATACCTTTAGATATGGTCAACAGTTAATAATGTAAAACAATTTTATTAATAATTGAGGATCAAATGAAAATAAAATCAGGGGTAATGTGATGCAAATAACTAAGGGCATTTTGACTTAAGTAGTAATATAGTTTCTTTTACAGACAGAGGGACCAGAATCTCTATTATAATAAGATAGATGTTAGTATATTGTGATTGTAAAGTATTTACTTTTATTTCCAGGTGAAGATCGTTGGCTTTGCACTCTACTCTTACAGCAAGGTTACAGGATTGATTACTGTGCTGGTGCCGACGCATATACATTCGCCCCAGAGTCCTTTCATGATTTCTACATTCAGAGACGTCGATGGGCACCTTCAACAATCGCTAACATCATGGACCTTTTATCAACATGGCATACTACCGTCTATTTAAATGATAACATCAGCATTTTTTTCATGTTTTACCAGTTTATTCTGATGACATCAAGTATTTTAGCACCAGCTACAGTTGTTCTTATGATTGCAGGTTCATATAATGCTGTGCTCAAGATAAGCATGTGGAAGTCGTTTATCCTTTTCATTGTTTCCAGTTTTAGCATACATAGCAGTATGCTTTAAATATAAAACAGCCACGCAGATTAATATAGCAGCATTCATGACCAGCATTTACTCAGTCGTCATGGTTATTGTCACCGTGGGAACCATCATAAGTATATTACAGGACGACTTGGTTGCCCCAAATGTTGTGTTCCTTGCTGGGTTGTCAGTGGTGTTCAGTGTTTGTGGCATTCTTCATCCACGAGAAATTATCTGCCTAATTCATGGCATATTATACTTCCTCACCGTACCTTCATCTTTTATTTCCTTACTATTTATTTCCTATGCAATCTGAATATCGTGTCTTGGGGTACTCGTGAGGTTGCTAAAAAGTTAACACCCGAGGAAGAGGAAGAAGCGAAAATAGTCGAAGAACAGAAAAGAAAAAGAAAAAAAAGAAAAAGCTTCTTTAACTTCATCGGCCTTTTGCCTTTAATTGAGGAAATAAAAAAAGACGGTTTACGATTTGCTTGGGAAACCGCTGTCCACAACAGAGCCTAACGGGCAAGAAACTGGGGCTGACGTAGAAAATCAAAAGGCAAACATGTGCAGCAGAATAATCAGAAAACCTATAATACGACCAGCGGTGAAGGCTCCTGTAATATTGAACGAGCATCATTGGACATCATTGTCTTATTTTGGAAACGGTAAAACGAACTGTATTGAGGAAAAAGAGAAAGAATTCTGGCATTATATTATTCAAAAATACTTACATCCATTACAGGAAAACAAAGACGAGAAAGAAAAAATCAAGAAAGACCTGGAGGAAACGCGTAATAATGTTGTGTTTGGTTACTTCCTATTAAATCTACTGTGGAGCGTAGCTATTATGCAATTACAAACCAGGAAAGACGAGATGCTTCCTTTTTTCATCGCTGGCAAGTATGAACCGATCTCAGTAATGTTTCTTGGTATCTTCGGTATTGTCCTTATTCTACAGTTCATTGGTATGTGTATACATAGATGGGGAACATTCCTGCATCTCATGTCTACAACGCACCTCAGGTCAAATGATGAGGATCGAAAGCAACGACTTGAAAAAAAAATAAAGGAACTGGCTAGTGCTTCTGCTATTATTGATATCAAAAATAATATATACTGTTCTGATACTGACTCTGAAAACGATGAATTAGATGAGATGAGTTTGCCAGAAGCTGATTATGACACTGATGGTGAGGAATATACTCAATGCTCTTCGTATGAACGGTTTTATATTGACAGAATAAAGACTTTAAAATCAAGAAAACGAGCTACACGCACAAATATAATTTCTGTATAAAATGACTGCATTTCATGTTGCATAGACAATAAAAGATTATGTATTATTCATATTATTTGTAATGCTCCACACACACACACACACACATACACGCACACACACACACACACACATACACACAGGTTAACAAACAACACCGCAGTTACCTTCTTTTTTCTTTACACTTGCATTGTGATAGCCTTCAAAACCAACCAACAAACAATGCTTCAAGCAAATTACAAAACCGTTATATATATATATATATATATATATATATATATATATATATATATATATATATATATATATATATATATATATATATATATAATAAAATAAATAAGTTACCAAAATATTGCAAAAACTATTGACTCACTCTAGTATATATATATATATATATATATATATATATATATATATATATATATACTAGAGTGAGTCAATAGTTTTTGCAATATTTTGGTAACTTATTTCTTTCATTATATATATATATATATATATATATATATATATATATATATATATATATATATTTGTATATGTATAAGTATTAACTTACCGGTGGGTATAAGAACGATCGTTGGAAGCGCACAATATCCAGAGGTTAAGGTTAAGAAAAAACAAATACAAAGTGCTCAATACAATGTAGAGCATAAATTTATTTTAAGAATGGAAAGGAGTAACCTACTCGAGTTTCATCGATTGATTCTTCAGGGTTACTTTAAATTAATCGAGTTTACGATTAATCTTAGGTGTTATAAACATGCCCGTTGGAATGGGACTTAACTTTAGTAGAGGAACGCTTGTTTATATTTTCGTAGATCAGAAACGGTTTTTGATTATTGAATTAAACATTTGGATTAATTTATGGGAATTATTTTTTCAATTATTATTTAATAAAAGGTATGTTATGGGTCGTATTAATAGTTAAAAGGTGAAAATTAAAAATTATTTAATAACTAGTTTAATTTGGTTTGAGAGTATTTAAAAAAAAAAAAAAAAAAAAAAAAACAGTTTGTATATGTTACGATAATAGAAGTTTTGGGTATTTATTAATTTATTCAATCAATTTTAGTATTTATTATTAATTTTAAATCTTTTTATTATTATTTATTTGCAATTTAAATAAATTACACTACTTTACTTCAACATTTAAAACAGTAAACACCAGTTATAAACGAAATCATGCGGCAGCAAACCGTAAACTTAAAAATTTAGAGAAAAAAATATATATACCTTAAGACTCAAGTATTAATTTAACTAAAATATTAAATGTTAAATTTTAAGATTTTAAAATTTTAAATTTCAATAAATAACCCAAAATAATAAAACCAAAAATAATATTTCAATGATCCAACTATCTCTATTTTTTACATAATTCCACTTTTAATCCCAGTTAAAATTAAAAAAATTAAAATCCTTGTTTTATATAAACACCGTTTCCATTTTTTTTTTTAATTTTAATATAATTTTAATATATTTTTTCACTTTTATTTTTATTTTTATTTCAATACATCTTTGCTTACCGTTACTTTCATTCTTACTTTTATCTCTTTATATTATTTTTTATATAATTAACTATATTTAACTACCCAAAACTTCTATTATCTTAACATATACATACTGTTTTTTTTTTTGTTTTTTTTTTTTAAATACTCTCAAACCAAATTAAACTAGTTATTAAATAATTTTTAATTTTCACCTTTTAACTATTAATACGACCCATAACATATCTTTTATTAAATAATAATTGAAAAAATGATTCCCATAAATTAATCCAAATTTTAATTCAATAATCAAAAAACTGTTCCTGATCTACGAAAATATAAACAAGCGTTCCTGTACTAAAGTTAAGTCCCATTCCAACGGGCATGTTTATAACACCTAAAATTAATCGTAAACTCGATTAATTTAAAGTAACCCTGAAGAATCAATCGATGAAACTCGAGTAGGTTACTCCTTTCCATTCTTAATATATATATATATATATATATATATATATATATATATATATATATGTCCAAAGATACACCGTCAGAATGTTCCACTTGTAGGATTGCCAAGCAAATATATGTTTGAAACCTAAGACTCATTCTTATCAATATCATATCAATGTGAGCAATAGTTATCCTTATATGAATGTATGCAAAATTTCAGGGTCAAATATTTATTTTTAATTAAAAGCTATTTTTCATCACGATTTTCGTCTGTATTTCTTTAAAAATTTCATTATAATTCACCAAATGTCATTTATTTATTTTGGACACCACGCCATCGTCCTCTGTGGACGGAAAGGTGCCAACAATACTAAGCCTCGACAACAGGACGATCAACAACTCGGTTTTAATTCTTTTTAATTATATTTTTTAATCACTTTGTCAAATGTTATCCATATATATATATATATAATATATATATATATATATATATATATATATATATATATATATATATATATACTTTCAAAGTACGCAAATACTACACTGTCTATTTTATAAGACTTTTTCCCCTTTTCTTTCAAGATATATTTTTAAATACCATGAAATTTGAATTTAAATGTAAATTTTCGACGAAAATAATTCTAAAGAAATCTTGCCCCCCCCCCCACTTTCCACCTAATTTCTTGTTTTCCTCAGCCCCAAAATCTTCCTCATGTTCTTGCCTATCCCACTTTCAAGACGCACATGCACTATCTTCTTCTTACCTACCACCTTTTTATTCTGTTCTTCACAGGAACGTATCAAGCTACATTTCTGATTCTTTGTCCTCATATTCATCTCCATTATATTTCGTACAAGTAATGACCAACAGTGGTCAATAACCGTTAATCCCCTAATAGCATTTACTACTACTACTACTACTACTACTTGCTGTCCATTGTATCCGATGATGACACCACGTGAATCATTTTCCTCCAATTTAATCGGTCTCTGGTTGCGTCTTGCCAACTGCCTATGAGGATATTCAAGTCCTTCAGGTTTCTTTTGATGTTGTCTTTGTTCCTGAGCTTTGGTCTACCGATTCCACGTGATCCTTCTCTGAGTTGAGAGGACAGATTCAGCTTTGGTAGTCTGTCATCTTCAAGTCTGTTTAAATGGCCAGCACATCTCAGGTTGCGTGGGATAAGTATTTCATGCATGCCAGGGAGTCCAGTTCTCTTCAGGATGGTCCTGTTTGAAACATGTTGCCACCATCTGACATTTAATATGCTGCGCAAATGATGCATGTAGATATGTAGTCTATGGCATGTGCTTTGTATATCGTCCAGGCTTCTGCACCGTACAGGAGGGTTGAGAGAACTATGGCGCGTTATACTGCCCATTTAGTTTTCAAGGAGATGTCTCTATTGAACCAGACTCGCCTCTTCAGCCGACCAAACGCTCAAGAGGTATGACTTGTTTTTAGAAGCTCCGTAATAGCATTTACTAACGTATAAATCCTGATAAAACGTATTCTGGTGTAAATCTTGTGTTTATTGATATAGTTTAGCGTTTGTTCTTTGGTGTTTTTTTTTTGGGGGGGGAGGTCTTTTAATTAAAAAAAAACACTACAATACATGTGTAACGTTACGGTACTAATTAGCGATACGTTACGTGGCGGGTGTTCGTTCGTAGTATTTAACGTAGCGCCTTTTCTTTCTCGGCACTACAATTCGTATCTTCGTACGTACGGGCCTCGTTTGTTTACAAGCACGAATCTAGCCGTAGCAGTCAGTTTTAGCTAGCCCCAAAATCCTTCTCCACTTCTTTTGGTCAACGGAAGATATCACTTTACGCACGCCGCGTGCTTCTTCGTTACGGCCAATTGACTTTCTCCACGGGCGTCCAGTGGTCGTCCCCTTTACGATAATATATTTTACTATTTTGTTTGTGGCAGAGTTCCCATTCATAAAACGGTTTCTTTCGTTGTAAATAGAGCAAACTAATAACACCGGGTTTACTTCTCAGAAGTTTATTATATTCCAAACTTCCTATAACTTTTGAGAGAGAGATATCGTTAACATATATGTTTTTAGTGATGCTCTTAACTTCGTTCCAATTATCAGGCTTCACACTTAAAATATGTTTTCAACTTCGTCTAGTGTAAAATATTACATCTCAGGTTTAGTACTTAGCGACATCAGTTCATCAACTGCCACGTGCGGCCTCCTGGCTCTGATATCTTCTCTGACTGGATCTGACTGCCTCCGGTCCCGGACCCTAACTGACCTGATCCCTCACTAACTCGTTAATATAGTCTGTCTGAATAATCTTCCAGAGGCTTCCTTCTCTAGAACTTTCGAGCTCTTTCTGGACCGAATCGAATATTCGATTCCTTCCAACGCTTTTCGGTCACACAGAGTTCACGAAGCCTAA
This sequence comes from Doryteuthis pealeii, assembly GCA_023376005.1. Classification (NCBI taxonomy): domain Eukaryota; kingdom Metazoa; phylum Mollusca; class Cephalopoda; order Myopsida; family Loliginidae; genus Doryteuthis; species Doryteuthis pealeii. Next base: position 116,396,354 of record CM042140.1, read on the forward strand.
GATCAAAGATTTCTTGGAGTCACTCATCCTATTTTTTTGTTAAATCTAGACTTATCGTCTCCTTTCTCTCGTTAAAAAGATGTTATCTTTCCTAACTACTTTTTCGGTGATTCCACAAAGACCACCCAGTAATATAAGATAATCGGTAGTACATTTTTCTAAGTCTGGCACAAGGCCACAAATATAGGTGCTGGGCGGCGTTTACGTAACACATGAACATATATCTTTAATATATAAAAGTATTTCGAAGATGTATTTAGAAAATCAATTATTTGAAATAGCCTCACACAATCAATATTTAAATCATCAAATCCCGAGAAAAAAAACTAATGCAGCAAATTTTAATCACAAGAATACAAGGTTTGGCACGACTGGATTGGACAGGTGATCCACGGATAATTATGCAAAAAACTAAATTTTGACCATACAAAATATATGCACCATCCAGAATCTGTTCTTGAGAATGAAACGCATAACATTCTCTAAGGCTATGAAATACAAACAGATCCCAGGCAGTAAAGTATTATCACTTAATTTTCTTCCTGACTGATGTTATTTTATATGAAGTACAGATAAGTACTATTGTTATATACTGTTATATACTCTTACCTTAGAAAAGACTTGCCATTGTTTGTGTGGAAGTGATTGTCACCTTGTTTACATCTGTGGAGATGTTTGTGGTTAATTTAAGAGCAACAGCAGCACTAGAACTCCACTAGCCAAAGCTGACCCTTGACCTTATAAAAGTTGACCCAGGTTTTTTTTGTTGAATTCTTTCTATGGTGGTGAACTTTGTATCTCTGTTAAAATCACAACCGTTTAAGCGGAAATGTTGATTTTCAAGTATCATGAAGGGTTGCCTGAAAACAGCCCATGTTTTTAGTTTGTTTAAAATCCTGCAATGTGTTGCATACTGGTTTTCACAAAACTGAGTTTAATAAATAATTACTTGGGGTTAATTATCTCTAATATTATTGTTTTATTCTGCAACATATTGAAATCAATCCTATGAATGATTTTATATAGAAACTAATTAAAATATAATTGAAATACTATAATATTGATTGACAAGAAAAAGAGAACTTTTCAACTGGTAGATTTTGCTGTCTAATCAGATCACATCGTGAAGATGAAAGAAAATGAAAAGATAGACAAATATCTGGACCTTTCTAGAGAATTTAAAAAGATGTGGAATGTAAGAGTGAAAATGATACCAATTGTAGTTGGTGCACTTGAAACGGTCCCCATAAGTTTAGAAAACAGACTAGAAGAACTGGAAATCAAAGGAATAATTAAAATCATTCAAACAATAGCATTGTAAAGATCGGCTAGAACACTCAGGAGATCTTAGGAGACTTGTTTTCACTCAGACTCCAAGGAAAGACCATCAGCTTATGCTGGTATGAAAAATTCACAAGGAGTGAAATATTATTATTATGGAAATTATCTGTCTCTCTGCAACCGAAACTATTTCATCACTGACGTCACGACTTCCTTAGTTATTTAAGTTATATTCTTAACAATTAAGAAATAGCATTTATTTAATCTTAATTAGCTTCTTATTATTAACGCTATCTCTATTAAGGTTTCGATGAGTTAGATTTGCCGCAAAACTGCATATATTGCTAATGCATTATTTGCCACAGCTTTGCACTTATGCGCGTCAGACACGAGGGCCAATTAATGTGGGGCCACCCACGAAGTGAAGCTCATGGGATGGCATCACAAAAATTGCGTGGAACCCCTCCCCGTGCCCCCTCAAGAGGCGCCTCAGGCACTGAGCAATAATCCCTGCCCCGCCCCTTTAAGTCAAGGGGACAGGTGTAGCATGGGGGAAGGCCCCCTGGGATCACGCTGTTAATTTCAGTAATAGTCTAGTGACTGAAGCCATCGGACTCACAGGCCGCGAAAGGCCAATGTTATTCATTTCAATCCTGAAATATCTGTTATATATCTCTAAGAAATAAAGATTTATATAGTATATGGTGGCAATAATTTGCATAATAATTTTAACAAAACTATTTACTTTGATAACTTTGATAAATGATTTTTTTTTCTGTTACTGATTTCTAATACCATCATATTATTCAATCCTATATTCAATCCTATATATAATTCTATGTAGAAATAAATTAAAATAACATTACAATAAGGGTAATATGTATATTCGTTATTATTTAGTTTCGTTAGTCTTTCTAATTTAATACAAAATAATATTTTATTACATTAAAACTTAAATACTTCCATACTTTAATTAGTTATAACGATATTTTAAACACCTACCAGAACCAATTATAGAAGTCAAAAAGGCAACTATTTTGGGGCTTTAGGCTCCAACCTGGTAGAAAATTTATGGGCCAACAGATAATGTTTGGTTTGGTTTGGTTTGGTTTTGTGGCATGTCAACCTCAGTGGGTCATTTAATGCCGATAAAGTTTTGAAATAAATCAATTCTTAATGGATAATACAATTTTTTTATAAACACTTTTTTCTATTTGACCTATAGCTGGGACCCTAACAGGTACTACCACTCTGGGTCAGAGTGGACCAGGGAGCAATGGTGATGAAGGGAGGCTCCACATTCCCCAAACCTCTAAAACTGGAACCTCACCATCAGATAGAGTTTAACGTCATTTCCAGGACATGTAGACCTTCAGTCGCCGCCTTCTAGCATCCATATGATAAAAAGGGGTCGGGGCTTGCCATAAGGACAACTATGGTTGGGGAAATCATATAGGTGCTAGGGCTTGACGTGACCAGCCGATTGATCGGAGGGAGCCTCTCCCACCACCCGACTAGCCCAAGATAGGGCCAAAGTGGAGTATTGCAAGTCATGAACTGCTCATCCACATGGGTTCTATCCTTAAGCATCACGGGTGGCCACCCACGACCAACAGGTAGCCCCATTGGGGGAGTCTTACCCCTCTGCACAGGTGCAGTCGGTGCATTCTAACGTCACAGCTGACAGGGCGGAACAGGTAATTATTTATCAGTCAAAGAATATAATATAAAAATATGTAAATGATGGAGAGAAATTGAAAAAGTATGTCACCTTAAAACTAACATCAGTCGGTCACCCTACCCTCGAAAATTACCCGTAACATACTTAACACACATTTCCAGCAATACATAAAAACGGAAGCAGGCGAATATATGATTCAACGCAAGGATTGTGATGAAAAATACATAGGCGAATCTTCCAGATTTGTATATAAAGAAAAGATGAGCAAAGTGTATTGAACTGCGGGATGTGGAATAGTATAGCATGTACATTTCATTGTTAAATGTAATTCTCTTATTGGTTGGGCCATGATCCTTTCAGCTGTTTCGTTTCTGAGAATTAAATTAGCACAATGAAATAATAATAAATAATCCAGAAATATTAATTTTCTCCATTAGAAAATGAATAGCAGATACTGTTTTGCATTCATTCCTTTAAGATATTCAACAGCCATCCCACATCAGTCTGTGTGGTTATGACTCCACAATTTCAGATAATATCAATGGATTTTTCCATGGTAACTAAGTGTGGCTATCAATGAAAATGTCTTATTTGCCATGAAGCATAATATCAACCATAAACTGGCCTTAGCCTCAAATCCCAACACTCCCTAATATGTGACAATGCTTATTGAATAATTCACAATATATGAAGAGCCCTCCGAAAAAAAAAAGATTTCGATGACTGAATAGCGGTAGCGTAGTGTCAGGGGGGGCAAAGTGAGACACCTCTATATCTACGCACTGGATGACTCTAGGGTTATGAAACCAATGTCAAACGCCATCATGGACCAAAGGCCGACTGATTGGGTGCCGACCCTCTTCGACTGGGAAGCCAGTGTCACGGAATAGTGGTAGCGTAGTGTCAGGGGCAAAGTGAGACACCTCTATATCTTCGCACTGGATGACTCTAGGGTTATGAAACCAATGTCAAACGCCATCATGAAACAAAGGCCGACTGATTGGGTGCCGACCCTCTTCGACTGGGAAGCCAGTGTCACCGAATGGCTGGTTGTCTTGGATGACAGTCTAGGCTGATAGTCATTTCTGATCGAGCTCTTGGTAGATGCTACCACCAATCATGAAGTTTGCGCATTTATTCGGGTCTAGAATTTTTTTTTAAAGCATTAAAACGATTGTAACTCATTGCCAATAAAGGGAGGTTTTGTTTGGTTTGTTTTGTTTTACGGCATATCAACTTCAGTGGGTCATTTAATGCCGATAAAGTTTTGAAATAAATCAATTCTTAATGGAAACTAAATTTTTGTATAAACTTAGTTTTTCTATTTAACCCATAGATGGGAAACTAACAGGTACTACCACCCCGGGTCAGACCAAGGAGCAATGGCGATGAAGGGATGCTCCACATTCCCCAAACCTCCCAAACTGGAGGCTTACCATCAGATAGCTCAACGTCTTTCCCATGACATGAAGACCCTCAGACACTGCGTTCTAGCACCCATATGATAAAAAGGTGTGGGGCGTTCCATAAGGGAAATAGGGTTGGGGAAATCATATCGGTGCTAGGGCTTGACGTGACCAGTGGATTGATCATGGGCCAAAGTGGAGTGCTGCATATCATGGACTGCTCAGCCACCTGGGTTCCATCTTTAAGCATCAGGGGTCTCTACCCACAGCCAACAGGTGGCCCCTTTAGGTGAGTCAGAATCCTCTGCAGAGGTGCAGTCAGTGTATTTTAAAGCTCCACCGACAGGGCGGAATAAACTGAGGTGTATAGTGGGTCGTGCATAGAAGTGAAAAACGTCCGCAAGTGGTGTAGGGTGTTTGTAACGACAACGAGGTTCAATGCTTCCTCAACAGCATGGCGGTGAGTTGGTATGACATAGGCATACAAAAAGTGTTACATCGTCTACAAAAATGCACTGACCGAAATGGCGATTAAGTAAAAGATTAGATACATGTTGAAACTTTAAAATGATACAGATCTATTAATAATGGAGATTGTCTGTATTTCTGTCTGTAACAAAAACTAGATCATAGCTCTACTTCACAGCTTACGTCACAATATTATCATGCTATATACACCCAAAATTTGAGTAAGCAATTTTTAAAATTGTTTTTTTACTCTCGTCCATTTTTTTTTACAGTAACAAGAAATTAACTAAAAAGTTTACAAATAAATAAATACCTACGATTTTGTGAAAAATTGTTGTGGAAAATATTCACAATGATTATTTGATGCACGCAACATTTTATTTGAGAGGGACGGGGCTCAGTTTTAATTTCAAATTGTTTTATTTTTTATTTTTCATTTTTTTTTACTCCTTTAATAAATATGAGGACTTGTCTTACTTATGATACAAACCCTCTGACATTGAATTTTTAACTCCCATCCTCTCAGGCAATGTTTTTCAAAAATTAATTTTTACGACGCCCGGAGGGTGTTTTCCGTTGCTAGTATCATTAACAATCATTTGACAACCTTACTTTTGGGATAAATTGATTGACACGTGGCTCTAGATTTTTATCACTTTTTTTTTTTTAGATTGATGTAGTCAGTATATTTTTTAAAAATATCACTCTATCTTTAATTATTCCTAACAGCATATGGTGATTTGCTGCTTGAAATTCTTGTCATGATTAGCGTTAATTATCAAAACAACCGACTGAATCAACAGAAATTTAACATTAGACTCAGAAAGTTGTGTTTTCTTTTATACGTTATCGATTCATCGGGAATGTGTCTGGTGTCTAATGTCCAAAGTCCCTTAACTTATAAAAAAGAAACCAAATAATCGATTTTTTCTAGACTTATCAAAATAGAGTGATACAAGCAAAACTTGTGGATATACTACAATGAGTCAAAAAGTAATGCCATTTTGTTTATTACAGGTATAAATACCAACACAGAAACATGTATCATACATCAAAATGAAGATGGTCCGCTTTGGATCACATCCCTACTTCTCCACATAGGTGAGTCAAAAAGTAATGCCATTTTGTTTAGGACATATATTTTACCAACAGAGGAACATGTATCATACATCAAAATGAATCTGGTCCTCCGTGAATCACATCTTAACTTTTCCACATAGCTGAGTCGAAAAGTAATACCATTTTGTTTAGCACAGGTATGATTACAAATGCAGGAACATGTATCATACATCAAAATGAAGCTGGTCCTCCGTGGATCACATCCCTACTTTTCCACGTAGGTGACTCAATAAGAAATACCGTTTTGTTTAGGACAGGTATAATTACCAATGCAGGAACATGTATCATACATCAAAATAATCGGAGAGTGCTTTGAGAAAATTCTTCAGGCATGAAACTTAATTACCCTGGCAATGAAATGACAGAATTGTAAGATTAATAGATTTTTTGTATCTGGAAGGCAAGCTTCATTTTTATTTTAGGTCAAGCATACAAATTAATTAGAATATAGTCACCAGCACGAAAGAGAACTGTTTTACTCTTGTTTTGTTTTGAGTTGGATTCTGGTTTGATATATAAATTCGTTTTTAGTATCCAACTACTGAACAACATAGGAAATGATAACGGCATACAATTCAGACATAAAAATGTTGCCAACAGAAACAAAAGCAGAAATATTAAGGTCAAGATATTTCTCCGATTAGGAAGACAATCTCTATACATTTTTACCTCGTGTATACTAACAAATTAAAACATGGTCACTAACTCGGAAGAATATTGTTTTACTCTCTCTCTTCCCACCCTCTCTCTCTCTCTCTCTCTCTCTATATATATATATATATATATATATATATATATATATATATATGTATATATATATATTAGAATAAGTCTTTTACAAAAAATAATCGCACTAGCTTATAGAGGATTTTAAAGAATCGGAATCACGTGTTATCCCAACTGAAATAAACAGAAAAAATATCAAACCCCTTAGCAGATCATCTTTATTAGAAAATATTTACATTTTTCTTGTTCGATCCCCGATGATCTTTATATATATATATATATATATATATATATATATATATATATATATATATATATATATATATATATAATGGAAAATGAATGTGGAACGTTTTAGCGCATGAAGGACGCCGCGTGCATTAAGACATAAGCATGTCTATATTTTTACATATAAGTCTTACGTTATAACAGTCGATTACGCGAGCAGGCTTCACGTTATTTAAACGCTGAATAAGCCACCGTTTTAATATTTTAATATTTTTGACCGTCTGAAGATTGCATAATATGCATGAAACTGCAGTTACGGAGCATTAATACCATAATATTTCATCTCTGAATATATATATATATATATATATATATATATATATATTATATATATATATATCACAGTTGAGTTTAACAAATACAGATGAAATTAAAAAAAAAATCTTTCAACTCTCTGAAGATGGGCATAGCCTGAAAATATTAAGGGATCAAAAAAGGAAAAAAAATTAAATAAATATGTTTTTAAACATAAATTTGCATTATTTCGCCTTCAAATATATATATATATATATATATATATATATATATATATATATATATATATATATATGTGGTGTGTGTGTGTGTGTGTGTGTGTCGAGTTGGATTCTAGTTGTACGTTCGTTTCAAGTTAATTTTACCCCAAAAGCCAACCTTTCACCACCGTAGGAAATGTTACCGTATCATATATAATACGTATCATATATAATGAATTGACTAATAGAATTTGAAGATTGTCATATTCTTATTAAAGAATTTTTTTGTAAAACCGGAGAAACAAAGCAGAAAAAGAAAAAGACATGATTAATTTAAAACGTAGAAACAGTTGATCTGTATCAGACTGGATCAAACTGAGTTAAGCTTGTGACTGTTCGAGAACATGTAGTGGTTTTATACAATCGATTTCTACTTCCAATAGCAAACTTTTCACAAGTCTGATGATCATAAAAAGAGATATTCATCAGAACAAATTTCAGAAAACTAATTAAATTGACCCAGCTGTTCTAAATGGGCAGCTCAAAACGTTTTTTTTTTTATTTTTTTTTTTTTTGAAGCCTTCATTTTTTGTACTTCATGCAGAAATGCTGTGAATTGACAAAAAATATAAGTGTATCAGTTGGCTTGCTTCACACACTTTCATAAATGGCAGCTCTATGATGAACATATGGGCACCTAATTTGGGAATTCTGTTAAGGCATCGCATTTGGTTCATTTTAGTTTGGCTCTATCCTACAAAGAATCGCAAAATCCTATACAATATCATGATTATGTTTGTGGGTGAGAGATAACTAAAAACTAAGAAATATTCATCAGAACGTATTTCAGAGAATGAATGAAAGTGACCCAGCTGTTATCAATGGGCATATATAGGCCAACAAGGAAATTCAGTATCAACCAATCACTGTGATGAATATCAATTACAATTGCTTTAAAAGTTCCTTGTATTTTCAGTGAAGCATATTGTACGTGTTCACCAAGACAATAATCAGATAAGGGATCTTACAAAAGGTTTTCAATGATACACTTAAGAGAATCAGCCAGAATAATATTTTTTGTCGAGTGAATTTGTACCCACGAGTGAATTGTCTGATATGCCGTGGGGCAAAGGTCAGTTACATATTTGACAAAAGAATTTCTACTGCAGAACAGTTAAATCCTTAAATAACCCATAATAGGTTGATATGCCGTTAAACAAATAAAACAAAACAAATTAAGAAAGGTTGTTTACGCTAATTTTGTCGATTGAATTTGTACCCACGCGTAAATTGTCTGATATGCCGTGGAGCAAATGTCAACTCCATATTTAACAAGCAATTTGTGCTGCAGCGAGTTAAATCCTTAAATAACCCATAATAAATTGATATGCCGTTATACAAATAAAACAAAACAAATTAGGAAATGTTGTTTAACGCTATACAGTAGTCTGAGTGGTGTTGTGTTGTCAGCAAATCAATGTTTGCAGCGTTATCACAAAATGAATGTCTTTCAGAGAGTCAGCAGTGGCTATGTTGTTGATAACTATTTGTTGGCTAAAGAGAGAAACACAAACAAATATGAGTCGACTTTTAGGGTTAAGATCTTTCATAGTTTTATTATCTCCATTCTGTTTCTGAGGGCTTGAAATTAGCCAGATTAAGAAGTGGTGTTGGCTGGAGCTGTAGAATACGCTGACTGCACCTCTGCAGAGGGGGATGACCACCAATGGGGCCTCCTGTATGCCGTCGGCGGTAAATCCTGATGCTTAAGGACGGAAACCTGGTGGCTGTGCACTTCGTGACATGCAAAACGCCACTTTGTCTCTCACTTGGGGATAGACAGGTGATTGGAGAGGACTCCTCAGATCAATCTACTGGTCATTTCAAGCCCTAGCACCTATATAATTTTCCAAACGTATTGCTCTTACGGCAAACCCCAGCCCTTTTTATCATATATGTTTTAGAAGGACGAGTCTGAGGATCTTAGTGTCCTGGATATGACACTAAACTTCATATAATGGTGGGGTTCCTATTCTGGACCTTTGAAGGGCGTAGAGTAACTTTTCATTGCCATTAGTCCCAGCTATACTCTGACCCGTATTGGTAGTACCTGTTAGGGTCCCATCTATGGGTCAAATAGATAAAATGATTTTTAAAATGTATAAAAATATAGATTCAAACGAAAATTTGAATACTCAACAAGAATGAATTATAAAAAGGTATCGGAAATGAAATAGCCCAAGGATTGACATGTCGTAGAATTCAGCCAACCAGCCACGAAGTTAAACTTTTTTTTTTCGATTGAATTTGTACACACGCATAAAGTATGGTGTATGCCGTGGAGTAAAGATTTAATAGATACTTAACAGATAATTTTTACTGCTATGAGTTCAATACTTACAGTGGGATCCACACTTAAGGCTTCGTATACCATGCTTAATAATTCCATAATTATAAAAAATGATTATTGTCTAACATTATGACTAGTATATTCCTTCAATGTTCTCATTCCATTTTATTTTCTTCCGCAAATAACTCGGATCGTTATTTCAATGACAGCAATATCAGAACAAAAAATCTGCTGAAGGAAAACCTATATCTACGTGCCAGCTGCTTTACTATCTCATCAACGAGAGCTCGGCAAGTATCAAAGAGATCCAAGTAGCATCTACAAATGCATTTACTACATCTATCTCCGATTGTCCAGAAATTTTTTTTTAACTAGTAACGTTACGAGTGTTGGATTTTGTTGATATATAAGGCATAAGGTAAATGGTCACTTCTACTTATAGACTCGACTATAAACACGTGACCTGAGAAGGATTCTTATAGTCCAATCACTGGCACTGCTGCTGCGGCTTCTGCTGTATTAATAGAGATCCCAATCTGAGATTATTTCATTGACATATGGATTCCCTTGGACGACGGACTTACAAGGAATACGTTAACACCGGATTCTTATTGGCTTGCTTACTTATTCATTACATCTGGAACGAAGGATGGCTGCCAGATACTTAACAAAGAGTATATTAAAATATAAAGTTCATACAATAAAAACTTCTGTTTCTAGGTGCACACTCGTGCTATCGCCAGGGATAAAATTACGCTAATTGTATACCATGTCCTGGGTTAAGACCCCCACCCTTTCAAAAAGGTGTGCCCTGGGTATGACACTAAGGCGAGGCTCCAGTTGTGGAGATCAAGAAAGTGAGGAGTGTCTCGTTATTGCCATTACACTCAGGTTCACTCAGACTCGGAGTGTTAGTACCTTATATGGTGTTTATTGGAAAAATATATCTGTTAAAAATTATTCGTATTCGATGAATACTTGATGCTACATAAATGTAAATTGTTTGTATAAAGCAGGGAACACCAAACGTTTTTCACGCTGGGCCGGTTAATTGAAAAAATAACGAGCGCGGGTCACATTATTATTGTGTTCAATACTTGTTAAATAGAACGAAAGCTCTGAGAAAAGATGTAAAAACAATCATTTTTTCCATGTTATATTCATGGATGAGTGACGTTAAATTCACAAAAACAAATTTAATCAACATATCTATTTTCAAAACATTATCAAAGACCCCAAAATTAGCAGGAAGGTTTAGTGAAATTTGTGAAACTGAAGTTTGCATTTCAAGATAGCGTCAATGTTTGTTTTGGAATTGCTACACCCAATCAAGAGAATTGCTTTCAAATGTCAATTTTGTTCGATGGGTTGATTTCGTAGTCAAGTCGATGATGATTTGCTTGACATAATATTTAAATTCAAATGGTATCAGAACGTCTCGCGTTCCGTGCATTTTAACAAACAAATTAAAGTACCGTCGGTGGGCCTGATAAAATACCTTCGTTGGCCGGATCCGGCCAGAGGGCCGTAGTTTGGTGACCCCCTGGCACAAATAATAGTTACTTGAAGCTGAAATTGCTTATTAAGGATAAGTTGGGTCAGCAAAATAATAAAATAGATTATCTTTTAATGTCCATAATAGAATGAAATCTTTGGCGCTTGTACCAGTAGATGAGACAAGTTTTAAAAAAATGTTTTATAGGACTGGCTGGAAAAAAAACGGTTTTCCTTTCCAGAAATGAAAACTCCATATACATTTAGTAGTTCAACGAAAATTGGTGGTAGAGTTTAGGTCTATAGAACAACAGTGAGCTACAGCTAGATGAAAAGCGACGGTTAAATGGTCGGCGTCCCAGATTTGTCATCATCAGCATCGCTATTGCTAGGACCTGCTTGTTCTAGGTTGATGTGAGATGTGTCACACACCCGCTTGCTGGAATTATTTCGAAGAGTAAACAATGACAATTATAGTTTACTTGCGGTTCGTTTTGTTTCTTTTTCCTTTTTGATACAAAGCCGTGAACTGTACAGTTTCGACTAAAACCGGCGGTTTACTTTCTTTAAACAACACAACGTGGGGAGGAATCGGTTTACAATTTCTTTCCCATTGCCCTAGCGGTTATATGATACGCTTTATCTTACACACCCTGACCAGTCTTATAGGGGTCACTTTTTAACGTGCCACCCACCCGATGCAGAATTAGATGTAGGATGTTCTTTGAACATGTATCATGGATTTTGTAATTTGGTCTGTTTTTATCTTTTAGGTGGCTGGACTGTGAACCCTGAAAAAAAAGAAGCAAATACTTAGAAAGGGTTATTTTTCGAAAATAAGGAAGAAGCTGTAATGTGATGGCCATTATCCATTACATTCTGTTTCCACGCTATCAGAGACAGAATGGAGATAATAAAATAATGAAAGGTCTTAACACTAAAAGTTGTCTAGTATTTTTGTGTGTTTCCCTCTCTAGTCTATGAATAGCTGTCAACAACATAGCCACCACTAATCCCTTGAAAGACATTCATTTTGTGATAATGCTGCAAACATTAATTTGCTGACAACACAACACTACCCAGACTACTGTATAGCGTAAACAACATTTCCTAATTTGTTTTGTTTTATTTGTATAACGGCATGTCAACCCATTATGGGTTATTTAAGGATTTAACTCGTGGCAGTACATATTCTTTTGTCAAATATATAGCTGATCTTTGCTCCACGGCATATCAGACAATTCACGCGTATGTATAAATTCAATCGACAAAATTTATTTGTTTAACGGCATATCAACCTATTATGGGTTATTTAAGGATTTAACTGTTCTGCAGTAGAAATTATTTTGTCAAATATGTAGCTGACCTTTGCCCCACGGCATATAAGACAATTCACGCGTGGGTACAAATTCAATCGACAAAAAATACTAATCTGACTGATTCTTTTAAGTGTATCATTGAAAACCTTTTGTAAGATCCCTTATCTGATTGTTATCTTGTAGCGATTGTTCCATACCGGGTTCCATACCGGGTTTCGCCAATAGCTGACACTACTAACTGGGTATTAAACAGCAGACGAGAATATCTCTCTCTCTCTCTCTCTCTCTCTCTCTCTCTCTCTCTCTCTCTCTCTCTCTCTTCTCTCTCTCTCTCTCTCTCTCTCTCTCGTTCGCTCGCTCGTCGCTCGCTCTTTTTTTCGTCCTGGTCTACCATCAACAGATGGACTAGACGTGTGGTGTCTCCGTCCATTAAGTGTGTTAGTGGGGTGCCAAAGCAAGTAACTCTCATATTCTTCATGAACTCTTTCTTACTTCCAAAGGACTTTTCGTCCTATCTATTAGTATCTTTCAAGTATGTCAAACTCCACGTGCTCTGACAATAAAGTCTGTATTGTTATGTTGTACTTCTTTGTTCAGATTCATTTGTGTATATATGCACCCACGTTGTAAGGTTACTCTGAGACTTCTAAGGTATTACAAGAACGACCTAGTCAATTCTTATACCTGTATCTTGTCGTCGTAGGACAACACGATACAGGTAATGCGACAAGAATTGAATTCATACCTTGCCAACAATAATTAGCATGAGAGTTAAACGCAAACGATTGTGTCAAGGATTTGAATTTGAATCACCTTATTTCCTAAGACGATAACTGTTACGACATGTGAGTAAATAATTTCAATGAAACCTTTACTGAAGTGGCATTCCCAAAACAGTTGTTTTACTCGTTATACGCCTGCGAACAAAATACAATGACCTGCCATGACGGCTATAGTTGAATATTAGAAGGTTGAGTAGTAAATTCGGAGAGTGTAAAAGACGGGCAAACCTGTTTGAAAGGTTTATTTTATAATTACAAAAGTGCCTAGTTCTTTGAACTTCAATTAGGTAGAGACTATATATATATATATATATATATATATATATATAATATATATTATATATGTAAACACGGTTTGTTTGGAATGGCTTTTTTGCCGACAATTTTTGGGAGAATAAGTGCTTAATTGGAGTCGTACCTAATTTTGAAAAATTAATTAATTAATAATGAATTAGGCGGAATACCTATTTAAATGTATGGCTAAACAAATCGAGAAAAATCAATCTCTGTATGTACATTTCGGCCTATTAGGCCTCATCAGCAGAGCTATAGATCGGAAGACCGCCCTGTGCGTGATTTGAAACCGGACTGCCAAGCTGACAGGCCGATCCATAACCCCTACACCAAACGGACTTCTTAGATTTTACGATTTTTAGAGTAGGTTAATATTCCTCTTCTAGTGACTTTTATTACACGACGATATGATAAGTTGTAAACACGGTTGTTTGGAATGGCTTTTTTGCCGACAATTTTGGGAGAATAAGTGCTTAATTGGAGTCGTACCTAATTTTGAAAAATAATTAATTAATAATGAATTAGGCGGGAATATCTATTTAAATGTATGGCTAAACAAATCGAGAAAAATCAATCTCTGTATGTACATTTCGGCCTATTAGGCCTCATCAGCAGAGCTATAGATCGGAAGACCGCCCTGTGCGTGATTTGAAACCGGACTGCCAAGCTGACAGGCCGATCCCATAACCATATATATATATATATATATATATATATATATATATATATATAATATATATATATATAAAAACGGAAATGTGACTCAGAGAGAATGGGGAACAATTGAATGACAAACCAGGAAGGAAAAATAAAATTCGATTTCGAAACTTATTGGAGAGGAAAAGCCGTATAATGCGCTTCGTCACTCATTCTCATAAAAAAGTAGGAATTTTTGGAAAAAACCTGATATGAACATAATGTGCATTGTTTGGCAGCTTGAGTAAAGAGGCAATAAAAATGAGACTAATTGTTTGGAAAAGAACATCCGGGATTTTGGAAGGTTAGATACAAGGTTGAGTAAAAAAAAGTAATGCCATTTTGTTTAGGACAGGTACATGTATCATACATAAAAATGAAGCTAGTCCTCTGTGGATCATACTCCTACTTCTTCACACAGTCACCGGTTCTCTCAATATCAAGAATAATGTTATTCTATTTAATCCATAGATGGGACTTTAACAGGTACTACCTAGTGGACCTGGGAGTAATGATGATGAAGGGTTACACATTCCCTAGAGCTCCAAAACTGGAAGTTCACCATTAGATGCAGTTTAACACCAACCCAGGACACTTAGAGATTAATAAGTAATATTTGTTGGAAAGACAAGTAATGATTACCTATACTAAATGGAGTTTATTTGGTTGTTCTGTTTTTGGTTGGTTGGCTGGTGGATGGATTTTAATGGCATATCAGTCCATTGGGGGTTATTTCATGCTTAAAGATTAGGAAGTAATATTTGTTGTATAGATAAGTAATGATTACCCATATTACATGGAAATTGGTTTGTTGGTTGGTTGGTTGGTTGGTTGGTTGATTTTAATGGCATATTAATCCATATGAGGTTATTTCAAGCTTAGAGGTTTGGAAACCCATTGGTTTAAAATTGCCCAAGACGGGTTGATATGCCATTAAAACCAATCAATCAACCCAAAGAAGGTTATTTAATACAAATGACACCAGAGACTAGAGTCGCTGAAATATTGAGACGAACCAGATGAAAAAAAAGCTGTATTGAAACACTTATATTCTTGCCAATATACTTACAAATTACATTGTTATTGATTTTCTGCTTTTAATTTTATTTTTTATCTGTATTGGACAAGCCAAGATGGCTTGTTGGTTGGTTGGTTGGTTTTACGGCAAGTTGGGTTATTATGTCTAAATCATTTATAAACAATACCAAAATGTATCTTCATAATCATTTTAAACAGGTAAATACTTCATTATTCCAAAGAGATCTATTTGACCCAAAGATGAGTCCCTACCAGGTATTGCCACTAGCGGTCAGAATGGACATAGCAATAAAGAACTGTCTTTTTTTTTAGGGTTCTCACGTCTCTGCATGAGATGCAGTCGGTAAATTCTAGACCTATCTGACTGGGAGCTTAAGATATTTTGGGTCTAATATCAAAACAACTGACACTAAAATTTTAATTCTTAGCTTTTACCATGATGAAATCGTCTGGAGGCGCTTGGTCTAATGGTTATTGTCTTAGGAAAAGGACTCGTCGACCTGAGTTCAATTCCTAGACGAAGCTGTTTGCATTTCACATTGTGCTAATACCCTTGGGAAAGGTATGAATCCAATTCTCCCAACAGCTATGGTTACATTGCAGGACAGACTGGGCTATTCAACCATGGCTTGGTAAGCCGTTTAAGAGAGGGAAACTTCTGAATTCAAATCTGTTAAACCCCGTTTAAGAAATTGACCTTGCGTCACATCCTGGAGGTGTTGGTAAATACATAAAATCGTCTGCTAAAATGCATCGAAAACATTTCAATTCGTAATAGTTGGCTTATAAGTCGATATGTTTCAGCCATAAAGCTAGAACACTTAACAATATTATTTCAACATATATCTATGCACTAATACACTAATACCTACCTACGTGTGTCACACCTTATCATCACCTTAGATAGATAATGGATAATACCGTTTTGATATGAATGCATGTGTTCAAATGTTATGTCCTTTCATCACCTCAGGTAAATAATGGACCATATCGTTGTAATCGTGAGGAAAGAAAGGGAGAAGAAAAAGATGTCTACACGTCAGAATGAAAAAGAAAAAGAAGAAAGAAGAAAGAAAGAAAGTGAGAAAGAAAAGAAGAGAAAAAGAATGTGCTACACGTCAGAATGAAGAAAGAAAGAAAGAAAGAAAGAAAGAAAGAAAGGTGAGAAAGAAGAAAGGGAGAAAAAGAATGTGCTACACGTCAGAATGAAGAAAGAAAGAAAGAAAGAAAGAAAGGTGAGAAAGAAAGAAAGGGGAAAAAGAATGTGCTACACGTCAGAATGAAAGAAAGAAAGAAAGAAAGAAAGAAAGAAAGAAAGAAAGAAAGAAAGAAAGAAAGAAGAAAGGGAGAAAAAGAATGTGCTACACGTCAGAATGAAGAAAGAAAGAAAGAAAGAAAAGAAAGAGAAAGAAAGAAAGGGAGAAAAAGAATGTGCTACACGTCAGAATGAAGAAAGAAGAAAGAAAGAAAGAAAGAAAGAAGAAAGAAAAGAATTGCTACACGTCAGAATGAAGAAAGAAAGAAAGAAAGAAAGGTGAGAAAGAAAGAAAGGTGATAAATAAGAACCGGTAGCACTTATAATCTGTTTCAATGAAATTGAAAACAAGCAGAAAAGGAAGAAAAAAAATAACAACAATACAAAAGGAAAAGAGAAAAATAAAGAACTTTACCAGAGATTATTATACTTTTTTTCATATTGAACTATTTTGGAATAACTCTTAGGTAAACATATCCAACACTGTAATAGGCAAATTATTAGACCACCTCTTCAGCCCAAATAAGTGCCAAAGTGGAGTATTGTAAATCAGGAACTTCTCAGTCATGAGTATTCCGTACTTAAGCATCACAGAACACTACTAACGACCAACAGATGGCCTCATTGCTTTTTTTTACTCATCTGCAGAGGTTCAGTCGGTGTCTTATTCGGTCCAAGAAGACAGGGCGGACATTTAGCACATGAACTATGTGAAACATTAAAATGCTAATTCTGGAGATAGGAATTTTCTATAATTTTTTGTATTGTCATTACAATGTTTTCAAGCCTATTTTAGTATGATTTTAGTTCACAATAATTTTGTTTGACAGGCAAAAGGTCACAGCTGTAAAAATCTGGAAGTCAAAAAAGATATGGAGCTTAAAAGGCTGAAATCTGATTATTTGAGGGATTGTCCCGCGACACGAATTTATAATTTATAATAAAGTTGGTTTTTTTCTGAATTTGTGTCTGAATTTTTATTAATTTTTTTTAGATCAGGCATGATTATTTGTATTATTTAATATTTTCGGATTGTTGTACTCATCTTTATATATATATATATATATATATATATATATATAACTCTACCCACACCTACCATAAAACTGAAAGCCTAATTTTGCCCCCCCCATGCCCTCCTACAAGTTTCTCACACTATTCCCCACTGAATCAAAATTTCCTTATAACCAACCAAGAATTTTACCCAACTTTTTACCCAATATTACCCAAATTTTCCTTTATTTTTACCACATTCTGTCGGATTTACTCCAACCCTGCTATCTTCATATATATATATATATATATATATATATATATATATATATATATATATATATACAACCTTTCGACTAATGTATCCTCCGGTTTTCTTCAGGTGTTTCTAGTCAAACTTCCAACCCGTTCGTAACGGATAGGATGGTGACACAAGGTCGCAAGGAAATATTTACCGTTCACTACGGGTAGAATGTGATACGAAGTCATAAGTATGGGGCATCCAGTGAGGATCGTACTCTCTATTTAGTAGTCATGGCTCTGCGAGACTAGCTTGCTAACCATTATACTACGTTAGGAGGCCCTTATAACCAAAACCGTTCGCCTTGAGTTGGATGTGACATCACGTCACAAGTATGGAATATCCAGCGGAAATTGAACTCATTATTCAGTAGCAACGGCTCTGTGAGATTAGCTTGCTAACCATTACACAACGATGGACATCGTCGTATATATCCAACCCGTTGACCACCGGTAAGGTGTGACACGAGGTCGGAAGTATGGGACAACTAGAGAGGATATAAGTAGCTATTGAAGTAATGGATTCTCGAGACTAGCCTGCTCACCATTATATCACTATAGGACGCCAATCTGTGTGTGTATATATGTGTATGTATGTATGTTTGTGTATGTATGTGCGTATGTTTGATAAGCAGAACTTTGTTGATATAGTCAATCCCACGGACAGTATATTATTCGGCTTGCTTGATCTACAACATACGCCCAGCTTTCTATATCGGGTCATTATCTTCGCAAACGGCATTGGTATTGAACGCATTTTATTCTATTTCTTAATCAGTAAGAGTTCGTATTTTTGAATACACTTTATAATACCTATTCAGATGTTTCTTTTTTATGATTACTATGTCCTACCGTATAGATATGATTGTGCTCGTCCACAATGAACAAGGTCGATTTCGTGTGGTTATGAGCTCTGAACATGTAGTTCCAAATAGGAACAGTCGAACCTATCCTTAAGTCTATGTCACAAATAAAAACAACTGCAACTATCTATATATAAATAAAAAAAGATTATGTATGTATGTACGTAACAAATTAGTGGAGAGCAGCAAAGAACAAAGAATAAAATTCACACCCAATTTTTGACTGAGAAGAAGTTAAAGAACTTTTACTACTCGTTTTCCATAGGAAAAGCTAAAGAATATCATAATAAGGTTATAAATCAATGATAAATTATAAAGATTAATTTTAAAAGTATTTGAAAATCTCAGTTGGTAGAGCGTCCGCCTAGGAACCTCAATGTTCCTAGTTCGATACCGGCCCTCGCCAACTCAGTGTATGAGCAGCACAGAGATCTGTGCGGTAAAGTGAGGAGCTGATAGTAAGTGTGGCGCTCCGCCTTAGACGCAGAAACAATCTCCTTGGTCTAGCGCTAATGAAAAGGGGATAGACTCCCCCGCTGACTGGCTGATACCGACTTTAGGACACCCCGACGACTTTCCTTACTTTACTTAAAGAATACAACATAATAAAAAGGAAATAAAAGACAAAAAAAAAGAAAAAATGCACAGAATAATAATAATTTGAATAAGCATGTTGAAAACAAGAATGCATCAAGAATAAGTCGTCGGAGTGTCCTAGAATCGGTATCAACCAAACGGCGAGGGAGTCTATCCCCTTTTTCACCAGCACTAGACGAAGGAGATTGTTTTTGCCTCTAAGGTGGAGCACCACAGCTATCATCAGCTCCTTACTTTACCGTACAGATCCCTAGGCTACTCATACGCAGAGTTGACGAGTTCCGGTATCGAACCAGGCACCTTGTGGTTCCTAGCCGGACGCTCTACAGACTGAGATAAACCTGCCCTAAGCTAATAAACCAAAGATATTTTAAAAAGTTTATTAATCTATGTATAGATATAGATAAGGGATTTATTTGAAACTCTTATAATCCCGGGCTACGCCGTGTAGCCCAGCAAGTTTTAAATAAAAGCGGTATTTTCATAACTAATGTTCATATCTTAGTATAATTCTCAAAATCCCCCCCTCTCTCTCTCTCTCTCTCTCTCTCTCTCTCTCTCTCTCTCTCTCTCTCTCTCGCATCGCATAACTCAAGAGATATAAAAATATTCCCAACAATTTTTCAGTGGTCACGAATGGAAACCAATTATATTATCGTAGCATATTAATTCCTGTATATTCCAAACATATTATGTACTTAACGCAGGATTAGATTTACTATGTAAATATTATAGCTGGAAGCGTGTTTTGTAACATTTATCGTCGTAGGAAATGGATTCGGCGACCCGGGTTCAAATCCCGGACAAGGCTGATTCATTTCACATAACGCTAAAACCGTTGTGAAAGGTATGTATCCAACTATTCTCCTTCCAGCTGTAGATAAATATTAGTGCAAACTGGGCTAGGCAACCAGTCGAAGAGAAGGAAAAATCTTAATTCAAACATGTTTAAATTCGCTTAAGAAATTGATTTTGAGTTACATCCTCATCGTGCGGAGGTAAATATACATGTTATTATCATGTTCAACTGGACGATTACCAATGAAAGAAGAAAATTAGCACACTTAGTTGAATAATAGATTTGGCAGAATCTATTGTTTGGTAGGAGGTGTAGGTTAATTTAGAATGGTCGCGAAGAACTGATGGGTCATCGAGTGTAATTGACGTGTGATGAACTCCAGGTGATTTGAGAGTGTGTCTTTCATTGTACGAGAAAATGAGATATCAGTATTGTTATTCTTATGACGTACAATAAAGTAGGATGACAGATATTTAGCATTAGCCGCTCCTGTACTATTCACCATAACGCCATTAAAGGATAAAACTAGTAAAATATCATTGAACTTGTTGTTTTCAGCAAGCGTCGTAGCGGTACAATAATACGCCATAAGTGACAACATTGAAAATTTTGGTTAGATTTTTAAAAAATTCCTATCCCTCAAAATTTAATGAAAACATAACAAAATCGACCTCTATGTTTTTGAGCATGTAATTTAAACTAACTTTCAAACTAAGAAACTAACGTTCCAACTGTTGTTTTTAGCAAGGGTCCATAGTATCATGAACGACAGTCAGTAGATTCACAACGTTTAGGAACATTTTTAAAATCGCACTTTGAAAGACTTTTATCCATGTAATTGCTCTAATTAAAGAAACAAAAAACTTTAACGCGTTCAATAATACCTGATAATTTGCAACATTGAACATTTTGGTTAAATTTAATAAATTTCCTACTATCACCAATAATATATGTTTGTCATACGCAGCAAACCAACTGCACAAGTCAAATGAAAGAGAGAAAATATAAAACTATCCTTTTTAACTAATTTGGACTTTTCCCATCACGGCAAAAAAAATATTATTTCTTTTTATATTTTCAAAATACTACTATTATTACTAACAATAGCAACAACAACAGCAGCATCAGCAACAACAAAAATAACTAATTATATAAAAGCAAAAATTTATAAGACACAACAGAACAGCAACTGTGTGGTGATAGAGATGAGACCATAAACTATGTATTAATCGAATGCAGCAAACTAGCACAACGAGGATACCAAGCTAGGGACGACTGGGTTTGAAAGTTGATCCCCTAGGAATTATGCAAAAAATTAAACTTTATCCATACAACAAAATGGCACAAGCCTAAACCAGAACCTCTTCTTGAGAAGGAAACACATAAAATTCTCTGGGAATTTGAGATAAAGACGGTTAAGAAAAGATAGAAAAATACCTAGACCTCGATAGAGAACTGAAATATGAAGGTGAAAGTAATACAAATATTAGCTGGGTCACTAGGCACGGTCCCCAAAAGCTTAGAAAACTGACTAGGATAACTGGACATCAGATGAAGAATTGAAACCATCCAGACAACAGTATGGTTGAAATCAGCTGGAATACTCAATCCTGGAAATCTAAGGAGACTTATTGTCTCTCAAACTCCAGTGAAAGAACATCACCTAACGCTGGTGTGAAAAACCAATAATAATAATAATAATAATAATAATAATAATAATAATAAGTAAAGTCGTCGGGTGGCCTAAAGTCAGTATTAGCCAAACAGCAAGGGAGTCGACTTTTCGGTAGCGCTAGACCAAGGAGATTGCTTCGACGTCTGCGGCGGAGCGCCACACCTACCATCAGCTCCTCACTTTACCGCACAATTCCTGTGCTACTCATACGCTGAGTTAGTGAGGTCTGATACCGAACGCGGAATCTTGTGGTTCCTAGTCGGACACTCTACCGACTGAGCTAAACTGGACCTTAACAACAACAATAATAATAACAATAATAATAATAATAATAATAATAATAATAATAATAATATAATAATAATAATTAATCGACGGTTGGTAATATATATTTTAAACAAGATCTTTGTGTAAAGGTAAATATCCTGGGAGGCCATCGTTGTCCGAAAAAATAATTGGAGCGTGTTCGTGCTAGTTATATAGGGATGGACCCCTATATTTTTACGTGCATGTGGAATTGACTAAATTAAAATAATTAAGTTTCCTTAAACAACTTTTTTTACAATTGTATGTCATGAGTTAAGAATTATGTAAACCAAATAGTATCAGTTACCAACGCAATTACACTTCAGACTGTCGACGAGAATGGTGTTGAAACGATTGAAAAGGATGTGCACTTACTGCAAAGTCTGCGTGATCAGCAGAAAACCAGATATTTGTGCACAGAAATGCCGCAGGGATTAAGATGGATTCATAAAGCGTCTAATCTTTAGCGATGTTCGTGGCAGTAATAAATAAAGTGTTTCCCTTCAATACTATGTATCGTGAGTGATGATATCTTAAATAGTTATTCCTAATAAATGTTTTAAACCGTCTATTACTTCTTTCTAGACGGTCTTATATTTCATAAGAGATTAAAGATCTTTTCATAAATGGTGGTCAGTTTAATGTTAAAAAGAAAAGTGTGGATTAAGGATGAGTATAAAATATCCAGTAACAAAGCCTGATTTTCTTTTATTATATTTTGTGTTTCTTTCATACTCTTAAGATTAGCCTCTTTGACATAATGCAATTGACATTCTTACGACACGTGATCATGAAAAATTCTGTTGGCCGGAGGGTTTAATATGCTTGACACGTTATTCACACGAATAAAGAAACAAAGACTTCTTCAATAAGAGAGAAAGATAAAATAATAGAAAAATAGCAAAATATACTTATTTTCTTAAAGTAATTATTACTTTCCTTTAAAGTTTCTTATGTACGAATGTTTACGATGAGAAATAAGAATTTAGATAATTACATAGAGAGATTCAGTCACGGAAATAAGTTTCGTCAAGCCAGCTGGCCGCTCTGTCTGTCTGTGGGGTTTAAACTATGCTGACTATATCCCATGCAGAGGTATAAAAAAACCTCGCTCAAAGGGGTGTTTGTTGTATCACACAAAACGTCATCTAACGTTGAGGCTCCAGTTCTGGAGATCTGGAGTTCTGGAGAATGTTTTGTTCTTCTACTTTAGCATTACTCCCAGATACACTATGACCCGGAATGGCTATACTTGTTATTATCCCATCTATACGTCAATTAGAAGTGTTTAAAAATTATTCGAATTCGAAAGGATCATATGCGAAACAAAAGAGATTATTAAACAAAAATATGAATAGGAATGCGGTTCCCTAAACTTTAGGTATAAAATAAATAAAATAAATGGACTCTCTCGTCGATTTCGACATATGTGGGTTCATCAAATGAACAACCTACACAGTGATTTGTTTATAGTGGTGAAGGCTTGTGTTAGACCATCCACACATTTTAGCACAGTCGATAGGAAAGAATTGGTGCACGAGGAGTGCCAGAAACCCAATCAAGGATTGACCTCAGGTTTTTTAAATTTCTAGTCTGCCCTACTATTTTACTCATAGCTGGAGGGAGAATATATGGATTCATACCTTTCCCATAGGTATTAGCGCTATTTGAAATGCAAACTGCCAAGTCTAGGATTTGAACTCGGGTCGACGAGTCCATTTCCTACGACTCTAACCATTATGCCACGCGCCTCCATATAGGTATAAAAGAATTTTAGAATGTTTGACACGCCGTTTCAATCCATTAATTGATCAATCAATCAATCAATCTGTATTTTTAATTTCAAGCGCATGTATGACTATATATTTTGTTCCTGCTGTAGAGCACCGTTATCTAGCGAGATCATAAGACCGGACTTGCTAGTTTGCTTCTCACTGGTTGCTCCTATATTATACTAAGCTAATTACGAGGCTAATCTCAAATGTAAGGTCCTAAATATTTAAAAATCACAGAAATGTGTATTGTTCATTGTCAATGATGTTCATATAATTTTTAACATATATCTATTTTGTTTTTACATAATCGTTCGGTCGATGGATTTATTTAGGCGTTGTGACAGCTTTTGTATATCCTTGTCATATCAGCTCGCCACCAGGTCATTAAGTAAGAGTTAAAGCTCGTCCTTGTTTTTGCAAACTCGCTACAACACTTGCGGACGGTTTTGACATCTATCCCAGACTCGCCATACATTTCTGTTAATTAGCGATGAATTTTAATCTATTCAATGCCTCTTGCATTCTAAACCCGAATAACTGAACGAACTTCACTCATGGTGGTACCCCCAATCGGAATCTCCATTAGGAACGACTGCCAAGCTAAGACTAAGCGTGGCAGCGAAGCGCACAGGGGCAGAGACGGGCACAACAAACACAACAGTGTTGCAAATAGCTGTACGAACATTTTCCCTGCGTCCCCAGCGCTTTGAAGACATTTCTTTTGGGATTATCCTATTTGAAGTCAGTCTGGTCCTTGCAGGTGAATTCCGTAGTAGGACACTGATTATCGTGGGAGAGAACTAACCAAGAAACGAGTCTGGCTGACACCTGTTTCGAAAGAAACATGCAAACTAACAAGTAAGATGATCCTCTGTAGGGAATATAAATCTAGAAATAAAAACGTCAACCTTCATAATATTATGAATAGTTCATTCTTTTGAGTTTTCTTCAGATATTTTTGCGAACTTAAAATTGTGAGAATTGTGTTTATTTATATATTTTTAAGCTATTCTTGTTTAGCCTTGTGGACTACGTCCTCCTTCTGAATATATTCAATCTTCGGGAATGTTTCCGGCTGCCCACGCAGTCAAAATGTGACACAGGGTGGGTTTAGTAAGGATTGTCACGCAGAAAACTAAGATACTGCTCGGCGGTTTCAAAAATAGCTTGGATTCCTTTGCATTCCTCGTAAGGGTCACCGGGCAATAAACCCAGCCATCACCCCTTTTAGGTGAGATGACAGGTGCTGCCTGTGAAAAAGAATCCATTGCAACCAAGCTATTAATTTAGATCCCCGGTCAAGAAACCTTCTTTGGCTATTTATTTGATTTCCCCTTCGCTGCAGAGCTCTCATAACTTTTTTTTTTCGTTGGTAAATACAAGAAGCACAGGGATGAAAAAAAAGCCCTAAGAAGGCCCACGGGAGTAAACCAGTAGAATGGAGAACCAGCCCAGATACCCAGAAAGAGAATAGATGAACTGACTCAGTTGCAGATAAGTATAATATGATAAAATGGTGAAAAGAAGTAAGGGGCTATGCAATATAATTTTTTAGAACCATGATACATAATTCTGGTATAGTCTAGTTCACAAATTCATCCCACAATTTAATTTAAATTACATTTCTTGATATTTTTAGAACAAAAACAAAAACAGTTATGTAGACTTAAAAGAGACAAATTTAATATAAGCTATCCGACGTCAACAAATGTAAAACAACTAAAATATCCGGTTCCAAACACAGAAAACAAATAATGCTTTCTCTCAGAATTCTATTCGTTTTTTCCCCAAAAAATGACATTAAGTATTACAATATAATGATGCATGGACATACGAGGGTGAATAAAAAAGTAATGCCATTTTGTTTAGGACAGGTATAATTACCAACACGGAAACATTTATCATACATCAAAATGAAGCCGGTCCTCTGTGAATCATATCCCTACTTCTCCATATAGTCCCCGTTTCTTTCAATCGCAATGTTCCACCTTCGAATGACATCATGTATCGCTGCCCCGTAAGATTCTGTTGACTGTTCTTTGGGACACTTTGGACAAATTTACCGCATCCTCCATGCTCACCAGACTTAGCGTCTTCAGATTATCATCTCTTCGGCCCTATGAAAGAGAGTTTGAGAGTTAAACATTCTTCCAGTGACGTGGAAGTGAAATCTGTAGTGAAGAAGTGGCTCAAAGAACAGTCAACCGAATTTTACGGGGCAAGGATACATGATGTCATTCGAAGGTGGAACATCGCTATTGGATACATGTTTCTGTGTTGATGATTATACCTGTCCTAAATAGAATGGCAATAGTCTTTAACTCACCCTCGTATTTCAGTGTTTATTCGTCACATAGCAAATAGTCCATATTTGCCTCTCTGTAGTAAGGCGAGAGAAGTGTTTTAAAATTTTACACAGGCGTATGCCATCATATTGAAAATGGAGATTCCATATTAGGGCAAGGTGAATTCTATAGCTTTGTAAACAAACCGTTTTAAGAGGATGAAAACACTAAATTCAAAAGGATCACAGATGGCTGGCAATTTCAAGCATTAAAAAAAACTACCTGCTGCGGAAACCGCAAGACCATTACTAATGAGCTATTGCTGCAGGTCTGGGATGCCCAGGGATTCTATAGCATCAGTGTCGTCTGTCAATCAGATAACACTGGCACGATTTTCTGCCATAAACCATACTTATAAAACTAGATGAGTACTTCATTACATGGCAGGAATTAATGACAACTAAATGTTGCTATTTGAAAGCTGTTGGAGCTTAAACGTTGTCATAATTTAATCTATCTATACAATCTTCTACGTTTTGGTCATGTATATGTGAAGAGAGGAAGTAAATCCGACGGTATGTAATATATCAAGAAAAATGAAAAAACACAGGCTCAAATGGGCTAAGTGGTGAGTTTATTGGCCGACGCTGCAGTGTTTCGATCTATTAAATAGATCATCTTCAGGGCATAAGATAAGAAATTATATATCACAGAATGATGAGAAAAAGTGAGTGGTAATCCTTCTTATTCAGTCTGTTTAAAAAATTTTCTGAAGTTTGAAAAAAGGAGACGGTTTTGAAATATGACATCAAATATTCTATTTTAAGGTGTGAGTATGTAGCGCTGTTAGTGTGTGTATTGAAGGAAACATTGTGCATTTTTTTAGGTATGTGGTAGTGTGTGTGTGTATAAATTTTTTTCTGTAGCGATAAACGACAGCGGAAGTGAAAACTCAAGGTTGTGTGTGTGTGTGTGTGTATGTGTGTGTGTGTGTGTGTGTATGTGTGTGTGTGTGTGTGTGTGTGTATTGGTAAGAGGTAGGGGAGAGGTGTGTGTGTATATTGGTAAGAGGTAAAGGGGGAGATGTCATGAAAAGAAATTTTCATGTTTTATATTAAGAGAGGAGATGGAAGTTTGGGTGTGATACATTACGACTAGTCGGACATGAAATCATTCGTATATTCAATGTTCACAAGACGCTTGATTACTTATTCCCTGTCACTGATAACAAATATACTTGTTGATATGTCAAGTATATATTATGTGTAGATAAATATTGGTCTTATCAACTCCATATCTGTACCCGGAACTCCTTGTGGCAAAGTGCCCTTCATGTTATTAAATCGTTATTTATTTATTTATTTATTTTGCACAAAGCGGTGTTTCTAATGTTGTAAAGCTTGACCAATTTTAATGAAATGTACATTATAAATTGAAGGTATTACTTTCGGAACATCCTTATTAAGAATTAAGTATGCAGAATCTAATATATCACTGGTGAATTGTTTATAAACAGAGGTGGTGGTGACTGTATGGAAAAATGATTTATAGCTGAAACCTCGCTCTCTCCAAGGTTTTATAGTGCTCCCTGCATCTGTTGTAGTTTCCATGGAAATAAATGTGAGGCGTTACTTTCGGAACAGCCATATTATGAGTGCAGGTTACGCGATATTGTTCATCATTTACTAATTGTTTATAAACCGGTGTGGTTTTTGTAGCTAAAACCTTTCTCCGTCCAATGTTTTATGTTCCCGGTATAAGTTGTAGTTTTCGTGGGAATAAATAGGAAGTATTACTTTCGGCACAGCGCTAATAATGATTTTGTTAATCACTGGCTAATTGTGCATAAAATGGGTAGTGGTTATCTTGTCAAAAATTTTATTCGGATTTACTTTGTGTATCAGAAAAAAAAAGGCGCGAGGTTTTTGAGCTTTTAACCTGTTTGAACATAAATTAAACTTCTATGCTCCATCATTAAGCACAGAGGATAATGTATGGGTTCAACATTTTTTCATCAAATTTTCATTGGATATTCGTTTTAAATTATATGCAGATTTCTATATAGAATGGAATTTAAAAATTATTAGCATCAAGCGTTAAACATTATCTATTGATACAAGGTTTCCGACTTCGACGTGAAACACCTGAAGAATACCAAACGTTGTGCATATAACAATAAAGATTAGGATAACAGTCGAGATAATACAAATTATCAAGCCTTATCTAAAAATTCACAGAGAGCGTTCATCCACAGAGAGCGATGTTAATACACGAATAGCAAAGGCATGGTCAGTCAGAAACAAATTATCAGTCATATGGAGGTCCGATCTCCCTGACAAGCTGAAGCGACAGTTTTTCCAGGCTGTGGATGTATCAGTGCTGCTATATGGCTGCATCACTTGGACCCTAACAAAGCGTCTTGAGAATAAACTAGATGGGAGCTGCACAAGTCGTGGAAACAGCACCCCACAAGGAAGCAGCTATACGGTCACTTGCCCCCCATCTCACAAGTTATCCGAGTGAGGCGGACAAAGTATGCAGGACACTAGTGGAGAAGCAAGGATGAGCTCATAAGCGACGTTTTCCTGTGGAAGCCAACACATGGTCATGCAAGCGTAGGGCGCCCAGCAAGTACCTACATTGACCAACTATGCGAAGATGCTGGTTGCTCCGCAGAGGACCTCCCAGGTGCAATAAATGATAGGGAAGGTTGGCGAGAGATTTTCATGGATATCCGTGCTGATGATGGATGATGATCTAAAAAATTCAGACAAATAATACCTATTGATACAGTGGTTCCTGGTTCAATGCCGGCCCTCGCCAACTCAGCGATGAGTAGCACAGGGATATGTGTGGTAACGTGAGAAGCTGATGGCATGTGTGGTGCTCCGCCTCAGACGCTAAAATAATCTCAGTGCTATTGAAAAGGGGATAGACTCACTCGCTGTATGGCTGATACTGAACTTAGGCCTCCCCGCCCAAGTTACGTTACCTCATTACAGAATACTCTTCTGTAATTAGGTAACGTAACGTGGGCGAGTGGGCCTAAGTACTAGTGCGGGCCACCCAGCAGAGACCTACATAGACCAGCTTTCTTAGAAAGAAAGACATTTTATTTATTTTTCTGTTTCGTGTTAATGAGATCTGGAAATATATTATATATATCATCATCATCATCATGTCGCGCCAGCAGCACGGATATCCATGACAATCTCTCGCCAAACATCCCTATCACTCATTGACCCCGGGAGGTCTTCTGCACAGCATGCCGTATCCGCACATAGCAGGTCTATGTAGGTCTTTGCTGGGCGGCCCGCACTAGTACGTCCATGTGACGGTTTCCACAGAAGGACGTCGCTTATTTTCTCATCCTTACTTCTCCAGCAGTGTCCGTCATGTCTTGTTCGCCTTACGCGGATGGTTTGTGTAACGGGGGCATGTGACACTATAGCTGCTTTCTCGTAGAATGTTGCTTATATATAGATTTCTATATCCAGTGTTATTTTTAAATATACTTCTATATCCAGTGTTATTTTTTAATAGATTTCATATCCAGTGTTATTTTTAATAGATTTCTATATCCAGTGTATATTTTTAATAGATTTCTATGTCCAGTGTTATTTTTAAATACATTTCTATATCCAGTGTTTTTTAATAGATTTCTATATCCAGTGTTATTTTTTAATAGATTTCTATATCCAGTGTTATTTTTTAATAGATTTCTATATCCAGTGTTATTTTATAGATTTCTATATCCAGTGTTATTTTTAATAGATTTCTATATCCAGTGGTTATTTTTAAATAGATTTCTATATCCAGTGTTATTTTTAAATAGATTTCTATATCCAGTGTTATTTTAAATAGATTTCTATATCCAGTGTTTTTTAAATTATCCTATATCCAGTGTTATTTTTAATAGATTTCTATATCCAGTGTTATTTTTAAATATTTCTATATAAATAGATTTCTATATCCAGTGTTATTTTTTAATAGATTTCTATATCCAGTGTTATTTTTAAAATTTCTATATCCAGTGTTATTTTTAAATAATTTCTATATCCAGTGTTATTTTTTTAATAGATTTCTATATCCAGTGTTATTTTTAAATAGATTTCTATATATATCCAGTGTTATTTTTTAATAGATTTCTATATCCAGTGTTATTTTTTAAATAGATTTCTATATCCAGTGTAATTTTAAATAGATTTCTATATCCAGTGTTATTTTTAATAGATTTCTATATCCATAGATTTCTATATCAGTGTTATTTTTAATAGATTTCTATATCCAGTGTTATTTTTTAATAGATTTCTATTCCAGTGTTATTTTAAATAGATTTCTATATCCATTTCTATATCCAGTGTTATTTTTTAATAGATTCTATATCCAGTATATTTTTAAATAGATTTCTATATCCAGTGTTATTTTTTAATATATTTCTATATCCAGTTATTTTTAAATAGATTTCTATATCCAGTGTTATTTTTTAATAGATTTCTATATCCAGTGTTATTTTTAATAGATTTCTGTGTCCAGTGTTATTTTTAAATAGATTTCTATATCCAGTGTTACTTTTAAATAGATTTCTATATCCAGTGTTATTTTTTAATAGATTTCTATATCCAGTATTATTTTTAATAGATTTCTATATCCAATGTTATTTTTAAATACATTTCTATATCCAGTGTTATTTTTTAATAGATTTCTATATCCAGTATTATTTTTAAATAGATTTCTATATCCAGTTTTATTTTTAAATACATTTCTATATCCAGTGTTATTTTTTAATAGATTTCTATGTCCAGTGTTATTTTTAATAGATTTCAATATCCAGTGTTATTTTTAAATACATTTCTATATCCAGTGTTATTTTTTAATAGATTTCTATATCCAGTGTTATTTTTAAATACATTTCTATATCCAGTGTTATTTTTTTAATAGATTTCTATATCCAGTGTTATTTCTAAATATATTTCTATATCCAGTGTTATTTTTTAATAGATTTCTATGTCCAGTGTTATTTCAAAAGAAAACTTCAGTAAGAAGTCTATAATAATAATAATGATCAGTGAAAGCCATGCTGCTGCAAGATTAACTAGTCAAACATATCTAAAAAATTTTGATAAGGAAAATTAGTCTATGACGGGATAACTACAACGGTAGAGTTGAATGGATAACCATTTCGCTCATGAATCACTGTCACTCCGCTCCAACTGTAGTTTAAATTTCATCATCGCTTTTACCTATCAACAATACAGACAATCACATACGGTTTATATCTGAGTTACGACCCAGCGCATTCGGTCATTATTTGTGTTCTTATCTACAAGTATATGTACGTGCTCGCTGGGGCACCTCACGTAGTGTAATGGTTGGCTAGCTGGATTTGCAGACCATTGTTAGTGAGTTCGATTCTCATTGGGCGCACCATAACTCTGGCTTTGTACCACATCTAAGCTTAGCTTAGTAAATAACTATGTACCTGGTCACCGTGAATTTTATATATATATATATATATATATATATATATATATATATATATATAATATGATATAATTATAGACAATATTCACCGGTGATAGAACAGGTTTGTATATGAATCGGTGTTAAGCCGTTGTTATAAATTTAGGATGGTGGTGTCATTCGTGTTTGCTGAATTAGGCATCGTTGGACTGAAAACCTTTCTAAGTACTCGAGTAAATAAAAGAAAAAAAAAGTAAGAAAAAAGGGAAAAAAAAAAAGAATTCGCAAGCAGAATAAATTGAAGGAAAACAAAATCATTAACGAGAGAAAAACATCAAATTTCACAGAGAATGAAAAAGACTGAAATATAAATTTATTAATCAATTAATAAAGGGGCGGTGTAGCTCAATCAGTAGAGCGTCGGACTAGGAACCACAAGGTTCCGGTTTCGATACCGGCCCTCGCCCACTCAGCGTATGAATAACGCAGGGATATATGCGGTAAAGTAAGGAGCCGATGGTAGGTGTGGCGCCCCACCTCAGACACCAAAACAATTTTCTTGGTCTAGCGCTAGTGAAAAGGGGATAGACTCTCTCGCTGTCTGGCTCATACCGACTTTAGGCCACCGCGACGACTTTAATTAATTGATTGCTTTTAATGGCGTGTCAACCCGTCTAAATTTATTTTATGCCTAGAAGTTAGGAAATCGCCTTCAATGTACCTTTATAAATATACTTTTTGTTTTGTTATTTCTAACAATGTTTTTCCACGGTCCGATCGAATACGAATAAATCTTTAGACATATCTATTTGACCAAGATGGGGTCCTAACAACTTCACGCTGAGTCAGAGTGGACAAATATTTATTAAACTAATAATTCATTAGAAACTAAATAAATATTTATGGTTTTACTTTTTATGCGTATAAGTATAAAACTCAACCTCTCCACGTAAGCAGGATGCGGCATAAGCTTATTTTTAAGCAGATTTTAGCACGTTTGAATTCAGAATTTTCCTTCTGCTTAACCGGTTCTAATAGCACGGTTAAAGAGCTTAGTCTGCCCTATAATTTTCTCATAGCTGGAGAAATCACATATCCCTTATATCTTAGCTGGGGCCCAGTCGATATTTGTGGTTTTATCTACAGTTACATATACCTGGGCACCGTAGATTTTCATTTCTGCATCGGTACTGCCGAGCAACGATACAACTAATCGTATGTACCTTTTATCTGAGCTATGGTCACAGCATTCGGCTGGGTCAGAGTGTACCACGATTTAATGGAGAGGTACAACACACGCACCAGATCCCCACCTTGTGATTTACCATCAAATACAGTTTGGTGTCATACCCAGGATGTCCCTACTTATAGGGTTCTTACTCCTCTGTAGATCATACATCAAGCCCCCACCGACAGAGCATTTGAATATAAAAGTAGAACATCCAAAGCTAATGCTCTATTATGGGAACTAGCAAATATATGCACTCTCCGAGTGCAAATATTATAGTAATTATGTAATGAAATATTATATTAAATTAGAAACACTAATGAAACTAAATAAGAATGCAAATAAATTGATTTGAAACAGAGGGGCGTATAATCGAATAATAAAACAACTTTGAAAATTACTCTTCCATCATTTTCCATCACCCCCTTCTTTCATTTGTAGTTTTTCCTAATCAGGAAGTGATTAACAAAATCACAGATATATCTTTTTGATAATCTTAAAAGATTTATCCCCGGGATTTTTGCTCATATTCCTTAAGATAAAACCAAACAATTAGAAATCAATAATACCAAGCATATATTAATTGAAATCAAATTTTCAATATCAATATGCAAATTAGCCTTCCCGTTCATATGGTAAACCGCTATTTTGATGTACATATAAATGCAATTGCATGTTATTTGTATGTAGATATGGTTAACAGTATAATATAAAACAATTTTATCAATAATTGAGGTTTAAATAAAAATATAAACATGGAAAATTTGATGTAAATAACTAAGGAATTGTGACTTGATTAGTGATATAGTTTCGTTTACCATTATATTAAGATATTAGAATCAATCATGAAAGAATAATAAATCTTGCTTATGTAGATCTTGATGGGTTTTTCCGAGTAAAATAACGTGTCAAATCCATTGAAGCCTGAACTGATTCATCTAAAATCATAGATTTTTACAATACACCGTCTAACTTCATGCGCTAGGATACAATGATTTAACATATAGATATTTCCTATTTTTCATAAACAAACTAAATGAATAAATAAATAAATGAATACGCAGTCTTTCTTCTTCTTTTTTTCCTTTTCGATACTTTTATGTGGTGACAACAGTTTGATTGCACACACATCGATGCTTTATAATAGACTCGATTTGTCCTCCAAATAACTTGAGTTTTTATTTTATCCAGCTCTGCACGAGGCCAGAACGTGATACAAAGTTGGTAGGTTTTAGGAAGCGAATCGACGTCAGAAAATGCAACGAAAACAACTTTTGGAGGTCGTGATGTACTGGTTAGAGTCGTAGGAAATGGACTCGTCGATCCGAGTTCAAATCCTGCACGAAGCTACAGTTCACAATAGTGCTAATAACCTTGGATATATATGAATCCAACTACTCTCCCTCCAGCTATGAGTAAATAGTAGGACAGACTGTGCTCTTTAACCTTGGTTAGGCAACAGTCTAGGAGAAGGAAAACTGAGTTCAAACCTGTTAAACTCCACTTGGGATGGTCACTTCTAGAATAGGCTCAGTCATAATTAGTGATCTATTTCACTAGTTTTACCTCTTTTAGGTGAGGGGATAGGTACTGACTGAGGCAAATGTCCCTTGATACTAAGCCATTACAAACTGATTTTACCCCGGTCCGGAAACCTGATGATTAGGAATATCAATATAGTCAAAAATACAGTTTTCGTATATTAAGATTGAACGTGTGTGGGTGTTATTTACCCACATTCGGGTATATAAACGAGGGTGAGAGTTCAGAGAGAGAGAGAGAGAGAGAGAGAGAGAGAGAGAGAGAGAGAGAGAGAGAGAGATATTATTACATGCACGCAGCATTTTATTTGAGAGGCTCAGTTTTCATTTCAATTTTTTTTATTTTATTTTTTACTTTTTTTTACATAACGTTTGATATGTTTAATAAAGAGCTATTGCAAATCGTCTAATATGTATTAATAGATGATAGAGATAGATTGTATGTGTCAAGAAAGGAAGGGGGAAGAGGTCTTGCCAACATAGAGGAATGCGTAGAAACCACAATCCAACAACTTGAAGATTACACAAGGAAGAGCAAAGACAAACTACTTATGGCGGCCAGCAATAGTAGAAACGGCAGATGGACAAACAGAAAAACGACAAAGACTAGAAAACAAAAATGGGAAGAAAAACAATTATACGGACGCTTCAAACGACAAATAGAAGAGGTTGCACATCAAAAGACTTGGACATGGTTAAGAAAGGGAAACCTCAAAAGAGAAACAGAATCACTTATAATTGCTGCACAAAATAATGCCATAAGGACAAACTACATCAAAGCGAAAATTAATAAGATCCAACAGAATAGTAAGTGTAGACTTTGCGGTAATAGAGATGAGACTGTTAACCATATACTCTGCGAATGTAGCAAACTAGCACAACAAGAATACAAAGCTAGACACGATTGGGTTGGGAAGATGATCCAATGGGAATTATGCAAAAAAATAAATTTTGACCACACAACAAAATGGTACATGCATAAACCAGAATCTGTTCTTGAGAACGAAACGCACAACATTCTCTGGGACTTTGAGATAAAAACGGATCACCTTATCCCAGCAAGAAGGCCAGACCTAGTGTTGATTAACAAAAAAAAAAGAACTTGTCAACTGGTGGATTTTGCAGTGCCAGCAGATCACAGGGTGAAGTTAAAGGAAAATGAAAAAATAGACAAATATTTGGACCTTGCCAGAGAACTGAAAAAGTTATGGAATATGAAAGTGAAAGTGATACCAATTGTAGTTGGTGCACTTGGAATAGTCCCAAAAGGATTAGAAAAGGGCTTGGAAAGTTTGAATATCAGAGGAAGGATTGAAACCATTCAGAACACTGCACTGCTACAATCTGCCAGAATACTCAGAAGAGTCCTGGAGCCTGAGGAGACTTGCTGTCACTCAGACTCCAGTGAAAGACCATCAGCTAATACTGATGTGAAAACTCAAAAGGAGTAAATAATAATAATAATAATAATAATAATAATAATAATAAAAGACTTGGACATGGTTAAGAAATGGAAACCTCAAAAGAGAAACGGAATCACTTATAATTGCTGCACAAAATAATGCCATAAGGACAAACTACATCAAAGCGAAAATTGATAAGACCCAACAAAATAGTAAATGTAGACTTTGCGGTAATAGAGATGAGACTGTTAACCATATACTCTGCGAATGTAGCAAACTAGCACAACGAGAATACAAAACTAGACACGACTGGGTTGGGAAGGTGATCCACTGGGAATTATGCAAGAAATTAAATTTTGACCACACAACAAAATGGTACATGCATAAACCAGAATCTGTTCTTGAGAACGAAACGCACAACATTCTCTGGGACTTTGAAATTAAAACGGATCACCTTATCCCAGTAAGAAGGCCAGACCTAGTGTTGATTAACAAAAAAGAAAGAACTTGTCAACTGGTTGATTTTGCAGTGCCAGCGGATCACAGGATGAAGTTAAAGGAAAATGAAAAAATTGACAAATATCTGGACCTTGCCAGAGAACTGAAAAAGTTATGGAATATGAAAGTAAAAGTTATACCAATTGTAGTTGGTGCACTTGGAACAGTCCCAAAAGGATTAGAAAAGGGCTTGGAAAGTTTGGATATCAGAGGAAGGATTGTAACCATTCAGAACACTGCACTGCTGCAATCTGCCAGAGTACTCAGAAGAGTCCTGGAGACCTGAGGAGACTTGCTGTCACTCAGGCTCCAGTGAAAGACCATCAGCTAACACTGATGTGAAAACTCAAAAGGAATAAATAATAATAATCTTGATTTAACTCCCCCTCGCCATTTTTTCTTTCTTTACTCCTTTTCCTCTTTTCATTATGTTTGATTGAATCATATTCGCATTATCGCTTCCGCGCGCTCACACCCTTTCTATCTTTACCCTTCTCTCTCTCTTTATTTATTTATTTATTATTATATTTTCCTGTGTAGCATGTTCTTTGCTTCCATTTCATTATTTATAATTAAAACGAAATGATCCATTATTTAGCTGAGGTGATGAGACTCATAAGAAATAATTATTCAGTGGATAAGCAACACCAGATAATATAGGATAGCAATAAAAAAAAAATAAGATAAAACCTAACGACTTTGAGTTTCACCTTGCCGATCCTCAGGTGAACCTGTATTCAATACATCGAGGCTTAGGATTTTTTTTATTACTCTGTTATTTTTGTTATGCTTTTATATAGTTGGAAAAAGAAATATATATATATATATATATATATATATATATATATATTATATATATATATATATATATATATATATATATATATATCCTACATAGAACACACCTTATGACACATTATCTCTGATTGTCTATAAAGTTCAGATGAACACAATTGAAACAATTAACCCCGAATCACCTTACCTCTCTCATCCACCCCTATTCCCAAAAACCCAAATTACTCACAAATACCTAACCCACCTCAATACCCTACATACAAAAAAATTCTATGTAGCTAGGACTTGCCACAATTTAAGAATTATCCAATCTAATTTTAGTTAAAATATTAAGTCCCTTAGTAATCCTCCTTAGTAAATAATTTTCTAAACAACCACCCAATAAATATCCATCTCTCTCTCTCTCTCTCTCTCTCTCTGTGTCTGTGTGTGTGTGTGTAATGACATTTAATAAACTGGTTCGTAAGTGAATTTTACGGAAATTCAAATTATCGTTCAGTGTATTGTTGTGTTGTCTAGTCATTTGATTCAAATTTTCCATGCGTGAATCAAAGGTTTGTTTCTGGAAACTTATTTAGCGAATAAGATGACCTAAATAAACAAATTTTCATACAAATGCGTACGCTTATTTTAGTATAATTTAAACAATAATTCCCTGATGATACCCTTATGTACTTATGATACCCTTATTTTTATTTATGATACATGTCCCTACAAAAATGGCATTACTTTTTGACTAACCCCCGTAGAATTAAAACAAAAAACAACTACAGATCATAGTAAACATCCTCGCTCAGAAGTTTCATACTATGACTTCACCAGAGTTGTAAAAACCACCACCATAAAAAAGTGATAGAAAAAATGCATTGGACCACATCACTATACTCCAAGAAACACACAAAGATAAATGAATACAATGTAGTCATACCCTGTTCCCAAATATTTTTTAACAATGAACTAAGCCTGCCATTGGACGTTGTGATATGACACGTAATTGATATAAAAATGTCTATATTATTTATTTCAATGAACAGTCAAGCTTGAATGGAAATTTCCTTCTGAAAGTGATACATGCCTATCTATGGGAGCGTTAAACCTGTGTTTTCTCTAACTTCATTTAATCAAGATATGTAGATATTGCGTAACCGAAAAGCCCAGAATATCTGACACTCATTTAAAGAATGTATATGCAATTATATTTATCTATACAACAAAATAGCGGTTTACAGTCAAAACGGGAAGGTTAATTTGCATAATGATATTAGAAATTTGATTTTAATAAATATGTGCTTAGTATTATTGATTTTTGATTGTTTTGTTTTATCTTAATGAATATGAACACAAAATCTCGAAGATAAAGCTTAAAAGAAATCCATTAACAAGAAGAAATAAACGAAATATTATTCTTTACTTGCTATTTTAACTAAATAGTTAAATTAGGAAAATTTAGTTATGGAAGTGATGGAAGCGTCTATTTCAATTGTTCTATTTTTAGATTATACCCACCAACCTCTGCTTCATTTAAAAAAAAAATCTGCATTCTTATTTAGTTTCACCACTCTTTCTAATTTAATATAACTAGCAAATATATGCACCCTCCGGGTGCAAGTATTTAAGTTTTAATATAATAAAATATATAAATTAGAAAGGCTAATGAAACTGAATAAGACTGCAGATAAAAAGATTTGGAACAGAGGGGGTATGATTGAAAAATAGAACAACTTTGAAACGAACTCTTCCATCATTTTCCATTGCTCCCGTATTTCAATGCTAAATTTTTCTAATTTAACTATTTAGTTAAAATAGGAAGTAAAGAATAATATTACAGTTATTTTTCTTTAAGATTTATCCCCGAGATTTTTGCCCATATTCAATAAGATAAAACCAAACAATTAGAAATCAATAATACTAAGCATATATTTATTAAATTCAATTTTTTAAGATCAATATGCAAATTAGCCTTCCCATTCATACTGTAAACCGCTATTTTGTTGTATATATAAAAACAATTGCATGTTATTAGTATGTAGATATGGTCAACAGTTTTATGAGGAAAACAATTTTATTAATAATTGAGGTTTAAATAGAAATAAAATCATGGAAAATGTGACGTAAATAACAAAGGGAATTGTGACTTGAGTAGTAATATAGTTTCGGTTACAGACAGAAAAACACCCAATCTCCATTATAATAAGAGATATTCTATTACATTAAAAGTTAAATACTTGCATGCGGAGGGTGCATATAGTTGTATTAACGTTTCGCTGCACGAGGTGTGTGAGTACATGGGTTTTAATACGAAGATGCTGATTTTTACAGGATATTCCCACGATATGGGGGAAAACCAACAAGGTCTTAAGACATTGTAATTTATTGCTTGAGCACTTTGGACTTATTGCGATTTTGTCATGGCTCCCATCAAACTATGCCTTGCCCGAGTTTTTATTTTCTTTCTTTGTTTATGTTTCTTTGTTTTTATTTTATTTCTTTAGCCATACTAGCAAATATATGCAAATAGGTGCAAGTATTTAAGTTTTAATGTAATAAAATATTGTATTAAATTAGAAAGTCTAACGGAACTAAATAAGAATACAGATAAAAAGATTTGAAACAGAGGGAGTATTATAAAAGATTTGAAACAGGGGGAGTATAATAAAAAATGGAACAACTGAAACTTACTCTTCCTTACTCTCGTCTTTCATTGTTTTTTTCTAATTTAAGTATTTAGTTATAAGAGGAAGTAAAGAATAAAATGACAGTTATTTCATCTTATTAATGGATTTCATTTAAGATTCATTAAAGAGATTTTTGCTTATATTCATTAAAATAAAACCAAACAGTTAGAAATCAATAACACTGAGCACATATTTATTAAATTCGATTTTTTTATATTAATATTCAAATTAGCCTTCCCGTTCACACTGTAAACCGCTATTTTGTTGTATATATAAATATAATTGCATGTTGTCAGTATGTAGACATAGTTAACAGTATTAATAATGTAAGAAAATTTTATTAATAATTGAGGTTTAGATAAAAATAAAATCATGGAGAATGTGATGTCAATAACTAAGAGAATTGTGACTTGAGTAGTTATATAGTTTCGGTTACAGACAGAAAAACACACAATCTCCATTATAATAAGATGTGTATATCATATGATCATTATATGTTTAATTTTACTTCTTCACAAACACTTACCAGCAAACAATGGTCTAAGATCATAATGAATTAAAAATGAATTATTTTCATTTTTGTTCGACCTTAGGTCATTGTTTGGAGTAAAATATCTGTGAGGGAGATATTTTTGGAGAAAATTTTTATTTTCAAAACTTTTTCCCTAAATTTAAAGTCGGTATAGTTTAAAATTGGTTTATTGCAAAAATTATTTCAATACCGCAAAGTTTTGTTTTGAGGCTATTCAAAATAGTGGAAAATCAAACAGAGTGCTCCAGACTACGTCATCAATTTTCTAGGTGGCTAAGAAGTGCAAAATATGTGAAATTTACAAAAGAATATATGATGTGCGGGTAGAAGCATCTTTGAGTCAAAACATGTTTACAAAAGGGCTAAATATGGATTTACCGTGATATATCACAAAGATAATACAAACACATTGACTCTCCGGTAAACAAAAGCTTCCGGTCGCAGCAGTTAGTAAAGAAGGTCACTGAAAGTCGTCTGGGGTATGAAATGACTCATAACTATTGATTTCCCTGAAAATGCTGACTGTAAACAGTGCCTTCGAGGGCCAACATCTTGGGCAATCTTCACGTTATTTATTGATTGATCCTCGTCATTATAAAGAAGAAATATCACTGCTTTGTTTTATCATTCTGAATTTTACCTTTTTTGAAGGACTAAAGAAAATTGAAGAAAAAATCTATTTCAAATATTTTTAACAATAAGGGCAGTAGTATTTATAAATATGACATATCATTTTCTCTTCACACAAACCAAGGGATTATCAACGCCCTGTTTGTGTGAGTGTGTGTTCTAGTCCTAGAACTCGACGTAACCCAGGATAAAATTAATATATTTTCTGTACGAATGAGTCTTATCAATGAGTTATGCCAATTTTTAGCTCTCCAAATCGCGGAAAATGGCGACTTTTTGTAATCCATTTTTGTCTGTAAAATGAGTTCTAGAACTTCCCTACTCCTAAGAATTGGTTTCTAAGAGCCCAGGGAATCAAGAACCCCTGTCAAAAAATCCTTACAGTCAACCAATTTTAAGTTATTAAGGATTTCTGATTTCCAAAATTTTAACTGATGTTGTAGCTTCAGTTCTGAGCAAATATAAAACTCTCTTTGTGGTACAAATGCTTTTCAATATAAGAGAAGTGATGCCGTGAAATTATGGCCATATATAAAGAAGTTATTAACTGTATATATGAATCATGTATGAAATTTTCAACTATGCAGCTGTTTAAAAACTAAATGAATAAAAAAGATTTGAAACAGAGGGAGTATAATAAAAGATTTGAAACAGAGGGAGTATAATAAAAAATGGAACACTGAAACTTACTCTTCCATCACTCTCGTCTTTCATTGTTATTTTTTCTAATTTAAGTATTTAGTTAAAAAAGGAAGTAAAGAATAAAATGACAGTTATTTTTCTTGTTAATGGATTTCATTTAAGATTTATTGAAGAGATTTTGCTTATATGCATTAAAATAAAACCAAACAGTTAGAAATCAATAATACTAAGCACATATTTATTAAAATCACATTTTTAATATCAATATGCAAATTAGCCTTCCCGTTCACACTGAAAACTGTTATCTTTTTGTATATATAAATATAATTACATGTTATTAGTATGTAAATATGGTTAACAGTATTAATAATGTAAGACAATTTTATTAATAATTGAGGTTAAATAAAAATAAAATCATGGAGAATGTGATGTCAATAACTAAGAGAATTGTGACTTGAGTAGGAATATAGTTTCGGTTACAGACAGAAAAACACACAATCTCCATTATAATAAGATGATATAATTCAATAATTAAAAATCAATCGATTTATAGAATTCTTCACAGTTCTTCATAAGTAAGTACCAAAAGAATGTAAAAACATACATTTTTTAAATGTAACTCAACAGGTAATTAAGAATTGAATTGTATTTTTTGTCACATAAGGACTTATTTCTTAGAATGATGTACGTTAATTCGTAATCAGTGTAACTCAAAAATATGTATATCTTATTATAATGGAGATTGTGGGCTTGTCTCTATGTAACCGAAACTATGTTACTATACAAGTCACAATTCCCTTTGTTATTTACACCACATTCTCCATGATTTTATTTTTTTA
Source organism: Doryteuthis pealeii (assembly GCA_023376005.1). Lineage (NCBI taxonomy): Eukaryota > Metazoa > Mollusca > Cephalopoda > Myopsida > Loliginidae > Doryteuthis > Doryteuthis pealeii. The sequence continues at coordinate 116,438,845 of CM042140.1, forward strand.
TTTAAACCTCAATTATTAGTAAAATTGTTTTACATCATTAAAACTGTTAAACATATCTACATACTAATAACATGCTATTATATTTATATATACAACAAAATATCGGTTCACAGTGTGAATGGGAAGGCTAATTTGCATATTGATCTTAAAAATTTGATTTTAATAAATATATGCTTAGTATTATTGATTTCTAATTGTTTGGTTTTATCTTATTGAATATGAGCAAAAATCTCGTGGATAAATCTTAAAAGAAATCGATTAACAAGAAGAAATAACTGTAATATTATTCTTTACTTCCTATTTTAACGAAATAGTTAAATTAGGAAAATTTACAACTGAAAGACAGGAGTAATGGAAAATGATGGAAGAGTTAGTTTCAAAGTTGTTCTATTTTCCGATTATACCCCCTTAGTTCCAAATATTTTTATCTACATTCTTATTCAGTTTTATTAACCTTTCTAATTTAACATTATATTTTATTATATTAAAACTTAAATACTTGCACCCGGAAGGTGCATATATTTGCTAGTTATTCTAATATATATTTATTCTCCCAGCTACACATCATTCCGTTCCAGAAATATTTAAATTCATAATTATTCAATTAATAATAGTAAATTATATTATTTTTTTCACTCCTTTTGAGTTTTTCACATTTTGTTGTTATTTTTCTTGTTTTCTTTTTTCCTGCGTTTTTTTTTTTGTTGTTGTTATTGTTCGCCCACCCCAAACCCAATACTTTTGCTTTAAGAGACGCTCTAATACACATTTAGTTATTAATTTTTTCTCTTCTTTTATTCATTACTTGCAAGGATATCAGCCGTTACCCATATATTGTAAGAAATAATCGCCAGTAATGTACAATCGTTTTAAAAACTATCTTTATAAATAAGCTTTAAGTAACTGATTAATCTAAGTATTTTTTTTTTACTAGAAATAATCTATTCATCACAATTCTGTATCAGTTGATAAATTATTACAATGTTGATGTTTTACACATGTAAATAATTTCGTTTTTTTTTTAAATAATAATACAAAAAAATATATCTTTATGGTAATTTTTTTTCATTTATTTCGCAAATCATTATTCATTCATAATACAAAAAATAACACTGAGGTTTTCTGTTCATTAGTTGTCCATATAAACAAATATTTACCCCATGTTAGACACCTCAGATAAGCAATATAACGTTTTAAAAAAGATAAAAGTTATAATCTATGAAATATTCAATGATTATAATAAACAGTACACACACACACACACACACACACACACACATATATATATATATATATATATATATATATATATATATTATATATATATAATCCAAAAGTCCAGAGAAGAAATCTTCCTTACGACACAAGAATTTTATTTAAAAAGCCTGTCGCAGTTTGAGTGCTCTTAATGTTAGAGTCACAGATATAGATAGAATCACTATATATATATATATATATATATATATATTATATATATATATATATATATATGTATATTTGGTTAAGAAAAAGGCTTAAAAGACGGTCATTTTGCGGTTAGAGGTCTATTTCTGTTCACAGGTATATGGTATATGTGTATACCTAAGAGTTTCATCAGACGGCTAACTTCATTGAAAATGGTGCACAGATAATTTAAGAGGCTTTATATATACTTTTTTTCTGTTGGTTCCTGTAAGGATAACGGGTTTAGGTTCATCTCATCTTCTTAGGGGAGTGTTAATGACTGGCAGGTAATGAAGGTTATCTTATACTGTAAGTGTATATTTATCGTCGTCGGTGTGGCCTAAAGTCGGTATCAGCTAATCAGCGAGGGAGTCTATCCCCTTTTCATTAGTGCTAGACCAAGGAGATTGTTTTTTACGTCTGAGGTGGAGCACCATACCTACCGTCAGCTCCTTACTTTACCACACAGATATCTGTGCTACTCATACGCTGAGTTAGTGGTGGCCGGTATCTTAAACATTTGAAGCGTAAAAAATGGATATGTTCTCTAATTATGATTATTATATTTTTATTTACAAATATTTTTACATAAATTTTACCATGATATTATTTACTTAAATCTGCATTGAAAATACTGAATCAGCTTATTCTATGTTGTTGGTTGTGAAGTGTCGTATTGCTTCTTTTTTTTTTTTTAGTTATAACTGAACACACAGACACAGAGACGTTTTACATTGCACTTGATGCACTATAGAAGCAACAGAAATACATTCGGCCTCACTTTTTCTCATAAGCTGTTTATATATTTTAGAGTATAAAATAATTTAGACTACAAAACAAACATTGACACCATTTTTATCAATGGAAACATAATAGCCTATATTTAAAGCATACATTAACATATAAAAAAATGTCTTCTTTGTGATTTTTTTCGTTCCCATTCTTTCTTTCTTTTAGCGAGAAACAATCTTAAATTTCTGTCTTAAAAATACAAAATCTATTTCGTCTATAATCGTCGGAACTGGCATTTCTGTGTTAAACTCATTTTAAAAAAATATTTTTACACTCATCTTTCTATTTAGCCCATAGATGGAACGCTAACAGGTACTATCATACCTGGTTAGAGTGGACCTGGGAGTATTAGCGGTGAAAGGGTACTCCACACTCTCCAGAGTTCCAAAACTGAGACTTCGCCATTAGATGCAGTTTACCGTCATACCCAGAACATTAAGATCCTCAACCACTGCTTTCTAGCACATCTATTAATAATGGAGATTCGCTTCCGGTTTTTGTCTGTAACAAAAACTACGTCACTGCTTACGTCACATTACCCAAAATCGTCATAACATAGAATAAATACACTCAAAAGTTTAACATGCAACATTAGACAGTCCTCATTGTTTTTTTTTTAACAAGTTTTAATAAATACATGACTGATATTATATATCTATATATAGTTTGTTTTATTTTGATACATATTTAAAGTTTACATTTCAAATTGTTTTATTTTTTAATCCTTTAATGAATTTGATGATTGTACTTTCCTAGGGTACAAACTCGCTGACATTGAATTTTTAACTCCCACCCCTCAGGCAATATGTTTCAAAAATCTATTTTTACATCGCCCGGTGGGAGTTTTTATTTATTTTGCTAGTATATGATAAGAAAGGTTCGCTTCTTTCATCTTATGTATTAATAACTTTCTTCGTCCAATGTTTTGTTTCCATTACTTCAGCAATTCATTGACTCTTACTTTCAGAAATATGGAGATCGCAAAACTATTAGAATTTATTGCATTTTGAGTTGTTTGTATTATGCTGCCTAGATGGTATATCTTTTTTTTAAAAAGTGGGGAACTATTTTTTGCTAAAAGAGAAATAAGACAGTGTATAAATATACCAAAAATATACGGATTTTCTTTTTCGATACAGATGATAAAGAACTCTTTAAAGCAACAACTCTTTTTAGAGATGTGGTCCCGTACATCTTCTATTAATAATGGAGATTCGCTTCCGGTTTTTGTCTGTAACAAAAATTACGTCACTGTTTGCGTCACACTGCCTAAAATCGTCATAAATAGAATACACTCAAAATTTGAGCATGCAATGTTATATCCAGTCCTCATTGGTTTTTTAAACAAGTTTTAATAAATACATACCTGGTATCATCTATCTATCTATCTATATATATATTTAAAAATATATATTCAAAGTTATCAGAACTAAGTTTCCATTTCAATTCTTTTATTTTTTACTCCTTTAATAAATTGGATGATTTTACTTTACTAATGATACAAACTCTCTGATATTAAATTTTCAACTCCCATCCCCTCAGGCAATATTTATTTTACGTCGCCCAGAGGGCGTTTTTTATTTTGCTAGTAATATATACTGCAGACAGACTTCCATAACACAAATATCATCCATAATATATATATATATATATATATATATATATATATATATATATATATAATCCAATTAAACACTTATTCTAAAATTATCGCAAAAAGCCATTCTAAACAAACCTTGTTTACAATTTACCACATCGTCGTGTAATAAAAAGTCACTAGAAGAGGAATGTTAACCTATAAACAAATATATCTAAGAAGTTCGTTTGTGTTGATATGGATCGGCCTGTCAGCTTGGCAGTCCGGTTTCAAATCACGCACAGGGCCGTCTTCCGATCTATAGCTCTGCTGATGATATAGGCCGAAATGTACATACAGAGATTGATTTTTCTCGATTTGTTAGCCATACATTTAATAGGTATTCCCGCCTAATTCATTATTAATTATTATTTTCAAAATTAGGTACGACTATTAAACACTTATTCAAAAAATTATCGGCAAAAGCCATCTAAACAAACCTTGTTTATATATATATATATATATATATAACAAATAGATACACTTTTTCTCTGAATGTTTGAGATGAGGCTTGATGATTAGTATTATCTGCGTTATTCTGACTATTGTCCTCATCTTCATGGTTATCTGAAACGTTGTACAGATAACAATGAAGATGAGGACAATAGTCCGAATAACGCAGATAATAAATACTAAATAGATCCACTTAGCATTCTCTCCACATTTTAGTGATGTTAATTCATTCGATGTTTTTTTATATTCAATTTACAAGATCTCAAACTCGTCAACACCCTGAACGAGTTTTTTTAAAGAAATTTCAATTTGAAAAGCATTCCTAAAAAGTTAACATCAAAGAGATTACAGCAAATTCAATTTTGCTTCTAAAATGTACATATTTTTAATGGCGAATGTCTGCTTACAGGTTTTCATTAAAATAGTTATAAAGTTTCCTAAGTCTTGCTAAAGTGCTGTATGATACAATGTAATATATAAAAAAAGTCGTCGGGGTGGCCTAAAGTCGGTATCAGCCAATCAGCGAGGGAGTCTATCCCCTTTTCACTAGCGCTAGACTAAGGAGATTGTTTTTTAGCATCTGAGGTGGAGCACCACACCTACCATCAGCTCCTTACTTTACCGCACAGATCCCTGTACTACTCATACACTGAGTTGGCGAGGGCCGGTATCGAACTAGGAACCTTGTGGTTTCTAGCTGAACGCTTTACCGACTGATATATATATATATATATATATATATATATATATATATATATATGTGTGTGTGTGTTGTGTGTGTGTGTGTGTGTTAGTGTGTATGTATGTGTGTGTGTGTTAGTGTGTGTGTGTGTGTTAGTGTGTATATATATATGTGTGTGTGTGTTAGTGTGTGTGTGTAATTAAAAGTTGAGGAATAAGGGCAGAAAAACGCAAAACATCATTCAATTAATATTTTGCCTCGGTGTATTAACGATTCTTCATCAGAATTTTATTTTGAGACAAGAAACTCCTATGTATATATATATATATATATATATATATATATATTGAAAATATGGAGGGATGGCGAGGGAAAAGTGGGGGAAAGAGTGGTGCGTCGGAAGGTGTGAGGCAGAGGTAGGGAGAGGAAAAAAGAGAAAGAAGGGGGAAGGGAAGGGAAGTGTCACCAACGGTACAGTGGCTCATAAGTTCAAATCGGTGCGGTTAGGGTAATTGAAAGAATTGTGAGGGGAGGCGGTAAGGCACCGCTCATCCTGTATCACACGACAACTGAAACAAAACAATTAAATCTTTTTTTTTTTTTTTTTTTTTTTGCTTTTGGATCAAAATTCAAAATCTCTTGACTCTGTCGTCATGTTTAGAATGCCCTGACTGTATCCTTTGTAGAGGGAGTAGATCTCCCTCCTTCAAAACAATGGGTGTCCTGTATATGACACTAAACTGGTGGTTAGTGTTGAGTACCCCTTAATTGCCAGTACCTCCAGGTAACTCGGGATCGGAGTGGTAGTACCTGTTAGGGTACCATCAGTGAGTCAAATAGATGTTTGCTGATTATTTCTATTAGGTAGGAAGGCCTAATACCAAAAAACAATGTGCCAAAAAAAAAAAAACTACACAATGTAAATATGAACATAAAATGTACACAATTCCCTAACCTCTGGTCATAAAATAATCCCAGACTATTTGACATACTATTAAAATCAATCAATCTATCAATTCGTAAATATTAATGCTTGATTTTTTTAAGTACAAGATCAGTCATCATCACCATCATCATCATGTCGCGCTAGTAGCACGGATATCCATGACAATCTCTCGCCGACCGTCCCTATCATTCATTGCCCCTCTGATGTCCTCTGCGCAGCATCAAGTATCCGTGTAGAGTTGGTCTATGTACGTCTTTGCCTACTTTGACGTGTCCATGTGATGGCTTCCACGGAGGAATGTCACTTATGAGTCCATCCTTGCTTCTGTAGCAGTGCCCAGCGTCTCTTCGCCTCACACGAATGGTTTGTGTGATATGAGGAAGGTGGCTGTAAAGCTGTTTTCTCATGTTGTGTTGTTTCCACGTCTTGTTTAATACTGTGTGCAGCATTCTTGTGCAGCTCCCATCTAGCTTATTCTTCAGGCGCTTTGTTAGTGTCCCAGTAGTGCAGTCGTATAACTGATACAACTACGGCTTGGAAGAATTTTTTTTACATATAAGGTGTGTGCTAGATCCCCGCTCATACTTATAGACTGGCCGAGATCAGATAAAACGCAAACAACATCATTCAATTAATATTTTGCCTTGGTGTATTAACGATTCTTCATCAGAATTTTATTTTGAGACAAGAAACTCCTATGTATATATATATATATATATATATATATATATATATATATATATATTGAAAATATGGAGGGATGGCGAGGGAAAAGTGGGGGAAAGAGTGGTGCGTCGGAAGATGTGAGGCAGAGGTAGGGAGAGGAAAAAAGAGAAAGAAGGGGGAAGGGAATGGAAGGGAAGTGTCACCAACGTGATATGTTCCTTGGCCAATCACTGACAGTACTCAGAGGCTGATACAATACTTAACCGACCCTACTGGTCATAATTACTGTGTCATTCATGGACGACGGACATTGGATTAAATCACTGGACCTTTACCAATACGCAGGATAGGACTTATACGCCTACCAAAAGATCACCAAAGGATCCCATAACATAGGACTTTCTTTAAGCCCTTAACTGGCCAAGGATGGCATTTAAAAACTTTACAATCGGATTCCCATATCGCTGACAATCTGTTTAAAGTAGTCCATGCCTTTCCTATGCGTGCATTAACGTCGCTTTCTGTAGATAGAAACGGTTCTTTTTCTTCACATAATTCCAAATTATCATCCGATAAATTCTTAGGATAAAGTTTCGAACCTAACCATAATAAAGTAAAAGTCGGCGGATTGGCCTAGTCGGTATCAGCCAGACAGCGAGGGAGTCTATCCCTTTGCTATTAGCGCTAGACCAGGGAAATTGTTATTTTGCGTCAGCGTTGGAGCTCCACGCTTAATTCAGCTCCCGCATAGATCCAAGCAGTGCTACTCATGCGCTGATTTAACGAGAGCGCTAACGAATTCCAGAACCTGGTGGTTCCAAGACGGATGATCTACCAACAGAGTTAAATTGACTCCACCCGCCCTCGCGAAAAAATGTTAATTTCTTTTCAATATTTTTCAAAGCTCTATTACTATCGAAGTAATTTCTTTTGTGCTGGTTTTGGTTGGTTGGCTTGTTGGCTGGATTTTGCGGCATGTCAACCTTTGTTGGGTTATTTTATGTCTAAGACGTTCTGTTTTATTTATTCTTGATAGTATTCTTTTTTTTAACTCAATTTTTAAACAGATTTTCAAACTCGGTTTTCAATTTATACCCATAGATTGAACTCTAACAGGTACTTCCACGCCGGGTCAGAGTGGACCTGGGATTAATAGTGATGAAGGGGTATTCCACACTCCCCAGAGTTTCAAAATAGAAACTTCACCATTAGATGCAGTTTAACGTTATTCCAGCACGTTAAGACCCTCAGCCGCCTTCTAGTATATATATATGATAAAAATGGTCGGGGTTTTTCCATAAAGACAATAGGACCGGGACAATCATATAGACGCTAGGACTGATTTGACAAGCCGGTTGATCGGAGGGGGCCTCTCCAACCGCCCGTCTAGCCCAATGGTTCTCAACATTTATTTTTTTTACCTATGGGCTTCTTTTAATCCTATTTTACTCAAGTGGGCCGCCCCATAGCCATTCGATGTTTAAAAATCCCATCGTATCTTTATAGTTAAATGTATTTTGCTTGCCTGGATCCCAAAATATGTTATATGATACCCGGGGTCCATATGGTTTGGTTTGGTTTGGTTTGTTTTACGGCATATCAACCTCGGTGGGTCATTTAATGCCGACAAAGTTGTGAAATAAATTCATTTTTAATGCATAATACAATTTTGTTTATAAACTCATGTTTTCTATTCAACCCATAGATGGGACCCTAACAGTTACTACCACTCCGAGTCAGAGTGGACCAAGGAGCAATGGTGATGAAGAGGTGCTTCCAGAACTGGAACCTTATCATCAGATAGAGTTTAACGTCATTTCCAGGACATGTAGACCCTCAGCTACCGCCTTCTAGCACCCATATGATAAGAAGGATTGGGGGTTGCCATAAGGGCAATAGGGTTGGGGCAATCATATTGGTGCTAGGGCTTGACGTGGCCAGCCGATTGATCGGAGGGGGCCTCTCCGACCGCCCGTCTAGCCCAAGAAAAGCATAAAGTGGAATATTGCAAGTCATGGACTGCTCAGCCACCTGGGTTCTATCCTTAAGCATCACGGGTCACCACCCACGGCCAACAGGTGGTCCAATTGGGTGTGTCTTGTCCCTCTGCAGAGGTGCAATTGGTGCATTCTAACGCCCCAGCTGACAGGGCGGGGTCCATATGGACCCTGGCTGATAACCACTGGTCTAGCCTAAGTAAGCGCCAAAGTAGAATGTTACATGTTATGGACTACTGTGCCTACAGGATTCTGTCCTTAAGCATCACAGCTTGCCGCCCACGGTCAACAGGTAGCTCTGTTGGAGGGATTTTACCTCTCTGCAGAGGTGCAGTCGCAGTATTCTTCTGTCCCAGCCAACCTGGCGGTGTAATGGCTTTGCGTATACTTATTCAAAATTCATGTGGCAGTGTATCAGTATACAGTGGCTCATAATCTAGTAATTATGGATTAGTGGCAAAATCAATATGGAATGTGGCAAAATCTATAAGATTTTTTTAACAGCTTTGTTTATGTCGCATTCCCATATTTGCGTAAACAGCGTAACACCTTCTTTCAATCTTGAAGCACTAAACAAAAGATATGGCATGTCCCTGTAAGAGAGAAAATTATAAATAAACCAGAGATTTAGTACCCTATTTTCTAGCATAAAAGACACACGTTTGAATGTTTAAATTATTCACATAAAACGCTACTAGGGGCTTTTTATTTTATAGATAAAGACTAGCAGCTGATATTAGAAATTGTACTGAGTTCTTCAAAGGTTCCCGGGAAATATGCGTTGATATGGTAATCGACAGTTGCTTTTTATTAGTTCACATTAAAAGTCCATATGTACTTTTTGCTGAAATAGGCCATTGAAATAAAATATATGTCTTGTTGCTTATTGAACCAAATAGAACAAGTTCGGTTAAGGCAAGCAAGCAGGCAAGCAAAGAAAGAGAATAAGTAAAAAACGAACTATTGGACTATTGATAAATATTTGACCTTTGAATAAAGTCTATATAGAAAGTATCTTTTTTACAAAAAGGCACTCTCATAAAATTCGCACATTAAAATTTATGTTAGTTTCATTAAAGTGTAATTTTGTGGCGTTAGTCTTAATGATTCAAACTCGTTTAAAACTATACAAGTTGAAGCAGGTATTTGAGATCAGTATTGATAATAATGAGATGACTTAACATTATATTACACGTCATGCACCAATTTTTAACAAATCTTTTTCATATGTATTGAAGCAGATTCTAATCTGACACAGTAAAGAAAAAAAGGCACTAACAGCCAGCAACAGTGACTCGAAGTGGTTATTGGCAGACCAAATTGAGTCTGAAGAAAATTTTGACAATATGATTTAGGCCCTTTTTTGATCTCGATTAAGAAAGGACATGTTTTTCATTTACACCGTCAATATCCGGTTGTTTTAAAAGACGATTTTTAGATTTTTTTAATTATAAAACTAACCCCTAACCCTAACCCTAACCCCTAACCCTAACCCCTAAAGATCAAAAAGGGGTGCCTAAAGGTAATATGTCCCAGAAATCTAAAACATAAAGATAATAATTTCCTTCATTTTTTCGACAAAATTTCATATTGTTAATTATATCACTATTAGGACTGAGCTAATTCTAGGAGTGACCACCAAGCGGAGTTTAACAGGTTTTAATGCAGAGTTTTTCCTTCTCCTAGACTGGTTGCCCTACCAAAAGTTATAGAACTTCAGTAGGAAATAGACGGATGTCTGTTGACATAGATTGGAATTGAAAAGGTCATCAGCACGAAGTGAAACGCAAACATCTTAGTGTAGGATTTGAACTTGGATCACTGATTAAATTTCCTTCGACGATAACCATTCACACATATTGGGCCTCCTTTTCTAACTTATCTAATCAACAGATCAGATTACCAAGTACTTGACCAGATGCATTACCACGCAAATCAGATTATCAAACTGTACTACTCATGCTGAGTTGGCGAGGACCGGTATTGAACCTTGCGATTCCTAGGTTAATGCTCTACCGGCTGAACTTTAACTAGAGATAAATAATTTGTCGTTTTATCATCATCGAATTATATAACGCACTGGTCCGGGGGTCCCTAGTATTTAGCATTGCGGACGCCTGTTGTACCCAGACCCTAGTTTAATAATCACTAAGATGCTAATTCCATAGTTTGCAGGGGTAGTATATCTTCATTTGATATTGTTATTACATTATGTACAATAACGAGAGATATGAAAATTTAGTTTATGAAAGGTGATTCTTTAAAGAGATGGCAGTAATATTTAGTTGTTTATTTCAAGTTTGGTAGGTAAAGTTAAATAAGAATACAAAATCCGGCTTTAGAGAAAAAAACGCAAAGTCATATTTTTTCAAAAGACATCGCATTTCATATACTTTACTCAGATGCCTGTACTCATTTTAATTGTCATTTTACGGGGTGTTAAGAATAGCAGACCCTGCCATGCAATGAGCGAGAAAATCCTAACCCCACTATTCACACAAGCTTAAACAAAAAGAAAAAAAACAATGAACAAAGATCAAAAAACAAAAATAGCAAAAATGAAAAACAACAAACAAAAAAAAAAAACATTGAACAAAACATTGAAACAAAATGTCTAGCCTGTCCAGCAGGGGTTTGCAGAATACGCTTGCCAACTGCCAAAATAATAATAATATAATAAGTAATAATAATAAGTAAAGAAAGATTGTGGAAATATCTTTGAAAATAACCTCAATCATACTCTTTAAGTTGATTTTTATAATCCAAGACATTGATTAAATTGAGTTATATCATTATCATAATATATATATAATATATATATATATATTTATATATCTCACTTTTATGTGTTTATATATATATATATATATTCTATTTATATACTTTTTTATTCTTTTATATATGTATATTGTACTTTTATATATCTACATATGTATGTATTTATATATATATATATATATATATATATATATAATTAATATATTAGTTAATATAGAGTAATAAAAATGTTATTACTTTATAGTAATATGAAATTATCTGGTTATGAATAACATAGTAAATATAGAATTTCCATTTTCTTTTCTATAATAATTATTTGATAGAAATTGAAAATATATCTGAGATTTTTTTACACCTAGTAACTAGGTAGACGTGTATTTAAAATTTAAAATTTGAAATTAAGTAATGTAGTCTACCTAGTTTCTTTTATTTTATATCTTACTCCCTCTCCTTGAGTCTTCCTTCTCACTTCCCTGCATCACTTTTGTCTTTCTTTCAAGTCTTTTTCAATTTCTTTTCCCACAATCTTTTACTTTCTTTTCTTTTTTTCTTCTCAAATGATTTTGAAAGGATTTCAATTGTATTTATTCTTGCATAGATTATATTTAAATAAAAATTGATGATGGGAATTTATAATGCAAGTCAATGCATTATGGGTTGGAAGTTATAAGTATTTTAGTACATGAAAAGTACTAAAACCAATTTAAAACTAAAATATAGAATTCAGCACCTAAAAGGTTCAAACTCATTTAAAAATAATTCTTTTAGTCATCTCAATTTATTTTATTTTTTCATTTCAATATACAGAAATTCATTTTAATAAAAAGATTACAGAAATTCCTGAAAGACAAGGAAATTAGTACAAAGAGGGGGAAAAATATAAGATTACAGAAATAAAAAATTATTTTGTTTTATTTCTTCATTTCAGATATTACAAAATTTGTATGAGAATTCTTGTCAATATTTGGTTAACCAATGCCAACAATGATTAATTAATGATTGTGGACAGTCAACCAGTTAGAATATTGAAATTAATTGTCTGGGAGAAAAAGTATTGCCTCTGTCCCATAATAACTGTTACATTTGCATGTAACACAACACACACAACACACACACACACACACACTTAATCATATATATATACATATATATATTATATATGGAGTAAAATATGGAATAATCTGACAATATTAAGAAAATTTGAAAAAACAAGTGTTCCCAAAAATAGGATGAATTTATTTATCGACACTTAAACGTTTCGATTTCTTAAAACCTTTCATCAGGATGTTTTTATGGGGTGAAGAAATTGATGGATGTTTTATAGATGAAAGGAGATAAAAAATTTTATAAAGATTTTTTTATCTCCTGTCATCTATAAAACATCCATCAATTTCTTCACCCCATAATACATCCTGATGAAGGTTTAAAGAAACCGAAACGTTTAAGCGTCGATAAATAAATTCATCTTATTTTTTGAACACTTGTTTTTTCAAATTTCTTAATATGTATATATATATATAAACGAGTTGTGTTGTTTTGGTATGTACATGTCAACTTATAACTCAGAAAAGAGATGTAATTGAACATTAAAATCACGCATACACATTAATCTGTTTATAATAAGGAAAAATACAAAATTTATTTTTTTATTTTTAGTGATAAATGATATAATTCAATAATTAAAAATCAATCAATGTATGGAACATTTCACAGTTCTTCATAAATATGTAAGTACAAAAAGCACATGCACACAGATTCTATAGGTGAAATTTAAATTTAATGCTTTTTTAAATATTATTATTTTGTAATTTAGTACTAATTATAAAACCGAATTCTTAATTTTTTGGAGAACTAAAGAAATCACAAAAATATTTCAAACCAAACTTTTTAAGAATACTATTTTTAATGTATCAAAAAAAGAAATTGTAATATGAACCATTTTTATTTTTAGCTTTCTTTTTATTATTACATTGTTTTAGGGTAAAAAAGAAAATAAATTAAGGGAATACATTTTTTTTTATCACTGTAACTCAACAGGCAATTTCTAAAATAAACAAATATTATAATATGCAAATTCTTAGCTTCTTTTACCTTTAAAATTAATTTTAATCAGCCCTTCTCAAAAACTGCCTTTTTTAAAGAAATAAACTACAGAATAAATGTATACTGGATTTTTCCACCCACAAATAAGGACACATTTTTAATTCTTAGCTTCTTTGTAAAAATGAATATATTTTTTCTCTGTAACTCAATAGGCAATTAAAAGAACTGAATTAAAATTTTTTCTTAGAACAAAATTTATTTCTTAGAACATAAACAAAAACAATAAATAAAAAAACAATTCCTAAAATAAACGAACATTGTAATACATGAATTCTTAGCGAATCTTTCTTTTAATTTGAAAAGGAATTTGCTAAGTTATTTTCCTCTTGCCCCCTTTCTTCTTCCTCACTTCCCCCTTTCTTACTCATTTGTGTTCCTAAATTCCTATTACTGCAATCATGGACTGGGTACTTCTGCTAGTATATATATATATATATATATGAATGTATGCATGTGTGTGTGTGTATGTGTGTATATATATATATATATATATATATATATATATATGTGTGTGTGTGGTGTGTGTGTATGTGTGTAATATATATATATATATATATTATAATGTGTGTGTGTGTGTGTGTTTCTGTGTATATACATATATATATATATCTGTATGTATATTTATATATATATATATATATATATGTGTGTGTGTTCGTGTGTATATATATAATTATATATATTATATATGTGTGTGTGTTCGTGTGTATGTATATATATATATATATATATATATATATATATATATTTAATACACTAAATATGAAAAACTATTATGGGTCAGAATAATTAATAATTTATCATATTTGATAATCAGTCATTAATGAGTTGTAAGATGATTTTGATAATGAGTTGATTAATCCTGTATTTTCATTTGAAATGAAACAATGAAAATATTCATTTGAAGAACTAATGAATAAGAATAAGACTATGATAATTTTAATCATTATCCTTTTAGCTTCTGAAGATAGTCACCATAGTGGAAGAGTTGATGAATTCTTGCACATCATGGAAGTCAAAAGGTCATATGGTTCTAATGATTCATGTGCAAGTGGAAACAGTGCAGAAAAAAGTGAGTTAAAATTTATGCATCTGCTTCATTAAATTACTGCAATCTTTAAAATTAATTGGTGTGTGTTTTATGGTTTTTCTTAATATTTCTTATAAAATGGTAGAATTTTGTATTTGACTAAATTTATGAATTATTGATATTTTACCCAAATCAGACAAAAAAATGTACCTATAAGAGTTTCATTATAAACTAAGATAGGCAAACACCAATGTATAATAATTTTAGTTTATAGTTCCAAAAATGCTAGTATCATATTTGTTTACTGATAGTAATCAATACATTTCTGTTTTAAGAAATTGGACAATGCAAAATATGCTACATAAATGTTGGTAAAAATCAATTAAATCATTTTTTTTTTAGAAGAAATAGTGACACACCTACTCTTCTATAATTCTGTCATTCCAAAAAGTCTGAATGTCAGTGATTTTTTTTCTTTTTCTTTTTTAAAAGTTAGAAAAAACAAGAGGACAACTTGCAAAAAAATAACTCAGATTGAAAAAGATCTGATTTCTCTATTTTTATTGTGGTTGATTATAGAACATCTTTTTGTATAAACTGTGACTATACAAATTATGATTAGGTATTTGCAAGCTTATATAGATTGGCTATGTTAATAAAATGTTTAAGTTAAGTTAGTGAAATATAGACTGTGATTACAAGGAATTCATTTTGTTTGGAGTTCTGGTGTGGCTGATTAAAAACAAAAAAAGCAGTTTAATAAGATGTGTTCCCAACTTTGAAATGTATTTTTGTATTCAATTGTTAACTACTATAGAATACAATTCTATTTTTTTAAATAGATACACATATACATTTCTCTTCCCAAATTTAAGGAAAAGAAATTAAAATAAACATACACCATCCTTTTTCCAAAACTTATGGAAAAGTAATTAAATCAAACACACGAACAAAATCCTTGTCCAAAGATTTAAGGAAAAGTGATTAAACCAATTGTTTACACTAAAATCAGAATCGATTGGCTGGGTTAGCATTGTTCACTACTACGTCCGCGCATTTGCGCCAAAAAATTAATTACTTTCCGATCCTATCTCCTAATTATAAATAACGAAGAAGAAACCAACAAATATACAGAACCCATTTCGCTATCAGAGAGGACAGGATTCATTCCGCTAGCAGACGACACAGACTTCACCTCACACTCAAACCGGACACAACCAAAAGATAAACAAACACATAGATCTCCTCTCTCTGGCCAAGAAGCAGGTGTTCGAACAAACGACTTCACTCCCTCAACACAATTACTACTACTACCAGTATTCTTACCACTTCGTTCTACCTACATCAAGAATCCGTTTCAACAGGTCAGATACACCAACTTATTCTAATTTCTGTCCATACCAAAACGAACTTTTCCAAACTAAACATACAAACTTTTTACATTTTACATTACACATATCAACTACACTATTCTTTTCAAACATTTACATAATTGTGAATACTTGCAAATTTATTCTCTGAATAAATTTATTTGTTATATTATAATTGTATGCATTTGTTTTATTATTTCTCCGTGTTTTCTGCCTAACTGTGTCATATATAATATTCGTCATTCCTAATATTACTGAACACGTTCCCATAATCCTCTACACTACCTTTATAAGAACATTAATTATATTACTATTTTTATATGTGTGAACTTATAAGTATGATGTTTTGTAAAATGAATAAATTAGTACCAAAACGAACTTAATGCAAACTGTATGTATTTACCCAAACCCACAAGGTCAATTTTTAAGTGGAGTAAAGCAGGTTTGAATTAAGAGTTTTCCGTCTCCTACTCTAGTTACCTAAGCAAAGCTAAAGAACCCAGTCTACCCTACTATTTACCCATAGTTGGGTGGAGAACAGATGGATTCATGTCTTTCCCAAAGGCATTAACACAAGTGAAACGCAAACAGCCTCACCCAAGATTTGGACTCAGAGTGTCGATTCCATTTCTCCAATACTAACCATTATGCTAAGTATATTTCCTTTACAAGCAGAAATGTTAGAAGTGCTTGTAAAACAGTGATATCAGAATTTTTATGCTATAAATAAAAAATCAGAGCTTTTATCATAAGACAAACAAACATTGTAATGTTGGTTTTCTAGAAATCACTCAAAAGACAAAACTTTTCTATCCAAAGGAACATAAATCAAAGGAGACTCTTTGTAGGGAAAAATCTTTGAAAGTTGTAAAAGATGAGCCAAAAAGAAAGAGAAGCAATAATCGATCCTTTCAGAAGATTCTGATTTGGAACTAAGGAATAATGATACCAGTTAGATACTAGCATTCACTTTCAAAAGACACTAATTATAATGTATTAAAGAAATATTGATAAAACATTTAAATAAACATTAAATAGGCTTTCACTTCTGCTAAAATCTTTTGATCATTAATATAAAATAGAATTTTTCTTTTACTTATAATGAAATAGCTACAAAGTGTTTTTTGTTTGATTATGTTACGTGTGTGTAAGTGTGTGTGATAGCATAAACTTCTCAAAAGAAATCTTTATATTGCAAACATGTAATATATAATCTTCTTAGGCTCGAGGCCATTTATAAGTGGAATAACAAGAATAATAATCTTTAAGATAATTTATTAGAAATGATTCTTTTTATAATAAATTGTCTATTACTGTTCTGACTATAAGCTATTTTGAATTTATTATGTAAATCAAATAAGCTCAAAAACTCAAAACGTTCTGAACCAATATTGGTCAAATTTAAACTCATCCATTTCCACCCTTTATTAAAATATTTAACTAAATTTTCTGCTATTTTCAATGGTTAGTTTTTGAGATATATAGAATTTACAAAAATGGACTGTCTAAAGTTAGTATGTAGATTAAACCAATATTAGCTTAAGATCACTGAAATCTAATAAAAATCATTTTTTCTTTTTATTCATTATGTATCTTGAAACATGGGTAAAGTGAAGGATTTAACAAATACTGAAAAACAGAAAATAACAAAGTTATTGAATTTAGGAATGTTCACATTGAAGATATCAAAAAAGATGATTTGCAGAGATCATCGAATGATAAAGAAGGCAGTTGAAAAATATAACTAAGTTGAGAATTTGAAGCAAAGGAAAAGGCTTTAAGAACTTGTTTCCTTGAGAGGAACGTAAACTAAAGTGAGTTATAGTGAAGCAACCACTTTTGACCAGTGCTTAGATCTTTGAAAAGACTGGAATTCAGGGAGTCAAAAAGGGCAAAGAATGTAGAATACTTTGTGAATTGGGATCTGTAAAAAAATCTCCTCAGCATCCATTCTCATTAAAGCAAATTGTTTAAGGATCAAAATTGGGCCAAGAAATCCATGAAAATACTTTTCATGGATGAATCTCAAATGACCTTTGATGGACCTGATGGATGGGCCAAAGGATGGATTTTATTCAATTTAGATGTGACTATAACTAAAAGAAAACAACAAGGTTGTGTGATGATATAGGCTTGAATTGCTGACAAAACTGTTATTGAACCATTCAAAGACAATGAAGTAGTCAAAATAAACAGTGCTAACTATTGCGATTTTCATAGACAAGATTTATTTACATGGTACAATTCCCATTCTCGCTGTTTCAAATTGAAGTCTATATATCTGAATGACAATGCTCCTTTTCATGTATTTAAACTTACCAATGAATTCTTTGAGCATAAAAGATTTTACAGGAGAAGAAATAATGGGAATGGTCACAAACCAAGTTCTAATTTGAATCCGATTGAAAATCTATGGCAAAATTGTAAAGATGAGATTATATGAAGGTGGCAAACAACAGCTAAGCAGTCCCATTGGAAGCAATTAAAACTACCACATCAGAAATTGAACCTCCTGAAGTAAAAAATTAACAAAATCAATGGATAATTGATTACTTGTTGTTATTAAGAAGAGGAATCACTATATTAAAATATAAAGGATTCAAACGCTTATCCTGTGTATTTGTTAGTTGTTCTATTATCAGTGTTGATAAATTTTTGATGATTTTATTACCATTCTATTGAAGTAAAATGTCATTATTTTGTTTTGCCTAATAAATTCAGACGACAGTTTTTTTTTTAGAATACATCGAATAACTTCAATAAAACATATTGAGACATACCTAAAGCTTTAACTCTTTGTTTTGATATCTAAACTGATTATCTAAAATTTGACAATTTTTTTTCAAACCAAATTTGAATTATTGAAGTTTATGTGATTTGCCTAATAACATCAGTATATTTTAATTTTCAGATTTGGTTATTCACAAATTTGCCATCAATAATTAAATGGGTCAAATTTTGAGTCCTGCAGACAAATGTACATAAAGTAGAAAATGTAAAGAAAAAATGGAAAGTTTAGTAAGTCTTAAATGGATAGTTTAAAATATGGAAATGAATCTGACAATATATAGAAACTAGAAAAACAAAGTGTTCGAAAAAAGATTAATTTATTTTGATGTTGATGTTGATGTTTAAATGTTTTGGTTTATGTAAAACCTTCCTCGGGACAATATAATAGAAAAGAAAAATTTTTTTTCTTTTCTTTTCTCTTATATTGTCCTGAGGAAGGTTTTTACATAAACCAAAACGTTTAAACATCAACATCAACATCAAAATAAATTCATCTTTTTTCGAACACTTTGTTTTTCTAATTTCTATATGTCATAAATGCCTCAAATATTTGTATTACTAGGGTAAGATTTTGGTGGCTTTTCAACATGGCACCCTACAACCACAAATATGGAAAGCTGACTGTACTTGTTTTTGTTTTTGTTTTTGTTTTTGTAATTATTTGAGAATTTCATGGGTTTTTTTCAGGCCATAATTTAATTTTGTGACAGATCTTAATGTTTTAATTATTCAACATGTGATGTTGTATCTCCTATAATACCTATCTGAAAAGCAAGTCTTGTATAGTTTGTTCTTTTTACAAAATTGGGTAAAATTTTCTGAAACTGTGAATTTCAGTGTTGCTATTTATAGAAATAAAAACCCTTTTTGTCTCCTTAAATTTATTTCTCTTTAAATATTGTAATAATCATTGAAATATTAATTTTTCTCTTGTATTGTCAAGTTTATAATTGGAATTTATTTGGAATTTTTTAATATTTACAAAATCTGAATGTTATGAAGAACATTATTTCACATTTGGGAGTCCTCAGTGGTGGGTAGTGGCTAACGTCCTGGACTGTGATATCTGAGTAAGTGAATTGCACTCCAGTCATACTATTATTGTTCACTTCAGTTCAACTTTTTGACTGATAATCTTGGGAAACGGTATGAACCCTCAAATTCTCTCCAAGTATGGGTTAATAGTACCACTATTGTTTTAGACAAGAATAACTTTAACATTAAATAGCCCATGGAAGTTGATCTGCCATTAAACAAAGACAACCACTCAAACCTTTCACAGTCTGTGTTGATACTAGGGATAGTTTAGTAAAATCAAGTAATCACAGATTTTCATTATATTTTGTTATTTTTGTTTAATTTCCATTTCGCTTAAAAGAAATGTTGTTTAATTTATTTCCTTAAAAGCAAATGTTGTTTAAATTGTCATTTCCTTAAAAGAAAATGGATGTTTCTATGTTGTGAAAATTTTGTTTTTGCTTATTTTGAATTAGTCAGTTTTAAAAACGGAAATGAGATAATTTTTTTCCCTTCTTTCTTTTTTAAAGGGCAAATTTCCTTCATTGAATGGACTTTTTTTGACACTGAGCGGGAACTTGGCCAAAGTTCTTAGTGGCCTCCAAAGTTGATCTACAAAACTACAAATAGGTAACATTACTTTTATTTGATTAACTATCAGCATTTGGAAGGAGGTTAAACTGTAACCACACATGTATTTTACTTTATAGAGTTAATAAAAACTTGTGCATAAAAAGAAAAAAGATAAGATTAATTTTTTGTATTTTGAAGTATGATCACGTTTGTTGCTTGGATTTGAGAGAGCAAGAAAAATATTATCTTATTCTGAGCATTATGAATGGATCTTCAGTTTCGGCTTAAAAAAAAATGAATGAAATCACTATCTTTGTCCATAATAGTTGTTACATTTTAGTTGTATGAAATTTATAGGAAAATGTAACTAACTTATTATTGGAATAAGATACTTTAAATGAATTCAAAAATATTTGCTTTAAAATGTTTAATAATCTTAAATATATTTAATCTTTTTCTTTGGAAATTTTTATGTTTATTTATATTTGATACTACATCTTTGATAGAATTATATGGAAAATTTAAAAAAAAAATAACAAGTTGATATTTGGTAAAAAAATGAGTGGCATATGATTAGCACAGGGAAGACTTTTAATGAAAGTAGATATCTTATTACTTTTCACGCTTGGGAAGATGTAATGCAAAAAGCAGCTGTTTAATAATAAACATTTTGTCGTTGGTTTATAATTAATGTAAAAAAATTGAGAAACAATGTGTTAGCGCATTAGGGAACCTTTATTTGTAAAACTATGTTTCATAATTTGATTAAAGTTCAGTCTAAAAGATGAGGCTGATCCACAATAATAATCATTTTCATGTAATTGATCATTCCTTCAGATTTGTATTGATCTTTTCATTTTAGTAATAATAATAATAAGATAATGATATTTCATCTCATCATGCATCATCTCAATGCTCAATATTGCATGATCTATTTATTATAACTAAAGCTGAGTTTAATCAAAACTTTTCGCCAAGCTAGAGGATTTTTTTCTATTTATGTTATGGACACAATATTATACTTAGATAGTTGCCCTTGGTTTGCACAACCCAGACTGTTTGAAAAAGAATTCCAGTTTTAATTGGTTTTAATTAGGCGTAATTCCGCAAATTAAGTCACAACCGGACCAATCCTGTCTAAATTACACCTGACGCTCTTCCACCCCCCTCTATATAGTACGGTGAGTGGGAGGTTAATGTGAGTGAGTTCAAGTTATGCACAGAAGTGGGAGGCCACAGCCTGTGAAAAAATCAGCACTCGGAACCCCTCCCGTCACCTAGGGCACAAAACTGCTGATATTGCTTGCTCTCCCGTTCTCTCTCTCATCTCTCGGCCTCTCTCTCTCTCTCTTCTCAGTGATCTGTATCTATACTTTAAAATTTTCTTAGAATGTAAATAAGAACTTGATGTTTTGAACGACGGTTGGAAAATTAAAATGAAAAGAACTTTTTGGTGGTCCAATAACAGGTTNTTTTATTTTTTAATTTAAACCTCAATTATTAGTAAAATGTTTTACATCATTAAAACTGTTAAACATATCTACATACTAAATAACATGTATTATATTATATATACAACCAAATATCGGTTCACAGTGTTGAATGGAAGGCTAATTTGCATATTGATCTTAAAAAATTGATTTTAATAAATATATGCTTAGTATTATTGATTTCTAATTGTTGGTTTTATCTTATGAAATATCGAGCCAAAATCTCGTGGATAAATCGTAAAAGAAATCGATTAAACAAGAAAAAATAAACCTGTAATTTATATTCGTTTACTTCCTATTTAACGAAATAGTTAAATTAGGAAAATTATACACTGAAGACAGGATGTAATGGAAATGATGAAGAGGTTAGTTTCAAAGTTGTTCTATTTTCCGATTATACCCCTCTAGTTCCAAATATTTTTTATCTACATTCTTATTCAGTTTTATTAACCTTCTAATTAACATTATATTTTATTATATAAAAACTTAAATACTTGCACCGGAAGGGGCATATATTTGCTAGTTATTCTATATATATTTATTCTCCCAGCTACACATCATTCCGTTCCAGAAATATTTAAATTCATAATTATAATTCAATTATATAGTAAATTATATTATTTTTCCACCCTTTTGAGTGTTTCACATTTTGTTGTTATTTTTTCTTGTTTTTCTTTTCCTGCGTTTTTTTTTTGTTGTTGTTATTGTTCGCCACCCCAACCAATACTTTGCCTTTAAGAGACGCTCTAATACACATTTTAGTTATTAATTTCTTTTCTCTTCTTTATTCATTACTTGCAAGGATATCAGCGTTACCCATATATTGTAAGAAATAACGCCAGTAATGTAACAATCTTAAAAACTATCTTTATAAATAGCTTTAATAACTATAATCTAAGTATTTTTTTTTACTTAGAAAAACTAATTCTCACATTCTGTATCCAGTGATAAATTATTACAATGTTGATGTTTACACATGTAAATAATTTCGTTTTTTATTAATAATAATACAAAAAATTATATATCTTATGTTGATTTTTTTTCATTTATTTCGCAAATCATTATTCATTCATTAATTACAAAAAATAACACTGAGGTTTTCTGTTCATTAGTTTGTCCATAATATAACAAATATACCCCATGTAGGTACACCTCAGATAAGCAAATAACGTTTTAAACAAGATAAAAGTTATAATCTATGAAATATTCAATGATTTATAAACAGATACACACACACACACACACACACACACACACAATAATATATATATATATATATATATATATATATATATATATATATATATATAATCCAAAAGTCCAGAGAAGAAATCTTCCTTACGACACAAGAATTTTTTTAAAAAGCTTGTCGCAGTTTGATGCTCTTAATGTTAGCAGTCACGATATAGATAGAATCACTAATATTAGTATATATATATACTATTATTATTATATATATATATTAATATATATTATATATGTATATTTGGTTCAAGAAAAAAGGCTTAAAAGACGGCATTTTGCGGTTAGAGTCTATTACTGTTCACAGGTATATGGTATATGTGTATAACTAAGGTTTCATCAGACGGCTAACTTCATGAAATGTGCACAGATAATTTAGAGCTTTATATATACTTTTTTCTGTTGTTCTTGGTTCCTGTAAGGATAACGGGTTTAGGTTCATCTCATCTTCTTAGTGGGAGTGTTAATGATGGCAGGTAATGAAGGTTATCGTTATACTGTAAGTGTATATTTATCGTCGTCGGTGTGGCCTAAAGTCGGTATCAGCTAATCAGCGAGGGGTCTATCCCCTTTTCATTAGTGCTAGACCAAGAGATTTTTTACGTCTGAGGTGGAGCACCAACCTACCGTCAGCTCCTTACTTTACACACACAGATATCTGTGCTACTCATACGCTGAGTTAGTGGTGGCCGGTTATCTTAAACATTGAAGCGTAAAAAATGGATATGTTCTCTAATTATGATTATTATATTTTTATTTACAAATATTTTTACATAAATTTTACCATGATATATTTACTTAAATCTGCATTGAAAATACTGAATCAGCTTATTCTATGTTGTTGGTTGTGAAGTGTCGTATTGCTTCTTTTTTTTTTTAGTTATAACTGAACACACAGACACAGAGACGTTTTACATTGCACTTGATGCACTATAGAAGCAACAGAAATACATTCGGCCTCACTTTTTCTCATAAGCTGTTTTTTTATAATTAAAGTATTAAAATAATAATTTAGACTACAAAACAAACATTGACACCATTTTTATCAATGGAAACATAATAGCCTATATTTAAAGCATACATTAACATATAAAAAATGTTCTTTGTGATTTTTTCGTTCCCATTCTTTCTTTCTTTTAGCGAGAAACAATCTTAAATTTCTGTCTTAAAAATACAAATCTATTTCGTCTATAATCGTCGGAACTGGCATTTCTGTGTTAAACTCATTTTAAAAAATATTTTTACACTCATCTTTCTATTTAGCCCATAGATGGAACGCTAACAGGTACTATCATACTGGTTAGAGGGACCTGGAGTATTAGCGGTGAAAGGGTACTCCACACTCTCCAGAGTTCCAAAAACTGAGACTTCGCCATTAGATGCAGTTTACCGTCATACCAGAACATTAAAGATCCTCAACCACTGCTTCTAGCACATCTATTAATAATGGAGATTCGCTTCCGGTTTTTGTCTGTAACAAAAACTACGTCACTGCTTACGTCACATTACCCAAAATCGTCATAACATAGAATAAATACACTCAAAAGTTTAACATGCAACATTAGACAGTCCTCATTGGTTTTTTTTTTAACAAGTTTTAATAAATACATGACTGATATTATATATCTATATATAGTTTGGTTTTATTTTGATACATATTTAAAGTTTACATTTCAAATTGTTTTTTTTTAATCCTTTAATGAATTTGATGATTGTACTTTCCTAGGGTACAAACTCGCTGACATTGAATTTTTAACTCCCACCCCTCAGGCAATATGTTTCAAAATCTACTTTTACATCGCCCGGTGGGAGTTTTTATTTATTTTGCTAGTATATGATAAGAAAGGTTCGCTTCTTTCATCTTATGTATTAATAACTTTCTTCGTCCAATGTTTGTTTCCATTACTTCAGCAATTCATTGACTCTTACTTTCAGAAATATGGAGATCGCAAAACTATTAGAATTTATTGCATTTTGAGTTGTTTGTATTATGCTGCCTAGATGGTATATCTTTTTTTTTAAAAAGTGGGGGAACTATTTTTTGCTAAAAGAGAAATAAGACAGTGTATAAATATACCAAAATATACGGATTTTCTTTTTCGATACAGATGATAAAGAACTCTTTAAAGCAACAACTCTTTTTAGAGATGTGGTCCCGTAACATCTTCTATTAATAATGGAGATTCGCTTCCGGTTTTTGTCTGTAACAAAAAATTACGTCACTGTTTGCGTCACACTGCCTAAAATCGTCATAAATAGAATACACTCAAAATTTGAGCATGCAATGTTATATCCAGTCCTCATTGGTTTTTAAACAAGTTTTTAATAAATACATACCTGGTATCATCTATCTATCTATCTATATATATATTTAAAAATATATATTCAAAGTTATCAGAAACTAAGTTTCCATTTCAATTCTTTTTTTTTACTCCTTTAATAAATTGGATGATTTTTACTTTACTAATGATACAAACTCTCTGATATTAAATTTTCAACTCCCATCCCCTCAGGCAATATTTATTTTACGTCGCCCAGAGGGCGTTTTTTATTTTGCTAGTAATATATACTGCAGACAGACTTCCATAACACAAAATATCATCCAAAATATATATATATATATATATATATATATATATATATATATATATATATATATATACGACTCCAATTAAACACTTATTCTCCAAAAAATTATCGGCAAAAAGCCATTTCTAAACAAACCTTGTTTACAATACCACATATAAAAAATCACTAGAAGAGGAATGTTAACCTACTCTAAACAAATCATAAATCTAAGAAGTTCGTTTGTGTTGAGGTTATGGATCGGCCTGTCAGCTTGGCAGTCCGGTTTCAAATCACGCACAGGGCCGTCTTCCGATCTATAGCTCTGCTGATGAGGCCTAATAGCCGAAATGTACATACAGAGATTGATTTTTTCTCGATTTGTTTAGCCATACATTAATAGGTATTCCGCCTAATTCATTATTAATTATTAATTTTCAAAATTAGTACGACTCCAATTAAACACTTATTCTCCAAAAAATTATCGGCAAAAAGCCATTCTAAACAAACCTTGTTTATATATATATAATACTATATATATAACAAATAGATACACTTTTTCTCTGAATTTTGAGATGAGGCTTGATGATTAGTATTATCTGCGTTATTCTGACTATTGTCCTCATCTTCATGGTTATCTGAAACGTTGTACAGATAACAATGAAGATGAGGACAATAGTCCGAATAACGCAGATAATAAATACTAAATAGATCCACTTAGCATTCTCTCCACATTTTAGTGATGTTAATTCATTCGATGTTTTATATTCAATTTACAAGATCTCAAAATCGTCAACACCCTGAACGAGTTTTTTTAAAGAAATTTCAATTTGAAAAGCATTCCTAAAAAGTTAACATCAAAGAGATTACAGCAAATTCAATTTTTGCTTCTAAAATGTACATATTTTTAATGGCGAATGTCTGCTTACAGGTTTTCATTAAAATAGTTATAAAGTTTCCTAAGTCTTGCTAAAGTGCTGTATGATACAATGTAATATATAAAAAAAGTCGTCGGGGTGGCCTAAAGTCGGTATCAGCCAATCAGCGAGGGAGTCTATCCCCTTTTCACTAGCGCTAGACTAAGGAGATTGTTTTAGCATCTGAGGTGGAGCACCACACCTACCATCAGCTCCTTACTTTACCGCACAGATCCCTGTACTACTCATACACTGAGTTGGCGAGGGCCGGATCGAACTAGGAACCTTGTGGTTTCTAGCTGAACGCTTTACCGACTGATATATATATATATAATATATATATATATATATATATATATATATGTGTGTGTGTGTTTGTGTGTGTGTGTGTGTGTTTGTTAGTGTGTATGTATGTGTGTGTGTGTTTAGGTGTGTGTGTGTTTAGTGTGTATAATATATATGTGTGTGTGTGTTAGTGTGTGTGTAATTAAAAGTTGAGGAATAAGGGCAGATAAAACGCAACAACATCATTCAATTAATATTTTGCCTCGGTGTATTAACGATTCTTCATCAGAATTTTATTTTGAGACAAGAAACTCCTATGTATATATATATATATATATATATATATATATATTGAAAATATGGAGGGATGGCGAGGGAAAAAGTGGGGGAAAGAGTGGTGCGTCGGAAGGTGTGAGCAGAGGTAGGGAGAGGAAAAAAGAGAAAGAAGGGGGAAGGGAAGGGAAGTGTCACCAACGGTACAGTGGCTCATAAGTTCAAATCGGTGCGGTTAGGGTAATTGAAAGAATTGTGAGGGAGGCGGTAAGGCACCGCCTCATCCCTGTATCACACGACAACTGAAACAAAACAATTAAATCTTTTTTTTTTTTTTTTTTTTTTTGCTTTTGGATCAAATTCAAAATCTCTTGACTCTGTCGTCATGTTTAGAATGCCCTGACTGTATCCTTTGTAGAGGGAGTAGATCTCCCTCCTTCAAAACAATGGGTGTCCTGTATATGACACTAAACTGGTGGTTAGTGTTGAGTACCCCTTAATTGCCAGTACCTCCAGGTAACTCGGGATCGGAGTGGTAGTACCTGTTAGGGTACCATCAGTGAGTCAAATAGATGTTTGCTGATTATTTCTATTAGGTAGGAAGGCCTAATACCAAAAAACAATGTGCCAAAAAAAAAAAACTACACAATGTAAATATGAACATAAAATGTACACAATTCCCTAACCTCTGGTCATAAAATAATCCCAGACTATTTGACATACTATTAAATCAATCAATCTATCAATTCGTAAATATTAATGCTTGATTTTTTTAAGTACAGATCAGTCATCATCACCATCATCATCATGTCGCGCTAGTAGCACGGATATCCATGACAATCTCTCGCCGACCGTCCCTATCATTCATTGCCCCTCTGATGTCCTCTGCGCAGCATCAAGTATCCGTGTAGAGTTGGTCTATGTACGTCTTTGCCTACTTTGACGTGTCCATGTGATGGCTTCCACGGAGGAATGTCACTTATGAGTCCATCCTTGCTTCTGTAGCAGTGCCCAGCGTCTCTTCGCCTCACACGAATGGTTTGTGTGATATGAGGAAGGTGGCTGTAAAGCTTTTTCTCATGTTGTGTTGTTTCCACGTCTTGTTTAATACTGTGTGCAGCATTCTTGTGCAGCTCCATCTAGTTATTCTTCAGGCGCTTTGTTAGTGTCCCAGTAGTGCAGTCGTATAACTGATACAACTACGGCTTGGAAGAATTTTTTTTACATATAAGGTGTGTGCTAGATCCCGCTCATACTTATAGACTGGCCGAGATCAGATAAAACGCAAACAACATCATTCAATTAATATTTTGCCTGTGTATTAACGATTCTTCATCAGAATTTTATTTTGAGACAAGAAAACTCCTATGTATATAATATATATATATATATATATATATATATATATATATATATTGAAAATATGGAGGGATGGCGAGGGAAAAGTGGGGGAAAGAGTGGTGCGTCGGAAGGTGTGAGGCAGAGGTAGGGAGAGGAAAAAAGAGAAAGAAGGGGAAGGGAATGGAAGGGAAGTGTCACCAACGTGATATGTTCCTTGGCCAATCACTGACAGTACTCAGAGGCTGATTACAATACTTAACGACCCCTACTGGTCATAATTACTGTGTCATTCATGGACGACGGACATTGGATTAAATCACTGGACCTTTACCAATACGCAGGATAGGACTTATACGCCTACCAAAAGATCACCAAAGGATCCCATAACATAGGACTTTCTTTAAGCCATTAACTGGCCAAGGATGGCATTTAAAAACTTTACAATCGGATTCCCATATCGCTGACAATCTGTTTAAAGTAGTCCATGCCTTTCCTATGCGTGCATTAACGTCGCTTTCTGTAGATAGAAACGGTTCTTTTCTTCACATAATTCCAAATTATCATCCGATAAATTCTTAGGATAAAGTTTCGAACCTAACCATAATAAAGTAAAGTCGGCGGATTGGCCTAGTCGGTATCAGCCAGACAGCGAGGGAGTCTATCCCTTTGCTATTAGCGCTAGACCAGGGAAATTGTTATTTTGCGTCAGCGTTGGAGCTCCACGCTTACATTCAGCTCCCGCATAGATCCAAGCAGTGCTACTCATGCGCTGATTTAACGAGAGCCGCTAACGAATTCCAGAACCTGGTGGTTCCAAGACGGATGATCTACCAACAGAGTTAAATTGACTCCTACCCGCCCCTCGCGAATAAAATGTTAATTTCTTTTTCAATATTTTCCAAAGCTCTATTACTATCGAAGTAATTTCTTTTGTGCTGGTTTTGGTTGGTTGGCTTGTTGGCTGGATTTTGCGGCATGTCAACCTTTGTTGGGTTATTTTATGTCTAAGACGTTCTGTTTTATTTATTCTTGATAGTATTCTTTTTTTTAACTCAATTTTTAAACAGATTTTCAAACTCGGTTTTCAATTTATACCCATAGATTGAACTCTAACAGGTACTTCCAACGCCGGGTCAGAGTGGGACCTGGATTAATAGTGATGAAGGGGTATTCCACACTCCCCAGAGTTTCAAAATAGAAACTTGCACCATTAGATGCAGTTTAACGTTATTCCCAGCACGTTAAGACCCTCAGCCACCGCCTTCTAGTATATATATATGATAAAAATGGTCGGGGTTTTTCCATAAAGACAATAGGACCGGGACAATCATATAGACGCTAGGACTGATTTGACAAGCCGGTTGATCGGAGGGGGCCTCTCCAACCGCCCGTCTAGCCCAATGGTTCTCAACATTTATTTTTTTTACCTATGGGCTTCTTTTAATCCTATTTTACTCAAGTGGGCCGCCCCATAGCCATTCGATGTTTAAAAATCCCATCGTATCTTTATAGTTAAATGTATTTTGCTTGCCTGGATCCCAAAATATGTTATATGATACCCGGGGGTCCATATGGTTTGGTTTGGTTTGGTTTGTTTTACGGCATATCAACCTCGGTGGGTCATTTAATGCCGACAAAGTTGTGAAATAAATTCATTTTTAATGCATAATACAATTTTGTTTTATAAACTCATGTTTTCTATTCAACCCATAGATGGGACCCTAACAGTTACTACCACTCCGAGTCAGAGTGGACCAAGGAGCAATGGTGATGAAGAGGTGCTTCCAGAACTGGAACCTTATCATCAGATAGAGTTTAACGTCATTTCCAGGACATGTAGACCCTCAGCTACCGCCTTCTAGCACCCATATGATAAGAAGGATTGGGGGTTGCCATAAGGGCAATAGGGTTGGGGCAATCATATTGGTGCTAGGGCTTGACGTGGCCAGCCGATTGATCGGAGGGGGCCTCTCCGACCGCCCGTCTAGCCCAAGAAAAGCATAAAGTGGAATATTGCAAGTCATGGACTGCTCAGCCACCTGGGTTCTATCCTTAAGCATCACGGGTCACCACCCACGGCCAACAGGTGGTCCAATTGGGTGTGTCTTGTCCCTCTGCAGAGGTGCAATTGGTGCATTCTAACGCCCCAGCTGACAGGGCGGGGTCCATATGGACCCTGGCTGATAACCACTGGTCTAGCCTAAGTAAGCGCCAAAGTAGAATGTTGCATGTTATGGACTACTGTGCCTACAGGATTCTGTCCTTAAGCATCACAGCTTGCCGCCCACGGTCAACAGGTAGCTCTGTTGGAGGGATTTTACCTCTCTGCAGAGGTGCAGTCGCAGTATTCTTCTGTCCCAGCCAACCTGGCGGTTGTAATGGCTTTGCGTATACTTATTCAAAATTCATTGTGGCAGTGTATCAGTAACAGTGGCTCATAAGCTAGTAATTAGGATTAGTGAGACAAAATGTCAATATGGAATAGTGGCAAAATCTAAAGATTTTTTTTAACAGCTTTAGTTCTAGCATGTCGCATTCCCATATATTGCGTAAAACAGTCGTAACACCTTCTTTCAATCTTGAAGCACTAAACAAAAGAGATATGGCATGTCCCTGTAAGAGAGAAAATTATAAATAAACCAGAGATTTAGTACCCTATTTTCTAGCATAAAAGACACACGTTTGAATGTTTAAATTATTCAATAAAACGCTACTAGGGGCTTTTTATTTTATAGATAAAGGACTAGCAGCTGATATTAGAAATTGTACTGAGTTCTTCAAAGGTTCCCGGAAAATATGCGTTGATATGGTAATCCGACAGTTGCTTTTTTATTAGTTCACATTAAAAGTCCATATGTACTTTTTGCTGAAATAGGCCATTGAAATAACAATATATGTCTTGTTGCTTATTGAACCAAATAGAACAAGTTCGGTTAAGGCAAGCAAGCAGGCAAGCAAAGAAAGAGAATAAGTAAAAAACGAACTATTGGACTATTGATAAATATTTGACCTTTGAATAAAGTCTATATAGAAAGTATCTTTTTTACAAAAAGGCACTCTCATAAAATTCGCACATTAAAATTTATGTTAGTTTCATTAAAGTGTAAGTTTGTGGCGTTAGTCTTAATGATTCAAACTCGTTTAAAACTATACAAGTTGAAGCAGGTATTTGAGATCAGTATTGATAATAATAAGATGACTTAACATTATATTACACGTCATGCACCAATTTTTAACAAATCTTTTTCATATGTATTGAAAGCAGATTCTAATCTGACACAGTAAAGAAAAAAAAGGCACTAACAGCCAGCAACAGTGACTCGAAGTGGTTATTGGCAGACCAAATTGAGTCTGAAGAATAAATTTGACAATATGACATTTAGGTACCCCTTTTTGATCTCGATTAAGAAAGGACATGTTTTTCATTTACACCGTCAATATCCGGTTGTTTTAAAAGACGATTTTTAGATTTTTTTAATTATAAAACTAACCCCTAACCCTAACCCTAACCCCTAACCCTAACCCCTAAAGATCAAAAAGGGGTGCCTAAAGGTAATATGTCCCAGAAATCTAAAACATAAAAGATAATAATTTCCTTCATTTTTTCGACAAAATTTCATATTGTTAATTATATCACTAATTAGGACTGAGCCTATTCTAGGAGTGACCACCCCAAGCGGAGTTTAACAGGTTTTAATGCAGAGTTTTCCTTCTCCTAGACTGGTTGCCCTACCAAAGTTATAGAACTTCAGTAGGAAATAGACGGATGTCTGTTGACATAGCTTGGAATTGAAAAGGTCATCAGCACGAAGTGAAACGCAAACATCTTAGTGTAGGATTTGAACTTGGATCACTGATTAAATTTCCTTCGACGATAACCATTCATACATATTGGGCCTCCTTTTCTAACTTATCTAATCACACAGATCAGATTACCCAAGTACTTGACCAGATGCATTACCACGCAAATCAGATTACTCAAACTGTACTACTCATACGCTGAGTTGGCGAGGACCGGTATTGAACCTTGCGATTCCTAGGTTAATGCTCTACCGGCTGAACTTTAACTAGAGATAAATAATTTGTCGTTTTATCACTCATCGAATTATATAACGCACTGTCCGGGGTCCCCTAGTATTTGGCATTGCGGACGCCCTGTGTACCCAGACCCTAGTTTAATAATCACTAAGAGTGCTAATTCCATAGTTTTGCCAGGGGTAGTATATCTTCATTTGATATTGTTATTACATTATGTAACATAACGAGAGATATGAAATATTAGTTTATGAAAGGTGATTCTTTAAAGAGATGGCAGTAAATATTTAGTTGTTTATTTCAAGTTTGGTAGGTAAAGTAAAATAAGAATACAAAAATCCGGCTTTAGAGAAAAAAACGCAAAGTCATATTTTATCAAAATGACATCGCATTTCATATACTTACTCAGATGCCTGTACTCATTTTAATTGTCATTTTATCGGCGGTGTTAAGAATAAGCAGACTGCATGCAATGAGCGAGAAATCCCTTAACCCCACTATCACACAAAGCTACAAAAAAAAAAAAAACAATGAACAAAGATCAAAACAAAAATAGCAAAAATGAAAAAAAAAAAAAAAAAAAAAAAAACATTGAAACAAAACATTGAAACAAAAATGTCTAGCCCTGTCAGCAGGGGTTGCAGAATACGCCAACTGCAAAATAATAATAATAATAATAATAATAATAATAAGTAAGAAAAGATTGTGGAAATATCTTTGGAAATACATCAACTCATACTCTTTAAGTTGATTTTATAATATCCCAATAAAACATTGTTTGGGAAAATAAATCTCCAGGGATTTTTTAAGCAATAATTATTCCAGAGTTTAGCAAAGTAGCACACTCGCTGACAATAACCACCATATATATATATATGTATATTTACCAACCCCTTCGCACGAGCAGGATGTGACACAAGGTCAATTTATTAAGCAGGGTTTAACAGGTTTTAATTCAGAGTTTTCCTTCTAGACTGGTTACCTAGCCAAGGTTAAAGAGCCCAGTCTGCCCTACTATTTACCCATAACTGGAGGGAGAGTAGTTGGATTCATACCTTTCCCACGGGTATTAGCGATATGTGAACTGTAGCTTCGTTCAGGATTTCGATGAGTCCATTTTCTACGACTCTAACCATTACACCACGGCTCCTCCAAGTTTATATTACAAAACCAAAAACCAGTCGTAAATTATTGTCATCCTGACATTTTAGTTGTCAATCTGGTTTTAAAGAGGAAAGAATACAAAAAAAACAATTTATATGTGACCATACCTACTAGTGATTTTCTTCATCACAGCAAATAACTTCTGGATTTTTTTTCCCATTCTGTCTTGTAAACCGACACTCATATCTCCTCCAACCTTGCCTCACTCAGATTCATCTTGTATCACTAATGAAGATTCTATGGCTCTTATCATTAACCCTGCTGTACATCATGTTGTGCACATTTAAGTGCAAAAAGTAGAACTTTTTTAGAATCTTCAACTCTATTTAACTTTAGCCCCACATAATTTCCTACGGAGTTTTTTTCTGTGTGAAATGTAAATGAAACAGCTTCTGTCAAACATTACATTTTTTCTTTTTCTACAATTAAAACTACTAGCAAATATATGCACCCTCCGGGTGCAAGTATTTAAGATATAATATAATAAAATATCATGTTAAATTAGAAAGGCTAATGAAACTGAATAAGAATGCAGTTAAAAAAAATTGAAACAGAAGGGGGTATAATCGAAAAATAGAACAACTGAAACTTACTCTTCCATCACTCTCGTCTTTCATTGTTATTTTTTCTCATTTAAGTATTTAGTTAAAAGAGGAAGTAAAGAATAAAATGGCAGTTATTTTTTCTTGTTAATGGATTTCATTTAAGATTCATTGGAGAGATTTTTGCTTATATTCATTAAAATAACAGTTAGAAACCAATATGCCTATTTTATTGCCAACAGTGGCTTCGCCTCTAAATCAGATGAATGCCGACCGCTGCCACTCCATGATAATAGGGAGGTAGATATTGTAATTAACGGCGTCGATATTGCCCCTTGATTTAAAGGGGCATATTATGAGGGGAATGCCGACGGGATGCAATTTTTCACCTGCCACTCCATGAGCTTCGGTTTGTGGGTGTCCACGTTAATAGGGACTTTGTGCCTGACCCGTACAAGTGGGGTACGCGGGTAAATATCATGTAGATATGATCAGCAGTATTAATAATGCAAATCAATTTTATTAATAATTGAGGTTTAAATAAAAATAAAATCATTGAGAATGTGATGTCAATAACTAAGGGAATTATGACTTGAGTAGTAATATAGTTTCGGTTACAAACAGAAAAACACACAATCTCCATTATAATAAGATGTTCCCATGTCTTCACTAAAAATATTTAGGTGCTTTCAATATGGATTAGTGGCAAAATCTAGAAGATTTCATTAACAGCTTTGTTTAACACCTTTTACTTCATGTCGAGAGGAAACGGTTAAGGAAGAAAACCCTGACAGAAATCACGGCTTGGACTCCGTTAGGCAGTTCAGTGTGGATAACAATAACAGGTAACTCCTGCAGCCAATCTGACACCGAATGTACAGGTTCACCATTCATTCGGATCCCAGCGAGGCAGAGAGGAGGGGTCCTGTCGCTTGGGCAGCCCAAGGCCTCCATACATCTTTCACAGGCTCTTTTTTGTGCCCTGGAGGGGAAACTCCTGGTATGCTGTGCGGTGAGGACACAGCACGACAGGTCAGCAGTTACCGGTTATAAACTCTTTCTCGTTTGGCGTAGAGTTGGGCGTCAGGGGTGACCTCCGTCGGTAGAGATATGTCTTAATCTCACTGGACAGCTACCGGCCGCCTCAAGCTGGGCAGCCCTCAGCGTAACACCTTCTTTCAAACTTAAAGCACGAACAGTGAAGAATTGAAAATTGTTAATCATTGCTTTTAATGTTTATACCGCTGTGTTCTTGTGCATTGAGCACAGTTATCGTTTACAAATAACACTTGCACTTGTAGTATGCTATTTTATTTCTTACACCAGCTGTAACAGTTAGTTTTTCAAATAAGTGTGTGATTCTTCTAAGTAGCCTAGTTGATTTTAGTAGTACTGTTGAGTGGATAGTCTGAATTCTTCTTCCAGTCCCCAATTCATCCAGTCTCTCTCTATTTTTTTTTTTTATTCTTTGTCATTTTTCCAAGGAGTCCAACTACAATTGGTACCACAGTCTCCTTCATGTTTTAAGAGTGGTTCAGTTTTCTGGTAAAGTGTAGGTATTTGTCCAGTTTTTCGCCACCCTTTATTTTCATTCTGTGATCCATTAGATGAAAAGGTATTTTCTTCTTGTTAACTAAAACTGCTATTATCATTTTATCACTTTATGAGAGGTTTTCACAATCTTGTGTTAGCTGGTGGTCTTTCATTGGAGTCTGAGTGCAGAAAGTCTCCTCGGGTCTCCAGGACGTTTCTAAGTATTCTAGCCGATTTTAATAAGGCTGTTGTTTGGATGGTCTCGTTTCTTCCTCTGATTTCCAATTCCCCCAAGTATCTTTTCCAAGCCCATGGGGACCGTTCCAAATGCACCAATTACAACCATTACTATCTTCAATATCATGTTCCACAGTTTCTTCGAGTCCCTGACAAGGTCCAAGCATTTGTTTATATTTTCCTTTTCTTTAATTTTCATTCTGTGGTTCGTTGTTACGTCAAAATCCACTAGATAATAAGTTCTCTTCTTCTTGTATTATTATTATTTCACTCCATTCGAGTTTTTCACACCTGCCGTAGCCGGGGGTTCACTGAAGGCCGAGTGACAGCAAGTCTGATCAGGTCTCCAGGACTCTTCTGAGTATTCCAGTCGATCTCAACAATGTTGTAGTCTGGATGGTCTCAATTCTTCCTTTGATTTCCAATTCATCCAGACTCTTTTCCAGACCCCTGGGGATCGTTCCAAGGGCGCCAATTACAATTGATACGACTTTCACCCTCATGTTCCACAGTTTTTTCAGTTCTCTGGCAAGGTCCAAGTATTTGTCTATCTTTTCGCTCTCTTTCATTTTCACTCTGAGATCGGCCGGGACGGCAAAATCCACGAGATTCAATCAAAACTAGGTCTGGTCTCCTGGCCGAGATTATGTGATTCGTCTGTACCTCAAATTCCCAAAGAATTTTGTGCGTTTTATTCTCTTGGATAGATTCATGTTTGTGCATATACCATTTAGTTGAATTGGGAAAATTGAATTTCTTACATAGATCTCCCAGTGGATCACCTTTCACACCTAGTCGTGTCTAGTCTTGTGCTCTCTTTGTGCAAGTTTGATGAATTCGGTTATTATATGATTGACAATTTTGTCTTTTTCCCCACACATTCTACACTTGCTATTCCGTTGTGTCTAATCTATTTTACTTTTATATAGTTTGTCCTTATCGCATTGTCTTGTGCTGCAATTATAAGAGATTCTGTTTCCTCTTGAGATTTCCCCTTCTTAGCCATGTTCATGTCTTCTGATGTGCGATCTCTCCTGTATTTCGCTTGAAGTGTCCATGTAGTTGCTTTTCTTCCCATTTCTGCTTTCATGTCTTTGTTATTTTTGTGCTCGTCCATATGTTGCAATTGTCTGAGAGTCTTTCTTTGCTCTTTTTTGTATATTCATCGAGTGCTCGAATCTACACAATCTTCAATGCTGACGAGACTCCTTACCTCTTTTTTTCTCGATACATATAGTCTGTCTGTGTCGACTCTCGGGTGTAATGTCTTGTGCATTGTCATAAGCTTTTTTGTCCTTTGGTCCATCTGTCGGAGCTCCTCTCTTGTCCATTTTAAGAATGGACCAGTGTATCTTACATTCTTCTTCTTCTTTTTATTATTATTATTATTATTATATTATTATTATTATTATTATTATTATTAGCAAATTTATGCACCCTCCGGGTGCAAGTATTTAAATTTAAATGTAATAAAATATTAGATTAAATCAGAAAGGCTAATGAAACTAATTAAGAATTCAAATAAAAAGATTTGAAACGGATGGGGTATAATCGGAAAATAGAACAACTGAAACTTACTCTTCCATCACTTCTGTTTTTCAATGCTAAATTTTGATATTAAAAATTTGATTTTAATAAATATCTGCTTAGTATTATTGATTTCTAATTGTTTGGTTTTATCTTAATGAACATAAGCAAAAATCTCGGGGATAAATCTTAAAAGAAATCCATTAACAAGAATAAATAACTGTAATTTTATTCTTTATTTCCTATTTTAACTAAATAGTTAAATTAGGAAAATTTAGTAATGAAAGATAGGAGCTGTTCTATTTTTCGATTATACCCCCCCCCCTCTGTTTTATATCTTAATCTGCATTCTTATTTAATTTCATTAGTCTTTCTAATTTAATATGATATTTTATTGCATTGAAACTTTAATACTAGCACCCGGGGGTGCATATATTTGCTAGTATATATAAAATACCAAACTTGTTGGTAAGTCCTCGCGGTGAGAAAAAAACCGGCAAATAGTTTGATTGTAAAAATATACTACCAAACATCACCTGGGGAAAACATTTTGGAAAAAAGAAAAGACCAAGATAATCCTACCAACCAAAAATAATCTATTGATACAATACTTGGCCAAACGAAAAAAAAAAACAATTTATATATATATATATATATATATATATATATATATATATATATATATATATATATATATATAAACACCGCAAGGATATGCAAAAGCTAATTAGTAAAGAGTGCCCAATACCTAAGTAGAGCAAATAATAAAGATAAACCTAATGAGTCAGATAAACCTGCTTAAAGTTTCGCTTAGTGCTCTTCAGGGCTAAGATCCGACTAAAGAGATTTGGAGGAAACTCATATTTATACAACACCTTCCACCTAGATTCAAAGAAATTAGCATAGACTAAACTTAACCCTGAAGAGCACTAAGCGAAACTTTAAGTAGGTTTATCTGACTCATTAGGTTTAACTTTATATATATATATATATGTGTGTGTGTGTGTGTGTGTGTGTGTGTTTGCGGTAATGGGAATCCTTTTAAGAATTTTTACATTTTTACATTCTTTTTTTAGTTGAAATAAATTATTACGGGATGACGGTTTGTTATGCTTTTCTTTCTTTAAAAGTTGAATATTGCTCTGTATATAATCTAATTTATTGATTATTATTCATTGAGCTCTCTTTAAGGATTTATGAAAATTCTTGTATGAATATATGTGTACCTACAAGAGCATACAGTATGGTTATACAGTGTGATTTTGAAGATCCCAAATCCCTTACAGCTAGTCATTTGGATTACCTTAAATATATATATATATATATATATGTGTGTGTGTGTGTGTGTGTGTGTGTGTGTGTGTGTGTGTGTGTGTGTGTGTGTGTGTGTGAGTATAAGTATGTTCCTTAGTACAAAAAGAGGAATATTAAACGAAATTGCTTATTTACAGGACATACATCGAGAACGCAGAAGCATCAGTCGATAGAAAGTTTTTCAAACCACTCATAAACACAAGTAGACAAAAGGAAGGAATGAAAGGAAAAAAGAAGGAAGAAAATGGAGGAAGAAAGAGAAAAATAAAAACAAGCAAAAAATAAAACGAGAAAGAAGAAATAGAAAACAAACATGTAGTGAATAATAGAAAAAGAAAATGAAAAAAACATGAAAAAGAGAAAGAGGAGCAGGAGATAGAGAGAGAGGGTGAGAATTCTTTTAAAACACAATTCCCTCTCTCTCTCTCTCTCTCTCTCTCTCTATATATATATATATATATATATATATATATATATATATATATATATATATGTGTGTGTGTGTGTATATATATATATATATATATAATTTTAGTGGTTCCAAATATGAGAATATTTATCTATAGTTTGGCGAATCTGCTTATTCATAGGTAGATAAGCCCATCCTCGTGGTGGGCATCCAGTGGTTTAGGCCCTGGATCTGTACAAGTTAATAGCGTCGGTCCCAGGGGGATATGCCCCCAGGCTATAGCTGCCCCCTTAATCTAAAGGGACAGGGCTGGGTTTATCGCCCAGTGCCTGAGGCGCCCCCATTGAGGGGGAATGCCGAAGGGATCAACGCCATTTCACCCGCCACCCATAAGCTTCTGTTTGTGGGGGTTCCAGATTAATAGGGCCTTGTGCCTGACCCATACACGCGGGGTACGAGGAAAATATCCTGCTTATTTATAGGTTTGAGGCGATGACATTAGACCACCTGTGTCAAGTTTTTGAAAGACAGATATATTTATTGTTATTTGAATAGGTGTGGAGCTAACAACTCCACCCCATAAATACGTATTTCCGATTGAAACTGCACCCCCTCACTAACGTGGAGTGAATGTGCCCATATGTACTATAAAAGTCTTCCACCATAACTACCACCACCATCTCTACTGTGAGTCGACTGTCTCGTCTTTTCATACGAACGTAATATCAATTGCTAATAGCGAGAACAGGTTTCTTGACCTATATATGTAGATATGTTTTTGTGATGTAATGGTTACATTGTAGGAAATAGACTCGGTGAACCAACTTCAAATCCGGGACGAGGATATTTGCATTTCACATAGTACTAATACCTTGGGTAAGATATGAATCCAACCAATCTCCTTCCAGCTATAGGGAAAATAGTAGGGCGGAAAGGACTCTTTAATTTTTGTCTGACAACCAGTCCAGGAGAATGAAAATTCTGAATTGAAACCTGTTAATTGCAATTAGAAAATTGACCTTGTGTCGTACCCTGCTTTTGTGAAAGGCCAGGTATATATACCAAACCCCTCAGTTCAACTTCTTAAGCGGAATTTTCCTTCTTCTATAGAGGTTACCTTGCCAATGTTAATGAACCCTGTCTGCTCTACTATTTACCCATAGCTGGAGGGATAATAATCGGATGCATGCCTTTCTCAACGGTATTAGCGCTATGTGAAATGCAAACAACCTCGTCCAAGATTTGAACTCGCGTCGACATGTTCCTTTCCTACTACTCTAACCATTACACCATACGCCTCCATATATATATATATATATATATATGTGTGTGTTGTGTGTGTGTGTGTGTGTGTGTGTGTGTGTGGAGGCGCGTGGTGTAATGGCTAGAGTGTAGTAGGTGTAATAGGTTTTTTATATATATATATAATATATATATATATATATATATATATATATATATATATATATAAGAAAAGAAAATAGAAATTAGATGGCTGGATGCAATGGAAAAACGATAGGTGATGAAATTGATGTTTATTTACCTGTTTTCTAAATTTTCGGGATAAAATCCCATCTTCAGAGGTTTCGGAGTTACGTGTGTATTTTAATACATATATTATGGCACTTATGTGCCATAATATATGTATTTTATTTTCTTAAACACATACATACAATGCTTCAAGCAAACTATAAAACCCTTATTATATATATATATATACTAGCTAAAGTACCCGGTCCATGACCGGACTGAAATGAAATTTGGAACACCAGGGAGTGAGAGAGAAAGTGGAATACAATAGTTAGAGAGGGGGTAAGAGGAAAATAATTCTTGAAACTAAAATCATTGAGAATTTGTATATTTCAGGATTTGTATTTTCTGTTTTATAGTTAAAGATTATGACATATTACTATACAACAAATTGAAAGTATTCATTTGTATATTTGTTTTTTTTTTTTTGTTTTTTTAATTTTGTAACATCACATGTACCTAATAGAATAAAAAAACTTGACAATGTAATACATATTTAAATTACAACCGAATTAGACACATGTAAGGAAAGGAAAATAAGATAAACAAAAATGTTGTTACTTAATGTAATATACGTTCTTCTAAGTATACCCAATTTGTTGAAAAATCCTTGTTTTTACAAAACAATTTTAACCCCCCTTGACAAAGAAATTGACAAAAATCAGGTAATTATTCGATTTTAATAAAATTTTCAGTTTTGATATATATATATATATATATATATATATATATATATATATATATATATATATAGTGGTACGTTGACTAATGAGTGTAATTCATTCCGCTGGTAACTTAATTTCTTAATATATCAGATCAGTTTTCCCCATTGAAATAACATTTCAGACCCCACAAGAACACTCTACTTTGCTATTAGATTTTTAAATAAGAAAAAAAAAACCACTAAATCTTATAAAAACATAATAAAATTTAATTTAATGAGTTTTAATGTTTGTTTTTTTTTTTGTAAATAATAATTTTCTTTTGAGAAGTAAATTTGTGAACAAATAAACTTATTAGCATAAATGCGTCTGAAGCACGTTTGTACCTTAAATTTTAGGTTGCAACACAATGCAAAAAATCGACCTAGTGACAGCTAGAAATACTCGTAATTTGGGGCGCTAATGCACTCGTAATTCAAGGTACCACTGTATATATATATATATATATATATATATATATATATATATATATATATATAGAGAGAGAGATAGAGAGAGAGAGAGAGGAGGGGGGTGAATACGAATACAAGACGGTCATTTCATGTTTGGCGAGTTTTATTTTTAAATCTGTTCAAGCTTTCTGTCCAATTTCTTAAATCAGATATATATATATATATATATATATATATATATATATATATATATATATATATATATATAGAGAGAGAGAGAGAGAGAGAGAGAGAGGGGGGAGAGAGAGAGGGGGTGAAATACATACATACATTCATACATACATTCAAAAAGAAATAAAACTGAAAGCACTTGATACAAAATTAAATGAAATTTAAACACGTTCTTTTTTATGGATGATGATTCACTGTCGTTTCTTTTATATGTTATTTCACATCCAGATAAATTCTTTGAAATATTTTACAGTGTATTTTCTATTCTACTTCAGCGTTTCGTTGAAACAAGTCCATTAGTGTAGTCAGATCAAATCATGCACACTTTTGAGGTCATATAGTGTAAAACATTCGAAACTTACGTTCAAGTCACGCTGAAAGCACCTATTCTATTCATATCACTATAAATGAGCAACAAGTCTAGTATTAAATAGGTGACCTCTTAGTAACAACACGTATGGTCAGCAACTTAAGGCCAATGCGCCAGAATAAGCAAGACTTAATAAATAATAATACGAGCATCATGCCTAGAAGATATTTCGGCTTGGTTGGATTTTACGGCATGTCAAACATTGGGTTATTTCATGCCGAAAACTGTTTTTTTTTTTTTTTTTTGGGGGGGGTATTCATTTCTGTTGGGTATTCAATTTTTTTTCTTACTCTTTTTAAACACATTTTCTAAACCCATATCTAAATATATTTAACCTTAACCGGTAAAGTGTGGGTCAGAGTGGACCTGAAAGTAATGGCGATGAGGGGTTATTTAACGCTCCCAGACCTCCAGAAATGGAAATTCACCACTAGATGAAGTTTAATGTCATAACCAAAACACTGACCCACAGACACCGCTCTCTAGCACATATATGATAAAAAGGTGTTGGAGGTTTGCCATAAGAAGAATAGGGTCTGGGCAATCATATAGGTGCTAGGGCCTGACGTGATCAGCTGATTGATTGAAGGTGATCTCTCTGACAATCCGTCTAGCCCAGGTAAGGAGTAAAGTAGAGTGTTGCACCAAACACCACAACCAATGGTAAAATTATATGGTGGTTATTTTAGAGGTGTGTGGTGTAATGGTTAGAGTCGTAGAAAATAGACTCGTCGACCCTGGACGAGGCTGTTTACATTTCACATAGCGCAAATACCCTTGGGAAAGGAATGCATCCAAATACTCTCCCTCCAGCTATGGGTAAATAGTAGAGCAGACTGTGCTCTTTAACCTTGGCTAGGT
The DNA here is from genome assembly GCA_023376005.1 of Doryteuthis pealeii. Taxonomy (NCBI): domain Eukaryota; kingdom Metazoa; phylum Mollusca; class Cephalopoda; order Myopsida; family Loliginidae; genus Doryteuthis; species Doryteuthis pealeii. Next base: position 116,482,101 of record CM042140.1, read on the forward strand.
AACCAGTCTAGGGGAAGGAGAATTCTGAATTAAAACCTGTTAAACCCCGCTTAATAATTTGACCTTGTGTCACATCCTGCTCGTGCGGAGGGGTTGGTAAATATATATATGGTGGTTATTGTTAGCCAGTGTGCTACTTTGCTAAACTCTGGAATAATTATTGCTTAAAAAATCACCGGAGATTTATTTTCCCTAACAATGTTTTATTGGGATATTATAAAATTAACTTAACGAGCATGAGTTGATGTATTTCCAAAGATATTTCCACAATCTTTTCTTACTTATTATTATTATTATTATTATTATTATTATTATTATTATTATTATTATTATTTTGCAGTTGGCGTATTCTGCAACCCATGCTGACAGGGATTGACATTTTTGTTTCAATGTTTTGTTTCAATGTTTTTTTTTTTTTGTTTTTTTTTCATTTTTGCTATTTTTTGTTTTTGATTTTTGTTCATTGTTTTTTTCTTTTTGTAGCTTTGTGTGATAGTGGGGTTAAGGGATTTCTCGCTCATTGCATGCAGTCTGCTTATTCTTAACACCGCCGATAAAATGACAATTAAAATGAGTACAGGCATTTTGCATTTACAAAAAATATTTCCACAATCTTTTCTTACTAAATCTTTTCTCTTTTCTTCAGTTAGAGTATTCTACAGCCTCTGTTGAAAGGGCTAGATATTTTTCTTTCTTTTTTTTTTTTGCTATTTTTTTTTTTTTTTTTTTTTTTTTTTTTTTTGATTTTTGTTCATTCTTTTGTTAGATTAATTTTGTTTTTTGTAGTTTTTTGTGATTGTGCGGTTGAGGGATTTCTCGCTCATTGCATGCAGTCTGCGTATTCTTAACATCGCCGATAAGATGACAATCAATATGAGTATAGGCATCTAAGTGAATATATGAAATGCGATGTTATTTTAACTAAATATGACTTAGCGTTTTTTTTATCTCCCAAGCCGCCTTGTTTGTGTAAGAATGGCTCAAAGTTATATGTACTTTGAATACAAAACTCTGACGAAGGTTAACAGACAAACATTTAATATAGTACAGCACATGGATATGACGATATACAAAGTACATAGGTAAAAAGATAGATACAAAGTACATAGGTAAAAAGAGTTACATATATAAGTACAGACATGAGACTAGGGATAGTCCATGCTGTGAAGAATTTACAGTAATGTAAGTGGGGCGAACGCCCCAACGAGACGGGGTTAGACCTTAACTAACCCATGGTGTCTCGTAGTATAAGGTACGGAAAAGAGGCCGAAAGGGTTTGAACCTGGCGCTTAAATACTATAGCCCCCTAGCGGGCACCAGCAAAACAAAATCGGGCAGACAACTCTCCCAGGCAAATACAAAACTAACGCTACATTTGTATTCTTATTTTGCTTTACCTACCAAACTTGAAATAAACAACTAAATATTTACTGCCATCTCTTTAAAGAATCACCTTTCATAAACTAATATTTCATATCTCTCGTTATGTTACATAATGTAATAACAATATCAAATGAAGATATATTACCCCTGGCAAAACTATGGAATTAGCACTCTTAGTGATTATTAAACTAGGGTCTGGGTACACAGGGCGTCCGCAATGCCAAATACTTGTGGACCCCGGACAGTGCGTTATATAATTCGATGAGTGATAAAACGACAAATTATTTATCTCTAGTTTAAGTTCAGCCGGTAGAGCATTCACCTAGGAATCGCAAGGTTCCATACCGGTCCTCGCCAACTCAGCGCATGAGTAGTACCGCTTGGGTAATCTGATCTGCGTGGTAATGTATCTGCGTGGTAATACATCTGGTCAAGTGCTTGGGTAATCTGATCTGTGTGATTAGATAAGTTAGAAAAGGAGGCCCAATATGTGTGATGGTTATCGTCGAAGGAAATTGAATCAGTGATCCAAGTTCAAATCCTACACTAAGATGTTTGCGTTTCACTTCGTGCTGATGACCTTTTCAACTCCAAGCTATGTCAACAGACACCCGCCTGTTTTCTTACTGAAACTCTATATAGTTAAGTTTAGTTTTTCAACTCTCCGTATATCCGTATATGTATCTTTGATACATCTCTGCCTGTATCTATAAGCGCGTGGTGTAATGGTTAGAGTCGTAGGAAATGGACTCCACGATGCGAGTTCAAATTCTGGACGAGACTGTTTGCATTTCACATAGCGCTAATCCATTGAGAAAGGTATGCCTGCATCTATTCTCCCTCTAGCTATGGGTAAATAGTAGGGCAGACTGGACTCTTTAACCTTGGCTAGGTAACCTGTCTAGGAGAAGGAAAACCCCGAATTCAAACCTGTTAAACTCCGCTTAAGAAATTGGCCTTGTGTCACATTCTGCTCGTGTGGAGGGGTTTGGTAAATATTTATAAGTGCTTTTTACAATTTGTTTGCGATTCTAATCATTATAGAATTAGGCGAGCCCACCGCACTAATTATGTAGGTGCATTTATTTCACTCGCGGGACTTTTTTCCAATCGTTTGCATTCAAAAGTACCGGTGCCATTCCTGATAATGGTTCTCCAGTGCATTCTGTTTTTCACTGCTGTTTCCCAGGTTTTGATATCAATTTCACATTTCTTGAGATTTGCTGTCTAGACATTCTTAAAATGCTACTTGGATACACCTCTAGTCCATTTTCTATTTTTTAATTTTTTTTATCTATCATTATACAAAGTATAATGAGCCTTTGTATAATGATGAACTTAAATAAAGAAAATGTTTAAATCCATTTTGTGCTGCATTGATCTTTGAAACTATCTGATTTTCCAATTTGGTTCAAATGTCAACCAACCACTGAATAGTTAAGATTTTATTTCTTTCTTCTTCTTCTTCTTCTTCTTCTTCTTCTTCTTCTTCTTCTTCTTCTTCTTCTTTCATTCTTCTTCTTTTCTTCTTCTTCTTCTTTCATTCTTCCATTCTTCTTCATCTTCTATCCTCATCAACCACTTGAATTGTTTTGCATGAATCCACAATTCAATAACAACCCTCAATTGGTTGTTACCAATTGCATAAGAACATCTGCAACCCTCTTCCTCATCTTCAAATTTCTCATCTCCAATTACCAACGTTTTTATTAGGACACTTTTTCCTAATGTGATCCTTCGAACTGCACATCCAGCATCGTCTAATTTTATCCCTATTACCTATCGCTGAATGCACCTTTTGTAATATATTGTCTGATCAGTGCACCCAAGGACCAAGCTGAATAGCAAGTGCATTGGGGGTCAGGTGCAGCCTGGAAACGAAAAAAAGGATGTGGCCTTGACCTGATCTTTTGCACCTGGAAATGCAGGTGAACATTTGACATAATTTAGGTGCAGAAATCTGTAGGTGTAGCCCATAGCCAATGAAAACAGCCTGCGTGGGCGAAGAGGCGTGTCTACAGAAAAACTGCGTCGGTGTCACTAACAAAGAGGCATGACACCGGGGGTCAGACTACAATAAGAGAATCCCGTAGAGATCGATTAGACAGACAACGATCAGGTTCGAGGTCACTTGAAAAGAACTCCCGAAGGCTCTACGTTTCCGTAACCCTGCCAACAACCGAGGGAATAAACATCTCATCTTACATTTTCCTAAATACAAGTGTCTGTGTTCTTTGACGGGTCCAGTGTGTAACACTTTCTCTGTGCAACTCTTTCGTCTCTACCCCTGTGCCTGCTAAAAATGTCTAATTGTATTCTTATGCATCCTTATTCTTCACCTATCCTCAAAGAGAACTTTTTATATGCACTTTCTAATGTTTTTAATTCACTTCTTAAAACGGTTAGCTTAATTTCGGGGTCTCTTACGGCATGCCAACCCTTGGGTTATTTTATGGTGAAAACGTTTTGCATTATTCATTCTTGTTGGATATTCAATTTTTTTATCAAACAGAGTTCTTAAACATATTTTTAAAAGCTCATTTTTTTATCTAATTAACTCATAGATGGGACGCGGGTGGACCTGGTAGTAATGGCAATGAAGGGGTACTCCACACTCCCCAGCAGTTTCAGAATCGGAACCTCAATATTATATGCAGTTTAACGTCAAACCTAGTATATAAGATCCTCAGCCACCGGAGTTCATAGGAGAAAGTCGTTCATAGTTATTCAGCTATATTACCTGAATGATAAACTTTGAGTAAAGTGAAACGTATATTCATAGTGTTTCAAATTTGATTTCCGTATTTACATCACATTGTTATCATTTTTCCCTGTCTCCAATTCTGATTCTATCTATTTACATCAGTCTATTCAGGGATCACCGAACGTTTTTTCACGTTCATTGTTCAATACTTGCTTGCCAGAACGAAAACTCTGAGAAAAAGATGTAAAACAAAATGTATTTTTCCATGTTATATTCATGGATGAGTGGCGTAAGATGCACAAAAACAAAATTAAGCAACATTTATTTTCAAAACATTATTAAAGAACACAACATTAGCAGAAATGTCTAGTGAGATTTGTGAAACTGAAGTTTGCCTTTCAAGATATCATAAATGTTTGGTTTGGAATTGCTACATCCAATCAAGAGAATTGCTTTCAGATGTTTATCAGTTAATTTCGCTTGATGGATGGATTCCGTAGTCAAATCCATTAACATGATATTTGAATTTAAATGGTATCAGAACGACACACGTCCCGTACGTTTTAACAAACAAATTCAAGTACTGTCGGCGGGCCTGATAAAATGGCTTCGCGGGCTGGATCCAGCCCACAGGCCGTAGTTTGGTGACCTCTGGTAAACATGAGGAGAAAAAGAAAGGTATCTAAAAATGACAGGTGTTGACTAAAAAAAATTAGACAGTTTAGACAAACTCCTACAAAATACATGCACATCAGGATTGTTACATAGTTAGTAGATCCCTAATACTTTTTTAAGGTATTGTAGATATCATAATGGCGATTACTACAGCTGATGGCCTTGAGAGTGAGTGACAGCGCTTGACCTCACTCTGACCTTGCTTTGCGGGGATGGATCGTGAGAACTGGAAGCCATGGAAGACCCTGTCTTCCGGTTTAAGGATATAGTCAGTTTAAGTCAGTTAGCAGTTAGCAGCTCGAAGGTGTAAGTCGCATTTCTATGCGCATCCTGTCATCTGCGCAGATTGTCTGGGTGAGGGATTTATAAATAAAGTAACATCAACGTAAATCGAAGTCTTGTGATTATTACCTAAAAACTAACAATGACACAGGGCTTCTGATAAGGAGCGATCCCCAACAGAAACCAGACCCGAAGTCCCCAAGAAACACCACGACAAGACCAGACCAAGATGTTAGAAGATAGACGATCAGAATAGCAAAGCCGGCCAGAAGAATAGACGACCAGAGTAAGAAGTAAAGAAAGGTATATAACGTTATATGCTGATTTGGTACTGTGAAAAGACCAGTATATAACAAGGATAAAAGAAAGGTAATCCATTATGTATAGATTCATTTGGTGACATTATAACAATCAGTCTACATTTTATGACTGATGAAACTTTTCATACAGTTGCCAACCAATCAGAACAAATGCTTTCATCATTGTTAATTATTTTCCCGCCCTGCAAACATGTAGCACACATAATTACTCATCGCTCAACTTAATTACTTCTATTCTGCCAGAAATTAATTGTATTAATATTTGGATTAAATGAATCAAAACTACATAAAAATAACTGCTAGAAATAATAGCAAGGCAGGATATTTTAGCTATTGTACGCGCACCGTCAAAAAGCAATGCCGGCAAGTATCTTCTTATAATAATGGAGATTGTGCGTTTTTCTGTCTGTAACCGAAACTGTATCACTACCCAAGTCACAATTTCTTTAGTTATATATGTCACATTCACCATGATTTCATTTTTGTTTAAACATCAATTATTAATAAAAATTGTTTCATATCTTTAATACTCTTTGCCTTATCTACATACTAATAGCACCCAATAGTATTTATATATACAACAAAATAGCCGTTTACAGTGTGAATGGGAAGGCTAATTTGCATATTGATATAAAAAAAATTGTTTTTAATAAATGTGTTTGGTATTATTGATTTCTAACTGTTTAGTTTTATCTTACTGAATATGTGCAAAAGTCTCGGTGATAAATCTTTAAAGAAATCCATTAACAAAAGGAAATATTTGTAATTTTATTATTTACTTCCCATTTTAACTAAATAGTTAAATTAGGAAAATTTAGCAATGAAAGACGGATGTGATGGAAGAGTAAGTTTCAGTTCTATTTTTGGATTGTACCTCACTCTGTTTCAAATCTTTTTATCTGCATTCTTATTTAGTTTCATTAGCCTTTCTAATTTAATATAATATTTTATTACATTAAAACGTAAATACTTGCAGCCGGAGGGTGCATATATTTGCTAGTATGATTAATAAAATATATCGATTAATATTATAAAGGGTGACTCAATAAAAAACAGAATTTGGGATCTGTTCTTTTTTTATTTTTTGTTTGTTTTTTTTGTGCTGGTAGTTTGCATCAGTAATTGTATATATACAGGGTGACCCCCGCCCCACTCACACACACACACAAAAAAAAAGACAGAATTTGGGTTCTGTTTGGCGGGGTCACTCTGTATAATAAACGTCAAATTTTGTGTGTCTCCTTGTTTTGAAAGATAACGCAACTTCTGAACGTGTCTTTAACAAATGCGACGGAAAATTCCAGATGCATCCTGGGATATTATAGGAGTTAAGAAGACTTGACCTTGGGCTTCCTTTGTGTCAACCCAGGAGCAATATATAGAGAGTGTATGTTTATGGAGATGCGTGGCAAAATAGTTACCATCGTATGAAACGGACGGCAAAACGAGTTGAAATCCTGAACGAGGCCGTTTGCAGTTGATATAGCACAAATACCCCTGGAAAAGCTATGTGTCTAAATATTGTTCCTCTAGCTATGGGTAAATAGCAGGGCAGACTGGGTTCTTTAAATTTAGGTAACCAGACTAGGAGAATGAACACTCTGAATTCAAAAACTGTTATATTGCACTTAAGAATTTGACCATATCCCGGTCCTATAGAGGGAGTGGTACACACACACACTCACACACACACACACACACACACACACACACATATATATATATATATATATATATATATATAAGGAGCTGATGGTAGGTGTGGCGCTCCACCTCGGACGCAAAAAACTATCTCCTTGGTCTAGCGCTAGTGAAAAGGGGATAGACGCCCTCGCTGTCTGGCTGAATCCGACGACAATATATATATATATATATATATATATATATATATATATATATATATGGTGGGGGCGTAATTCCATATCAAATCATCCAGATAAAAGTAAAATTGTCACCCACCTCTTCAATTTTTCTGAAATTTTGGGGGGACTATGTTAACATGGCGACATTTTGTAATCTATTTTTGTCTGTAAAATGAGTTCTAGTGCTTCCCTACTACTAAAAATTGGTTTATAAAAACATTTTTACACATGAAATCCAAAAATTTATTGATGATTTCTGATTTTTTCCTAGCAAGATCAATATCCCGACATCTATAAAATAATGTATTTTCTATTATTATTTCACATATATTGAATATTATTTGTACCACACAGATAGTTTGATATTTGTTCAGAACTGGAGCTACAACATCAGTTAAAATTTTGCAAATCAGGAATCATTAATAATTTAAAGTTGGTTAACTGTAAGGCTTTTTTAACAGCATTTTCAGATTCCTCCGGCTAAGATGCTCTTAGAAACCAATTTTCAGGAGTAGGGAATTTCGAGAACTCATTTTACAGACAAAAATTTTCGTGACCTCCATGAAATTTGGAGAGCTAAAATCGACATAACTTTTTTGTAATTGAAAGCTCAAATTTTGGGGATTGGTTAACTTTATCATAATTCACACTTGTACAAAATTACAGAAAAATGGAAGGTTGTGGTGACATGGCCTGGATGATTTGACATGGAATTACCCATATATATATATATATATATATATATATAAGAAAGTTTTATAGAAAAACAAGATGTTAAAAATTTTTGCTGACAGATATCTGTTTCGACATTATGAATATGTCTTTTTCAAAGCAACATTGTAAGCGGAAAAACGAAATGAATATATCAGTAATTACGAGGCACAGAACGCTCTCGATCAGTACCGGATTTTTTTTTTAATTGTTTAAAAATACATATGTTTTGTTAAAAATAAAATAACATCATTTAAAATGCGAGTTTAACATCATTGCAGATTCATGTTGCTGGACTTGTTACATTTTTAAACTTTTATTTGTAACCGGGACATTTTCCTGAACTTTATATTCATATACATTTTTACTACAAACTCTTTTGAGCTTTTTATGATAAAAATGCTTAAACATTTTAAAAATAAAATTTATTTTATTTTTAACAACACATATGTATTTTTTTTAAATTAAAAAAAAAATTCCGGTACTGATCGAGAGCGTTCTGTGCCTTGTAATTACTGATATATTCATTTCGTTTTTCCGTTTACAATGTTGCTTTGTAAAAGACATATTCATAATGTCGAAACAGATATCTGTCAGCAAAAATTTTTAACATCTTGTTGTTTTTCTATAAAACTTTCTTACATATTGTCGGATTCAATATCCATTTTTACCTTCTATATATATATATATATATATATATATATATATATATATATATATATATATATATGAGTAAAGAAATAACAAAAGACTTAGAGATTTAGGATTATAGTCTATTTCAGGGAGCTTAGACAAATAGTCTAAATCGCATCTGATGAGTCGGGAGATTTAGACTATTTGTCTAAGCTCCCTGAAATAGACTATTATGCTAAATCTCTTTTTGTTATTTCTTTACTCATATATTTGCTCTGTGACTCTAACATTAAGAGCACACATTGAGCTCTCAAACTGCGACTTGGTTTTGTTTAAATAAAACTCTTGTGTCGTAAGGAAGATTTCTTCTTTGGACTTTTGGATTATATATATATATATATATATATATATATATATATATATATATATATATATATATGTGTGTGTGTGTGTGTGTGTGTGTGTGTGTGTGTGTGTGTTATTGTTTTGTTTTTAATCCAGATACAATTCTCAGTCACAATGAAAAAGATGTAAGCCATCTTCAAAAACAGGAAAGGTCTTCGAGTTATCAAAATCTGCTAAGGGCCGCTCTAACTTCCCCTGGTGGTTAGATAAGTATAAATGGATTACATAAAGTATAGTATGAATTTCATATTTCAAACGAAAATGATACATGCGTACATAGAAAGGAAGGCGCACTTAGCGTGATGGTTATCGTCGAAGGAAATAGAATCGGTGACCCAAGTTCAAATACTACACTAAGATGTTTGCGTTTCACTTCGTGCTAATGACCTTAGCTACTCGAGGTGGCTTAAAGTCGGTATCAGCCAATCAGCGAGGGAGTCTATCCCCTTTTCACTAGCGCTAGACCAAGGAGATTGTTTGGGCATCAGAGGGGGAGCGCCATACCTACCATCAGCTCCTTACTTTACCGCACAAATCCCTGTGCTACTCATACGCTGAGTTGGCGAGGACCGGAATCGAAATAGGAACCATGTGGTTTCTAGCCGAACGGTCTACCGACTGAGCTAACCCGGCCCTTTTGCTACTCTAAACTATGCCTAATAGTAAGATATACAGGAGTTTTCATCAGCTTGGTAAATTAAGCAGTCAAGGAGAAGGGTAATTGTATTCAAACTAAGTGCATTCTGTTTAAAAGTTGACCTTGTGTCAAATCACGTCCGACGGAGGTTTTATATATATATATATATATATATATATATATATATTATATATATATATATATATGTGTGTGTGTGTGTGTGTGTGTGTGTGTGTGAAAATGAAATGGAAATTAATCCGACAGTGTGAATATGATATAATGAAAAAACAAAAGATGTTTACAACTGCATGGGCTCATCAGGAGAGAATGTGCAAACCGTTTCGGGGCCTATCTCTCGACGGTTTAAAAAGCAACACCGGCCCTACCTCACTGATATGAGGACCCTCGCAATATAATGCATCGACCGCACGTGGGTCGATCATCAACAAAAATAAGACGGGAAAAATGACCGTTAGCAAAAACAGAACGCTGCTAGTCAAACGTTGGAATTAATCAAAAAATGCACTGTCTATATTAAAAATAATATGAATTTTATTTAAAAATAAAATGAATTTTATTTTTAAAATAAAATGAATCTCATTTTTAATTTTAAAAATAATCAGAAGCATTATAGTTATAAAATAAGACTCAAAAAAGTCTGATGTAGAGTTATTTAAAAAAGTGTAAATATGTATAAAAAGTGTATATAAAATATCAAAATTATTGACCGACCCATGTGCGGTCGATGCATTATATTGCGAGGGTCCTCATATCAGTGAGGTAGGGCCGGTGTTGCTTTTTAAACCGTCGAGAGATAGGCCCCGAAACGGTTTGCACATTCTCTCCTGATGAGCCCATGCAGTTGTAAACATCTTTTGTTTTTTCATTATATCATATTCACACTGTCGGATTTGTTTTTCATTATATATATATATATATATATATATATATATATATATATATATATATATATATATATATATATATAAGTGTTCCATATAGACGTTTTTCGAAGTTTACTTCTCATCAGTGTGGCTTTACTATTAACAGCTACTTCTAGCCAGGATCGAAACCTGACTGAATTTTCGTCTGCCAAGTGTTTTACCAGTGCGGCTATTAGGGGCTGTCAATTTTTGAGTGAACAATTAATTGATACATCCCTATGTGGATTTTTTTTTATAAACACCAGAGGACTCCAGACTTGTAAACAGTCGAGTTTCAGCTTTTATATATATATATATATATATATATATATATATATATATATATGTGTGTGTGTGTGTGTGTGTGTGTGGTGTGTGTGTGTGTGTCATTAATCTGTTCCAGCTCACCCAGCCCAAAAGAAAACTATCTTTTTTTAAAATTAGAAACATAGCACTGTATTGTAAAAAAAAAAACATAAAATAGCTTGTAATGAATTTTGTGCTGTAATATGTTTTCATGTTTATTTTTTTATAAATTATATTTTTCTTTGGCGGAATAAATTTGGAATCTTAAATGTTCTACAGGACATATTAACATAAGCGAATCTGAAGCTCGCTCGTACATAACATTTTAGGTCTCAACATAAATCAAAAAATCAATGGAGTAACGGATCGTACGTTAACGTGTTGTATACTCCCTTTCCTTACTTTCTTACTTCTATTCTTCTAGCGTCTCTTCTAGCGTCTGGGCTTCGTCTTGGGGACTTCGTGTCTGGTCTTCCATTTGGGGATTTTTCTTTATCAGAAGCCCTGTGTCATTGATAGTTTTTAGATAATAACACAAGACTTCGATTTAACTTAGATCATATTTTATTTCTGAAATCCCCACCGGACTATCTGCGCAGATAGAGTCGGCATCGTGCATAACACGACTTACCACCGTCGTAGTTTTTGGCCGATCTGACTAAACAAATCTCTTTCTAATCTAAACCGGAAGAGGGTCTTCTCCACCGATTCTCACGGTATCCACCGGAAGGATCAGGATGAGGTCAAGCCTTGTCACTCATCTACACTACTGTACATAAATATTAGGATCTAATAACTATGTAACAAACGTACCTCTTTATTATTTTCCGCTGAAATAATGTAGTATTTATCCAATCCTTTCATCATGCGCAGATTGTGACACGAGGTCAATTTTTAAGCGGAGCACAACTGGTTTGAATTCAGAATTTTCTTTTCTTAGACTGATTACCATAAAGTGAAAATACGTAGAATCGACAAGTAAAATCGGGAATGATAGTTAGATTCATACTTTTTTCAATGTATTAGCGCTATGTGAAATGCAAAGGGCCTCGTCCGGCATTTGAACTCGAATCGCTGGGACAATTTCCAACGATGATAAACGTTATGGTAAGTGCAACTTCCTGATGAAATATGGTGTTAATGATACACAAATTCAACTCAGACGGACCCGTTGCATTTACGTTTTTCCTACCCTGTGCTTACCTAATTCATCCTAAATTTCGTAATCTCCGGCTGTCCTTGTACTGAAATTCCCAAGAACAACGATTTCCTCTGCCTTTAGGAAAAACACATTTTAGAGCGAGGGAGGAAGAATCTTGTTATATTCAGAATCGCATATGGTTGGAACTACGCACTAATTAGTGCAACATATCTTCCATTCACTAACATGACCTCACATTGACGTAAGTTTGTTTATTCCAAATGCAAATTCTTGAAGTCTTTCAACAAGATCATTCTGAACTACCAATCAAGCAACAATCTAACTACCCACCTTCTCTTCTCATCTCTTCCAGTAAAAAGTGTAAACATCAGAAATTTATCTTGTTCATTTCTTCACGCATTCCTTCAGAAAGTGAGATTATCTCCAGATTGTAGAGCTACACTTCATTTAGCTACTGAGGTCGATCTTTTTTCCGGAAATTCTGAGGAAGAAGTGTCTTACCACATCCTCATAGTCAAACAGCGACCTATATATATATATATATATATATATATATATATATATATATATAAGCAATTGGTAATTTGCTTAAAGCATTGTTAAGTATGTTATAATATATTAATATTTTGAAGGCCAATACAATGCATATGAAAAATAAAAACAAAAAGATGTTATTTTTGTCTTATCGATTTCGAAGCATGAACTTCATCATCAGAAAAGAAACTCTGATGATGAAGTTCATGCTTCGAAATCGATAAGACAAAAATAATATCTTTTTGTTTTTATTTTTCATACGCATTGTATTGGCCTTCAAAATATTAATATATATATATATATATACCAACCGCTCCGTACTAGTAGAAAATGGCACAAGGTCAATTTTTTCAGCAGAGTTTAACAGCTTTGAATCGAGTTTTCCTTCTCCTAGACTAGTTGCTTAGTTAAGGTTAAAGATCCCAGTCTGTCCTACTATTTACCCATAGCTGAAGGCAAAATAGTTGATTCATACCTTTTCCAATGATATTAGCGTTATGCGAAAAAGCAAATAACCTCGTCCAGGATTTGATCTCGGCTCACTGAGTCTATTTCCAACGACGATAACTATTCGACCACATTGCATTTCCCATTGCGCTAATACCATTCATTGGGAAAGATATGAATCCACCTATTCCTCCTCCAGGAGTTCTCCAAGGTTTGTGAGCCCAGTCGGTCATATTATTTACCATAGGTAGGGGAAGAATAGCGAGATTCTTATCCTTCCCAAGAGTATTAGCGCCACAGCATTGTCAAGGAACTGAACTCAGCTAGCTGTGTCCATTTATATGAGCCATAACCAGTACGGTACGAGCGCTTCAATAATGTATGTTTCATTTTATACGTAATTAAAAACCAGGAAAATCAGCACATCATAACATTTTTTTTATTTGAGCAATTCGTTTAAAGTGCCTATTAAAAATAAGCCTATTTACTGTCCAATTTATAGATTGATATAATTTTGTTGAGTATTCTTTCGAGTTGAGCATAATTTTTGAATCCCGCAAATTCTTATAAGAAATGTTTATAAATAACAACAACGCTTATAACTAATGTTTATTGGAATTATCCACTACTTCCGAAATAGAATCATTAATATCATCATGGTAACATTACAATTTTTTGTCATAATAAACCTTCATGATTATATTATACTTACAAATATATGTACCCGCGTGCAAGTATTTAAGTTTTAATGTAATATAATATATTAGATTAGAAATACTAATGAAAGTAAATAAGAATGCAGATAAAAAAGATCTAAAAGAGAGGTGTGTATAATCGAAAAATAGAACAACTGAAACTTACTCTTTAATCACTCCCGTCTTTCATTGCTAAGTTCTTCTAATTTAACTATTTAGTTAAAAAAAGGAAGTAAAGATTAAAATTACTGTTATTTTTTCTTGTTAAGGGATTTCTTGTTAGATTTATCCCCGATATTTTTGCTCCTATTCATTAAGATAAAACCAAACAATTAGAAATCAATAATAATAAGCACATATTTATTAAAATCTAATTTTTAATATCAATATGCAAATTAGCCTTCCCGTTCATATTGCAAACCTCTATTTTCTTGTACATATAAGTACAAATGAATGTTATTAATATGCAGATAAGGCCCACAGTATTGATAATGTAAAATAATTTTATTAGTAATTGAGATTCAAATAAAAAATAAAATCATGGATTGTGACGTAAATAACAATGGTAGTTGTAACTATAATTTCCCTTACAGACACATAGACACACGTTCTCCATTATAATAAGATTAGCTTTATAATACTGTAAATATATTTAACCCCTAACAATAGTAAAGATGTTATAACCCTAATGATAATAAATATTTATTTTCCTATTTGCCGTCGTTTTTCCCAGCACAAGTACATTCAGCGATCATCTATACATATATGAAGGGCAGTTGTATGCATGTATGTCCGGAGGAGACTATGAAAATAAAACAATTAACGACAATGTAAATATATATATACATATTCACTATCACCAGATCTTGCTTTTTGTGAAGAAATAATGAAGATTTTATTTATATCTGGAAAGATATTTAAAAATTAGGATTTGAATAGTGAGAAAAGGGAAAATCATTGGTGACGTTCATGATTAAAACATAAATCAATAATGTAAGACCAAAACAATCATTGGATCTGTGAGACTATCTTTTTATTATCCCTCTTCTACCTATGCAATGCCGGGTAGCTGCTTCTAGTTTAATATCAACGTTAAGAAAATATCTGCAAAAGAAGAGTTAACTATGATTCAGTATATTTTCACTGAAAACACATTTTTATTTATGACTTAATTTACCTGATATTGTCACATTCCAGTCGCCTTTATTTTAGAACCAGGAAACAAAAATGATTTTAAAAAGATCATGATTAATTACAAATATGATAAATTTCTTTACATTTTAAATAGGTTATTTGAAACCAGTATAAAAAAAATGATTCAAACTTAGACATGAATTTTAAATTAACTATCTGTGATAATCTATTTTTAAAAACATAATCACATGATTGATAGCTAAGACTCCAATTACTAATACCGATTTTAAAAAATAAAATAAAATAAAAATGATGACAGAAGGAAGTAAAGGAAGAATATTGAAATCAAGTTGACATTCGAGATTTCATGAATTGTTTTATTTACAAAGTGTTTTCAAAAGACATTAAGAAATAAAGGAATTCTAAATAGAACATTATATTTCTTTAGAATAATTAGATTCAACATATCAATTAGATTCACTCAAATTAGACTTGATCCTGGGTTCCAACATTTTAGTTCCAATATTTCATGCTGATCCTGGGTTCCAACATTTTAGTTCCAATATTTTATGTTGATCCTGGGTTCCAACATTTTAGTTCCATATTTTTGTTGATCCTGGGTTCCAACATTTTAGTTCCAATATTTCTTGTTGATCCTGGGTTCCAACATTTTAGTTCCAATATTTCATGTTGACCCTTGAGGGCTTATATTAATACCTGGATATTCCACCATATTAATTGCAAAGAAAGGATACTTGAAACCCTTATTAAAATCCAGTACGCAAAGATCTGAGATTTGAAATATATTTTTAACAATTTCATGAATCTTTCTATGCAGAAAAGAAGTTCACAGGTTACCTGGAAATTAACTTGCCTTCAGTCTTGCCAATAATATTGTAGCCATCATGAAGGAATATTTTGATATATTTTTTGGACTTGTCAAAAGAAGAGAACAATTTTACTGATGTCGGCTAAGGTTGTAGAAGACACTGACTGCACCTCTGCAAAGGGGAAAGAACCACTACCCACACTCAATTGAGACACCTTTTATTCGTGGTGGTGACTCGAAATCCTAATGACTATGCAGTCCATGACACGCAACACTCCATTTTTCCCCTCACTTATGCTAGACGGGCGGTCGGAGAAGCCCCCTTGGATCAATCGGCTGGTCATATCAAGCCCTAGAAACTATATGATTGTCACGAGCGTATCGCTCTTATGGAAATCCCCCTACATTTTTATCATATATGTATGAAGGGGGCGGCTGATGGTATGAGTGTTCTGGGTATGATGTTAAACTGCTGAGGTTCCAGTTCTGGAGATCTGGGAAGTGTGTAATACCCCTTCATTTCTCCCAGGTCCACTCTGAACCTGTGTAGGAGCACCGTTAAGGATCCCATCTATGTTTCTTTAAAAAACGAGTTTAAAAATAAATTGAATACCCAACAAGAATGAATAAAACAAACGTCTTCGGCATAATATACTCCTATATTTGATATGCCGTAATATTAAAAAAACCAACCAACATTTTACAATGTGTTTTCTTTTGGTCGAACAACCTCTGTAATTCATTTTTTTAAAATTCAGTATGAAACTGCGCTGTCGTCTTTCTTTTAATATCTTACCACAGAGATTAATTTGGAATTTTTTAAAAAGTTGTAGAGTGCTACATCTGAGAATTTATTTGCATGGTGCTGCACTTGCACAATCTTGTGTCCCACCAGAAAAAAAAACAGTTAAAAATGTATCCAGATTGGCTTCATTTTGTTTTCAAATCTACACTAACGCTGTAGAATCTACGTATAAATTCTTGTTCACTGCCTTCTGTAGATATGTATATTTGTGTAGGTTTATAATAAGGTTTTGCGTGTATGTATTTACCCAACCTCCCCATCATATTTTTAGCGGAGTAGAGCTGGTTTGAATTCAGAGTTTTTTTTCTTCTACGCTAATTACATAAAGAAGCATGAGAATCCACATGCCCAACTGTTGAACCATGTGAATTGGTGCGAAGTGAAAAGCATATAAAATCGTCAAGGATTTGAACTCTGGTCGTTGATTCTGTTTTATACGATGCTAACCGTTACAAATAATTGTATGTATGTACGTGTGTATGTATGTGTGTGTATGTATGTACACAACCTCTACGCCCTGGGCAGGAGGTGGCACAAGCTCAAATTTTTAAGCGGAGTTATAGCTAGTTTGAATTCAGAGTTTTTTCCCCTAGACTGGTTGCCTAAACAGAGTGAAAGGAAAGAAATATTCCCCTTCTATTTAACATACGGATTCTTGCTTTTTATAATGACATGAGCAAGAAATGAAACACAAATAGTTTCGTCGAGGATTTGCACTCGAATCATCGATTCAATTTTCTCCAACGATAACAGTTACGCAAGGTGTGTGTGTGTGTGTGTGTGTGTGTGTGTGTGTGTGTGTGTGTTGTGTGTGCGCGTGCGTTTTTTACGGTATATTGTCTTCCCATCATGTATCAAATTACCTACTATGCATGTTGTCCTATTATGTTTTTTTTTAATGTCAATGGAAGTCAAATTACGCCATTCCTATTAAAGTGAGGTAGAGATGTTGATACGAAGTTGGAAATAATTTCATAATATGTGGGTAGGATACTTGAGATGAGATCAAGCTACCATACTTTTCTTCTCCAGCATAGGGATAGATTAAACCTTGTCAGCGATACTTAGAATACGCTGACTATATCCTCTATAATGGTGTAAGCGGCCCTCCGAGAAATGTCGAGGCTCCAGTTCTAGAGTTATTAGTAGCTTGAAGTACTTATTCATTCTCAAGTCCACTCTGAACCCAAGTGGGTGTACCTGTTAGGGTTCCGTCTATGTGCCATATAGATATGTTAGATAGGAATACGTGAAAACACATAACCGTGTACCAAAAGAAAAACTCTTCAGGAACAAAAACACCGAAATATAAATAAATAGGATCCTAACACGTACTACCACTCCGGATCAGAATGGACCTCGGAGTAACGGTGATAAAGGGGTACTACAGAAGGGGTACTCCAGAATTGGGACCTCATTGTAGTGAGCTTCCAATTATGGAGCTCTGAGAAGTGTGTAGTACCCAGTGCAGTTTAATGTCATACACAGTTCACTAAGATCCTCATCGTCAACCTTCTAACATAAACATGATAAAAATGGTTGGGGTTGTCTTACTAGCAATAGGGTCGGGACAATCTTATAACTTCTTGGGCTTGATTGGACCTGCCGATTGATTGGGGTGGGGGCTCTCCGACTACCCCTCTAGCCCGAGTAAGAGCCAAAGTAGGGTGCTGCATGACATGGACTGCACAGCTACTTGGGTTCCGTCTTTAAGCATCATGGATCGCCACCGACTGTAAACAAGTGGCCCCAATAGGAGAGGGGGTCATCCATCTGCCAAGATGCAGTCGGAGTATTATACAGTTCCAGCCGACAGGGATATATTAGAATTTCGCATAGTAAAATTGGAAAAAGTAAGAATCCAAATATTCTCCCTCCAGCTATGGGTAAATAGTTGGCTCTTTAATTTTGCTTAGGCTACCAGAATAGGAGAAGAAAAACTATATATATATATAAAGTGATTTTTTTTCAGAATTTTTGTTGCATATATATGTCATGTTGAATTTTCTGTATCGTTAAAATTTCTGTATCTGTTTTGTTTTCATGAAACATACTATTATTAAAATTGTTTCATTAAAACATTTTGTCCCTGATTTTTCCCGAACATCACCAGGTAATTCTGCTGGTAGAATCTACGTTCACTAACATTTGTCAGTGTGCATATGTTTCTGTTTATTTGAAATCATCACACCTTTAATGGCCTCCAGCCTGACAGACAAGCAAAAATCGTTTTTCTAATTAATGAACTTGTTGCTTATTTGATCGATTGGATATGTTCCCTCCTCACCCAACAATCATCTATCTTTCCCTTTCACTCTTTTACTCTCTGTCTGTCTGTCTGTCTGTCTCACTCACCCACTTTCTCTCTCTCTCTCTCTCTCTCT
This sequence comes from Doryteuthis pealeii, assembly GCA_023376005.1. Classification (NCBI taxonomy): domain Eukaryota; kingdom Metazoa; phylum Mollusca; class Cephalopoda; order Myopsida; family Loliginidae; genus Doryteuthis; species Doryteuthis pealeii. The sequence continues at coordinate 116,500,932 of CM042140.1, forward strand.
CTCTCTCTCTCTCTCTCTCTCTCGCTCTCTCTCTTCCCGATTTTATATTTTCAAATCTGAAATTCAGCAGAAAATGTGCAAAAAGCTGAGCAATTTATATAATAAAGCTTTTTTCGATTTTATTTTGACAAGACATTATTGGTGAATGACAACAAGTGCGCTTCAGGTAACAGTGATCATCGTAGCAGTGGTGTCGGCAATCCGAGTTCAAATCCTTGCCGAGGCTGTTTGCCTTTTACTTCTCATTAATGTTCTTAGAAAAGGCATGAATCTATTTCATCTCCCCCTCCCCCCAGCTATGGGAAAATAGTAGGGCAGACTTCATTCTCTAGTCCGGGTAAGGCAATCAGTTTGGGATAAGGAATACTCTGAATTCAAACCTGCTTTACTCCGATTAGATACTGACCTTGTATCACATTCTGTACAGAGGGGTTGGGTAAATACAAACAAAGTAGTATTATCTGCGTTATTCGGACTACTGTCCCCATCTTCATTGTTATTTGTACAACGTTTTAGCCGATATGCCCTCCGGCCTTCTTCAGGTATTTCTTGTCGGACTCGGGAACCTTCTCGGACTCGGGAACCTTCTTTTCGAACTCGGGAACTTTCATGTCGCAATCGGAACTTTAAACCTAACCATTTATTTAGTCGACGGGGGCATCTTGTTCTCATTCCGCTAACCATATCTGGGGTAGGAGTTGTGTTAATTATTTTTCTAACTGCCTCTACTCGGGATTGAATTCGGGATCCAGAGATAACTGTCACTTAGATCTGTTTTAACCTAACTATCTTATCCACTAGGCCATGTGTCCAATTGAAGAAGGCCGGAGGGCATATCGGCCGAAACGTTGTACAAATAACAGTGATGGGGATAATAGTCCGAATAACGCAGATAATACTAATTTCCAAGCCTCATCTCAAACATTCAGAGAAATAACAAAGTACTTTTTTTGGTTTCCTAAACTAAAAACACTTTTGAGGACGTACAATATATTAAAAGAATAGTGCGGCACAGCTTCTTACCATAATCAAAAGAGTGGTTTTAGATGTGCTTAGATCATCTGAATATATATATATATATATATATATATATATATATATATATGTATGTGTGTGTGTGTGTGTGTGTGTGTGTGTGTGTGTGTGTGTGTGTGTGTATCTGTATATCCCAAGGCAGAAATAAACAATAGATGAAACGTTGAAAATTAGCTGAACGCTAAAGAGACCATTTTGAAGAATTTTCAACGTTTCATCTATTGTTTATTTCTGCCTTGGTAGATACAGATACACACACACACACACACACACACACACACACACGTATATTATATATATATATATATATATATATATATATATATATAATCCAAAAATCCGGAGAAGAAATCTTCCTTACGACATAGAAGTTTTTTTTCAAACGTGTCGCAGTTTGTAGAGCTCAATGTGTGCTCTTATTGTTAGAGTCACAGAGCAAATTCATAAGTAAAAATGTAACAAAAGACTTAGATTTTTTGCATTATAGTCTATTTCAGGAAGCTTAGACACAGTGTCTAGCACCTCCAAATCATCATCATCATCATATATATATATATATATATATATATATATAATTCAATTTACCTACGATTCCCCAAAATTTCAGAATTATCCAAATTACTTTGTATTGAAATATTAAATCTCTTTGTAATCCTCCTTCGTAAATAATTTTCTAAATATTTCTAGCACATAAACCACTTTCCAATAAAAAATCCATTAACTACAAAAAAATGACATCTGCCTTAAGGGGCAATATAACAATTACTATAAATCTCCCGTGTTCAATATCACTTACAATACCAATTCTAACACGACTGGTAAGTCAGTTATATTTTTTAAACATTAGCCTAGTTTGAACACCTATACTCAGTTATTCATGCTTAAAAAAACTTGATATTTTTATATTTTTAATCTTATATATATATATATATATATATATATATATATATATATGAAATTTAACATTTTGAAAAAACATATGATATTTGTTATGTAATTGCTGACAGTACTGTTTTGACCAAATCGATAAGTTGGTCTTCATCAAAGAGCGACATAGATGGGACTTTTACACCTTGAAGACTTTCATCTATAACTTTACGGACTTATCAACGCCACAAGTAAATTTTGGAGCTCTAACATCTTTTTTCAAATTACACTGTGGACCTGTATATTTTTTAACAGCTGAAATATATACTATACTATTTTGATACCCACTTTACATTTTTATATACATTTTTACAGCAAACTCTTTTGAGATTTACTATAAACTATAATGCTTCTGATTTTTAAAAATTAGAACATGCATTTTTTCAAAAAAATTTCAGCGGTTGAATTCAGCGTTCGTTTCTGTGAACAGTCTTTTTAACGGATAGCTTTCTTCCCATCTATGTCGCTCTTTGATGAAGACCAACTTATCGATTTGGTCGAAACAGTACTGTCAGCAATTACATAAAAAACATCATATATTTTTTCAAAATGTTAAATTTCATACTGCCGGATTAATTTCCATCTATTTTTCATATATATATATATATATATATATATATATATATATATATGAAGATATGAGGGTTGGAGTGAAATCTGACAGTATGAGGTGAGGTAAAAGGAAAAGTGAACAAAAATCAGGACTCAAACAAGTCCAAGTAGGGGAGAAGAATTTCGTCTTTCTCACGTCCTGAAGATGTTCTTCGCGTGAGAAGGACGAAATATTTCTCTCCTACTTGGACTTATTTGAGTCATTATTTTTGTTCACCTTTCCTTTTACCTCACCTCATATATATATATATATATATATATATATATATATTATATATATATATATATATATATACTAGCAAATATATGCACCCTCCGGGTGCAAGTATTTAAGTTTTAATGTAATGAAATATCGTATTAAATTAGAAATGCTAATGAAACTAAATAAGAATGCAGATAAAAATATTTGAAACAGAAGGGGGTATAATCGAAAAATAGAACAACTGAAATTTACTCTTCCATCACTCTCGTCTTTCATTGTTATTTTTTCTCATTTAAGTATTTAGTTAAAAGAGGAAGTAAAGAATAACATGATACTTATCTTTTCTTGTTAATGGATTTCATTTAAAATTAATTGAAGAGATTTTTGCTTATATTCATTAATATAAAACCAAACAGTTAGAAACCAATAATACTAAGCAGATATTTATTAAAATTACATTTCTAATATCAATATGCAAATTAGCCTTCCCGTTCACATTGTAAAACCGCTATTTGTTGTATATATAAATATAATTGCATGTTATTAGTATGTAAATATGGTTAACAGTATAAATAATGTAAAACAATTTTATCAATAATTGAGGTTAAAATAAGGATAAATTCATGGTGAATATGACGTCAATTACTAAGGGAATTGTGACTTGAGTAGTGATTTAGTTTCGGTTACAGACAGAAAAACACACAATCTCCATTATAATAAGATATATATATATATATATATTATTATTATTATTATTATTATTATCTATATTTTAATTGAAGGCTATTACAATGCGTATATCGTATAAAATTCGATAATTATAGAAAATAATCATGACAAGCGAACTCGGAAAACAATGTGCGATGCGTAGAACATCGTACATACTGTTTTGACTTTATTAAGTCTCATCAGCGATGTATACTAACGATTCGATTTCCCCCCGACAGAAATCGAAACCGGGAGCCCAGCAAGCAGAGTCAGAGACTTTACCGCTCGGATACCGATACGCACCGCACAATCCATGCGAAATTAACCTGTCAATGATAATGATACGCCTCTACCATATGAGGTATGCGGACGTTGAGTGAATAACAACAAACCAGGCCTATGACCCGGCGAAGAAATAAGATTTTGGATGTTTGTTTTTAGAAGCATTGTTGAATAAATTATATATTATTATTTATATTTCTGCTTGAAGGCAATTACAATGCGTATATTGTATAATATTCGATAATAATAGAAAATAATCATGACAAGCGAACTCGGAAAACAATGTGCGATGCGTAGAACATCGTACAGCCTGTTTCGACTTTATTAAGTCTCATCAGCGATGTATACTAACGATTTCTCTCCGATAGAAATCGTAGGAGATTATGGACATGCCTATTCACATATATTGTATAGATGTGTACAATTCCTACGCTGATAATCGTTACGACTTGAGTGCCTACGATATTTGTTGTGTGTATGTGTACTTACGGACTGTGATGAAATCAAAAGTATGTAGTTGAATCTTTAATTTCCTTTTTAAATTGTAAATTTAGATGAAAACTCAGGCATATGATATAGTGACACTGTCATGTGTTACTTGTCCAAACGGTCTGCAACAATTAATAGATGGACATGTGCCACAGGTTGTTGTCTAAGGAAATAAACTCGGCGAACCAAGTTCCAATCCTACACGAGGTTGCGTTTCTTTTGCACTAATCCTCTTTGGTTTTGGTTGGTTGGTTAGTTTGTTTTAAGGCATATTAACCCCGGTGGGATATGTAATGCCAACATAGTTTAGAATTAAATTTATTTTGAAAGGTTACTCAATTTTTCATAAACGCATTTTTCCATTTAACCCATAGACGGGACCCAAATAGGTACTATCACTTCGGGTCGGAGTGGACCAAAGAGCAATGGTGATGAAATGGTGCTCCACATACCCACAGACCACCAAAACTTGAAACTCGCCATCTGTTAGTTTAACGTCATTCCCAGGACATTAAGAACCTCAGACACCGCCTTCTAGCACGTATATGATAAAAAAGGATTGGTGCTTTCCATAGGGGCAATAGTTCTGGGACAAGCATATAGGTGCTAGAGCTTGACGTTACCAGCTGATTGATCAGAGGGGGCCTCTCTAACCACTCATCTAGTCAAGTAAGGACCCAAGCGGAGTGTTGCATGCCATGGACTGTTCATCCACCAGGATTCCGTTTTTAAGTATCACGGGTCGCCACCAACAGCCAAATAGTGGCACCAGTGAGGGGGTCTTACCCCTCTCCAGAGGTGCAGTCAGTATATTCTAAAGCCCCACCGACAGGGCTAAATGCTCTTTAGAAAGGCATAAATCCCTCTTTTTCTCCAAATTACTATGAGTACATATTTTGGGAGACTGTGCTCTTTAGCACTGGCAAGGTGACCGATCTCAGAGTAGGAAAAACTATGAATTCACAATCAGTAAACGTGGGACAAGCAAATCCACTCCATAAAAAATAATACCCAGAACATACATGTTGTATGTATGTGTATAATTCAGACCACAGCACTGTTAAAATTTATTAAAATACTTAAACGTGTCATGAGGAATATGAGAAAACTTGACGTCACTTAGTCTTCAGAAAAAATATCAGTTACTTATGGTATTTTCATCTCGTGAGAAGAAAAGTATTATTATTAGTTTTTCACACCATTTTAACACGGTGAAACTTGAATAAAGGTTAATATTATCATCAAGGTGTTTGGACCATTCAAAAAAAAGAAACATTAAAATACACCTGATGATTTTTTAAAATGTTTTTCAACCTCCAAAAATAGTGAAAAATTATAAACGAAAACGATGTTTCCATTTTTGCACAATTGAATTAATTGATTTTTAACGTAGCCACGTACAAGTTACGCCAACAGCCTATTTTTTTTAATTCTACGAAAAATCAATTAAGAGTCAAATTTTCTCGAAAATTCCGATACTTATTCATCTTTATATTTAAAATAAGTTTTTCCTAAAATATATTAGGGGAAATATTATTTTACTAAGTCGACTCCCTCTTATTTAATTCTATGAAATTAGAACAAAGCTCGTACGATTTTTAATTTTGTCCATAAAGATAGGAGTTTGAATGATTAAATCAGAAGTTTTTAGAAAAGTTTTGAAGGTGCCTACTGTCGTAAAACAAATTAAATATCTCAGAGGATTGAGGTGAATATGATACGTTTTAAGTAAGTATTTTTTTAAATATCAAACGCTTTATTCTATTTAATTAATTTTCCCATCCCTTCAGGCTATATCTTTCAAAAATTAATATTACAACCGGCCTGAGAGCGTTTTTTTGCTTGTATATATAATGGAAAATCGGTCTGTATGTATCTGTAACCGAAAATAAATCTCTGTTTACGTCACTGTAATGTCAGGTATTAAGCAATTTCTTTAATGATTATCTAGTTTATAGTCAATATCATTACTACATAAAAAAATCCACCGCTATCATATATATATATATATATATATATATATATATATATATATATATATATATATATATATATATATATATATATATTATATATACTCAGAATGTAAGCATTCTTTGAGGGTCTGCAATGTCCGGTATTATTGATTTATATATAGTTACTTTTATTTTAATGTATATTTAAAGTTATCTAAGGTATAGACTCGTCACATAACCTTCCAATTACGTTGAATTTTAAGATTTTTTTTGTATTCAACTGTATATCCGGTTTATTTTAGCACATGTAAAAAAAATATTTTTTACAAAATTTTGGAGGTCAATAAAATGGAGATTAAATCTTAAAACAGTATATTTTTTACGCTAAAATTAAAATACAAAAATTAAAAAATATTAAGATATTTTACTTAAAATATTCTAAGTGAGTTTAGTTTTCTTTCCTACCCTCTAAGTTTTTGTTTACATTTTTTACGCTGTTTTTTACAAACTATATTTTTCATTATTCAGCATTTTATTAATCAAAATAAAAGGAATAATGTTTTTCTTTTTTGTTGGGAATGATTTTCTTATGAGAATTTGGCGCAACAAGTCGCAAGTTTGGTTCAAGAATAGGAAAATAAATGTTACAAAGATCAACTTTACCAACTGAGTCGTATACAGTCAATATTTATTCAACATTTAAAAAAAAAAAATTTACTTTCATTTTTAATACAAAAACTATTTACGGTTGTTATTTTTTATTACTGATATTATTTTGCATCAATATACTTATTTAAATTAATTGTAGCGAAGTAGTTAATTGTTAGTAGTATTTTGTTCATTGTTTAAACAATATGCATTCATTCAAGTTTACTTTTATTCGGTATTAAATTGTCCAACTAGCTTTTTACTCTTAATTTATATAAATTCTGTTTTTTCATGAAAAATTAAACAAATAAAGTTATTCATTTAATTTAATGCTTACTTTAATAAATATGAAATTTATTAAATCAGGTAAGAAAATGAATTAAGAGCGTAAGTAAAGTAAAGTCGTCGGGGCGGCCTAATGTCGGTATCAGCCAGTCAGCGAGGGAGTCTATCCCCTTTTCAATAGCGCTAGACCAAGGAGATTGTTTTAGCATATGAGGTGGAGCGCCACATCTACCATCATATCTTTACCTTACCGCACAGATCCCTGTGCTACTCATACGCTGAGTTGGTGGGGACCGGTATCGAACTAGGAACCTTGTGGTTTCTAGCCGAACGCTCTCTACCGACTGAGCTAACCCGGCCCCTTTCATTTATTGACTGTGCAAACATTTTTTTTAATAAATTTCACTTATCTAAGGGAATTTTTAAAGAATTTATTGGACCATATGACCTTTAGGCACCCCTTTTGCGATTTCGATTCATAATGACATTTTTTCTATTTACACCATCAAAATCCAGTTGTTTGTTAGGGGTTAGGTGTAGGGGTTAGTTTTATAATTTTTTTTTTAAAATCTAAAAATCGTCTGTTAACAAACAACCGGATTTTGACGGTGTAAATGGGAAAAAATGTCCTTTTGAATCGAGATCGAAAAAGGGTGCCTAAAGGTCATATGGTCCAATTTATTTTTCTACAGAATTGAGCAGAATAAAATTTAGTTTATTGACACTGAATTTTTACCTTCCGTCCCTCTCAGGCAATATCTTTCAGAAATTAACTTTAACACCTGCCGGATTTTAAAATTAAAAAAAAAATCTTTTATTTTATTTTACTACTATATATAATTAAACCATCAAGCGCTAATACGCTATACATAACTCATCATATTTCTCTCCCTTGCATTGCAGATAGAGTTTTAGTAAAATAACGTTTTTTTAGATTTTACTGACGCGAGACAACTAGCTAAAGATATTGATCTAACTTTTCAAACTCTGTTCTTCTTCTTTTAGACATACGAATTATTAACCATCTATAGATAAAATATATTCTCTTTAAATTCTCAATTACACTGTTAAAGGTTATTTCCTATAAGTCTAACATAAACAAAGGGGAACCACTCTTGACTGTTAAATTATTTATTTATTTATTTATCTACTGGGAAAAAAGAAGACAGAGTTAGGGTTAGGGTTAGGGTCTAGGGTTAGGCTTAGTTTATTGGGAAAATAAATAAATAATTTATCAGTCAAGAGTTGTTCCCCTTTATTTATGTTAGACTTATAGGAAATAACCCTTTTGAATATTACCTTTGTTGGCTGTGTAAATCTAATGAAAAAAACAATTAGATTAATATTTAAAGAGGAAATTCGAGTACAATATATTTTGTCAGCCATCGCACTTGTTATTTTAAGAAATACAACTCATCGTTTAGTAAACATAGACCAGAACTACGGTGTATTCAGTGAGAACCACAATCAATCTAACAATAATTTGCTGATGTAGCTTGCTAAACATTACCCCCACGCAACGTGCTCTAAAATTAAGTTAGTTTAGATTTTGCACAAGTAAAGGGCACCAAGTAAACTCTGAGCTTAGTCACAATATTTACGCAATATTAAGTTACGTATTAGTAAACCACAACTGAATCTTTTCGTTTTTTAGATAAATCGCACTTGAATTGTATCGTAATAGTTGAGGAAATGTTGACAGTGCATGGGAGATAAATCGTTGCAGAAAAGTGAGTTCCAAGGGAAGTAACTATGTTATGCTTTCATTTCAGGCAAACACTTCCTTCTGGAGCAATATTCCAGTAGGTATTTACAAATAAAAAGTAAAGTCGTCGGGGCGGCCTAAAGTTGGTACCATTCAGCGAGGGAGTCTATCCCCTTTTCAATAGCGCTAGACTAAGGAGATTGTTTTTAGCATTTGAGGTGGAGCGCCACACCTACCATCAGCTCTTTACTTTACCGCACAGATCCCTGTGCTACTCATACGCTGAGTTGGTGAGGACCGGTATCGAACTAGGAACCTTGTGGTTTCTAGCCGAACGCTCTACCGACTGAGCTAACCCGGTAAATATATATTTTACAAAAAAAAAGATTGGTTAAATCGAACTTAACGGAACTAAATTCCACAATCGTATGTCACCCAGCCGAAAGAAAGAAAATACCAAAAATCAGGGAATTAACCGAATTTAATGAATTTTTCAGTGTTCGTATATTAATGAATAAAGCACCAGTTATTTTATTTAAAAACTTATACATTTTTTCAGGTCAGTTAACTTTGAATATGAACCAAGTATCTTTGAGAATCTGTGTTACGCTTCATATTGTAAGACAATGTTATTAATAATTGACGTTTAAATAAAAAAAATAAAAAATCATGGAAAATGTAACGTAAATAACTGAGAGAATTGTGATTTGAGTAGTAATATGGTTTCGGTTACACACACACACACACACACACACACACACACACACACACACACACACACAATCTCCATTATGATAAGATGCATTTTTTGATACAGACAATTTGGAAGCGTGCGGAAGATGACATTCTGATATAGCGTTTTCTCTAACCGTTTCGTTAGAGACCAAGTTGTGCAGCTATACAGCAACACGGACACAACTACAGCCTGGAAGAATTTACTCTTTATCATATCTGTAGATGAGATATTACTATCTAGGTATGTGAAAGGGTTTACTAATTTCAGGAGGTTACCGTCTAGTGTGGAGATGTCTCCATCTTCTTTGAAGCACATGACTTCTGTTTCATCTGAGTTCACATGGGGGCCAATGCCTCTTGTTGCTTCTCTCTGTGTGTGTGTGTGTGTGTGTGTGTGTGTGTGTGTGTGTGTATGTTCTCGCCAGTATGAGAACGGCATCCTTCAATACAAGAACTCAATCCGTGTCCTGAAGAAGGTCTGATAGACCGAACCGTTATAACATCGATATCACTAACTAAACATCGATCCAGTACAATATCCCGTGTTTGTCTACTTTTCTCCATATATATATATATATATAATTTAGGATATGAATTTATTTCGCATTGTGTCTCTTTAGTTCTACCTTTGTTAGGTTTTTCTTTTCTTTTCTTTTTTTCAAAAAGTACAAAAATTAAAACATACATCATCATCATCATCATCATCATCATCATCATGTCGCGCTGTTAGCACGAATATCCATGACAATCTCTCTCCGTCCGTCCCCATCACTCATCATTCTCGGGATGACCTTTATGCAGCCTCCTCTATCCACACAGAGCTGGTCAATGTACGTCTTCGTTGGTCCGCCCACACTGGCTTGTCCATGTGCTGGCTTCCACAGGAGGACGTCACTTATGAGTTCGTCCTTGCTTCTGCAGCAGTGTCCCGCGTGTCTTGTCCGTCTTACTCGGATGTTTTGGGTGATATATGACAGTTGGCCGTGGAGTATTGTTTCCACGTGTTGTTCAGGATTACACGCAGCATTCTTGTGCAGCTCCCATCTAGTTTATTCTCTAGTCGCTTCGTTAGGGTCCAGGTGGAGCAGCCATACAGCAGCACTGACACGACAACGGATTTCAAAACTATGACGTCACATGCATAACCAATACACGTTGACCATGAAATGTTTGTCTAACAAACACAGAATTTCGCGGGGGAGGGGGAGTGAAAAAGCACCAATGAGACCGGATGTGAAGAATTAAAGACAAAATAAAATAAAACAAAAATAACAAAGATAGTACTGAAAAGACATGTTGAAATAAATATATCCATTTATTTCTTTATCTATAATACGACGTATATGTAAAAATATACACGCAAATCTTTATATGTACGTTTGAGTTCTCAGTCTTGGTTAAATCCTATTAAAGTAACACTTGATATCATCCATATATATATATATATATATATATATATATATATATATATATATATATATATATATATAAAGAAAATTTGAAAAGACAAGTGTTCCGAAAATAGGATGAATTTAATTATCGATGTTTAACCATTTCGGTTTCATTAAACCTTCATCAGGATGTATCTTGGGGTGAAGAAAATTATGGATGTTTTTATATATGACAGGAGATGAAAATGTAATTTTCTCGATTCGTTTAGCCTTACATTTGAACATATATGCCCGCCTAAATTCATTAATTATTAACTAATTAATTTTCAAAATTAGGTATGACTTCAATTAAGCACATATCCACCAAAAATATATATATATATATATATATATATATATATATATATATATATATTATATATATATATATATAATATATATATATATATATATATATATATATATATTATATATATGTGTGTGTGTGTGTGTGTGTGTTTGTGTGTGTGTGTGTGTAGTATATTAAGAAAGATTGAAAAAACACAGGTTTAAATGAGTTAAGTGGTGAGTTTATTGACCGACGCTGCAGTGTTTCGATCTATTAATTAGATCATCTTCAGGGCATTTGTTGGTATATGGAAGGTAATAAGAATAACGAGAAAAGCGAGTAATAAAAAAGCGTTATTCTGGGATAAAAAAATCTTATTACCTTCCATATATCAACAAATGCCCTGAAGATGATCTAATTAATAGATCGAAACACTGCAGCGTCGGTCAATAAACTCACCACTTAACTCATTTAAACCTGTGTTTGTTCAATCTTTCTTAATATACTACATACCGTCGGATTCACTTCCTTTTCTTCATATATATATATATATATATATATATATATATATATATATATATATATATATATATATATATATGGTGATTGCCGCTTCTTGACAGAATAAGGCCATTTCTACAAGTAGTTCAGTTGAGAGCAGTTGTGAGTGCGCAGATGGCCCACGGGTCCAGCTTTTTTTTTTTTTTTTTTTTTTTTATTATGTACCCTGTCACACATGTGAGACCCTCGACATACAGGCCCTGCCACACAGGTCAGAGTTCAATGTAGGAAATATTTCCGTGGTGTCCGTCATGTGTTGCTTCAGAATGGAGGGCTCTAGTCAACTTACCTCATATTTCTTACAGCTATCATCAGCCTGTCTTTCCATGAGGATGTGTATCTAGCCCACCCCCTTCTGTCAATTGGTCCTTATAGCTGAAACTGATTTCTGCAAGGGCATCGATGTCGGCCCCATATCGAAATGCTCCCCTGTCACAATACTAGTATGTAGTTTCCCAATCTCTCAAGATCGGGAGGTGTCCAGACATTCCAGGAGGCTAACAGGGTGTTCGGGATAAATTTGACATATTTATATTTGGTTGGTTGGTTGGCAATAGGAATCATTGTTTACAGTTGCACTTTTTTTTTTAAGGAAATCAATACTGATGTCCTAGAATACTGCCAGAATCCCTTCTTTAGTGACTGCTGCTCCAGGAACGTTTTTTTTACATTAGAGTCAGTGTCTTTCTACTCTATGGATTGTCTTTTCACTTTTTTGTTTACGATACTAAGCACTTTTTATACCAATGCTGCGAACAGTATGTTATTAGATGGCATTTGTGTGTGCCTGCAACTGTGTGTTATTTACATCATATTCTCTCTTAATTAGCATCTCAACAATGTCTCCATTAAGATCTAGCTGAGATAGATTTACCTAAAAAAAAAAGCCCTTAAAATCCTGCAATATCTTATATATCATTAGAAATAAATGTTTTAGTACCATAACAGTTTAAAAAACAACATATTACCTCAAACATATTATTCATATTGAAATCAATTAGAATAAAGTAAATATAATACGAGTCATTCCGATTCTTTTGAATACTTGTGCCCAGAGGGCCTAGCTGAGCAGAATGCGCCTCAGTGAATCATTAGTCCTAGTCTTGTATTTATTTTGCTGTATTTGCTATTATGGGATGTATGGTGAAATGAATTGAAATTATCGAATAACCTCAAATTGTCAAGAAGGGCGTGCAAGATAATTTACCCCTGATACATTTCGACCCACAAGCTTCTGGGGACAGGAAGAGTAGAGACTGAGAGCCCATCTACCCGACTAGGCAGTAAGCAATAACGAGACTACCTCATCACACTGCTAGCCTAAAGTGAATAACCGACTCTGAACTTTGACCTCTCCAAATCGGACTACTTGTATTGCATTCTTGCCAGACCCTGTGTCATTCAACTAACTTCACTTCCATTTATCAATAATTTGTAAAAATAGTTCATGTTGAAAAAGATGAAAAGTGGGTTGAAAACGAGCCGTTTAAAACTTATTAGATTCTACTAAAAAACAAAACATATACACTCTTGTAAAAGCCCTTAAAACTAGTAAAAATAAATTGATGGACTGTTAAGAGTTAACTGTTCAATATTAACCAAATCCGAGAGGGAAATATAAAGCTATTTAAAACAACAGAATATTCCATTTCACTGAATTGTTGTAGTATATTATTCACACACACACACGGAGGCAGTCACACACACACACACACACACACACACACACACACACATATATATATATATATATATATATATATATATATATATATATATAAACTCCAAATCCGTTCATTTCATTCAATTACTTTTTTGCCCTCATATACAACATTTCACCTTTTTTTCTCCAGACCGTCTTGTTAATACCTTGAGAAAGGGTGAAGGTTCACCCGAAATATCGGAATAGAGTAAACCAGGAACAGAGCATCGGTTGAATATATAAAAATTCTGATTTTTTTTCTGTTTTTCTTGTTTTTTGTTCCTTTTTCCAATGCTTCAATAGACCAAACAAACGACGTTCACAAGAACATAACATACATAATTATATATATATATATATATATATATATATATATATATATATATATTATTTGACATAGATGTGTAAAAGTTCAATGCACATATTTCTCCACTCAAGACGTTTTTTTGTTTACATATTTTGAATAAATGATGATTCTTTGCAATCTAATAGAGACCTCAGTTCAAGTGTCCCTATCATAAGGATTCCTTTTGTACGTCTCGGTCTCCCCCTGCACACACACACACACACACACACACACACATATATATATATATATATATATATATATATATATATGGGAGTAAATATGGAAATAAATCCGACAATATTAAGAAATTTGAAAGAACAAATGTTGCAAAAATAAATCATCTTATTTTTGGAACACTTGTTTTTTCAAATTTCTTTATATATATATATATATATATATATATATATATATATATATATATATATATATATAGTCGTGCCTAGACTTGCAAGGGTCCCTACTTACAAGCTGCTATTCGATTGATTGTTGGCTTTCAATAGTGAAGAAGACTCTAGGTAGGAGCGAGATTCTGATATGCTTGTCAATGAATTTACTAAAAATTCAAGTTTACAAATCTATTACGGCAAAGAAATTTTTTTTTTTTTTTTAAAGATGCATATTAAAACATATATTACAACACCTAATGCTTTACACTAGGGTATTCTTCTGACGGGATTGGAACGGATTAATAGGGAAAAATTATTTGATATACAAGGAAATTGAGTTACGAACAGAGCGAATTAAACTGTTAGTTAAGGTAAAATTATATTTATATATATATATATATATATGGACTAAACCCGTAAGTTACGGTAAAACTATATATATATATATATATATATATATATATATGTATATATATATGAAAATAAAATGGAAATTAATCCGACAGTATGAATATGATATAATGAAAAAACAAAAGATGTTTACAACTGAAAGGCTCATCAGGAGAGAAGTGTGCAAACCGTTTCGGAAGGAACCACAAGGTGTGCAAACCGTTTTCGTTAGGAACCACAAGGTTCCGGATTCGATACCGGCCCCCGCCAACTCAGCGTATGAGTAGCACAGGGATCTGTGTGGTAAAGTAAGGAGCTGATGGTAGGTGTGGCGCTCCACCTCAGACGCAGAAACAATCCCCTAGGTCTAGCGCTTGTAAAAAGGGGATAGACTCGCTCGCTGAATGGCTGATACCGACTTTAGGCCACCCCGACGACTTTACTTTTTTTTTTAGATAACCATCTATTAATAATGGAGATTCGCTTCCGGTGTTTGTCTGTAACAAAAACTACGTCACTGCTTACGTCACACTACCTAAAATCGTCATAACATAGAATAAATACACTCAAAGTTTGAGTTTGCAATGTTAGACAGTCCTCATTGTTTTTTTAAACAAGTTTTAATAAATACATACCTAGTATTAGCTATCTATATATAGTTTGTTTTATTTTAATATATATTTAAAGTTATCAGAAAATTTCAATTTTTTTATTTTTTACTCCTTTCATGAATTTATTTCATTTTTTACTCCTTTAATAAATTTGATGATTTTACTTTACTTATGATACAAACTCTCTGATGTTAGATTTTTAACTCCCATTCACTCAGGCAATATTTATTTTACGTCGCCCAAAGGGCGTTTTTTATTTTGCTAGTTATTCTAACGATAAATCACTGGTTTATAAATGATTGTAATGGTTGTAAAGGACAATGTTGCCTAGAAACTGTTTAACATGACCGAACCCGAATCGTCCTTGATTTGCTCTGAATGTTAATGATGATTTACGACTCGAAAAAAAACACTTAGAAAACATTTTTTTCAGAATAATACAAGAATTCCAGTATATATATATATATATATATATATATATATATATATATATATATATATAATAAATAGAATCTAGCAGACTCTATAATCGCAATTTTTAATAAAATTAAGTTCACTCTAAGCTCCTAAAACACACACACACACACACACACACACACACACACACACACATTAATGTACATGTACAAAGCACACACACTATGAATAACACACACATACATTAATGTACATGAAATAGGCATATACGCAAACAATACACACCCCACAAATAACACACACACACACTCACACACGCACACACACTCATGCTATTAAGACTGACCAAATACACCGCACACACACACAATGATAGACAGTAAATTCACACACCCGCACCCATAAACAATCAAGCAATATCTGGAATATTAGTCTCAGACACATATCAATAAAAAAGAGATCAGATGATCCTGTTAATAAACAAACACAAAAAATAAAATACAATAAAAATAAAACCTTGCTTAGAGGCGAATCAAATCTGGAATAATAATTAAAATAAAATAAAAAGAAATGATCAGACACACAGACATAAGCACCACGCACACACACATACGCTTACATTTACACACACAAGCACGCACACACACACACTTACACACACAAACCCACACATAAGCAAGCACCCCAACTATACACATACACACACAGAATTTGGAAGACCCAAGACAGAACGAATCTAGCAGCCGCTAAGACAACTTCAGTTCCAGTATTCTTCTGATGATGGGCATTTTCGTCCCGAAATATTAAGAAATAAAATGACAGGTTAACAAAAAACATCATAGTTACCTTCTTTTTTTCTTTACACTCGCATTGTGACAGCCTTCAAAACCAACCAACAAACCATATATATATATATATATATATATATATATATATATATATATATATACCAACTCCTCCGCACGACCATGATGCGACACAAGGTCAATGCCTTAAGCGGAGTTTAACAGGTTTGAATTCAAAGTTTTCCTTCTCCTAGGCTGGTTACCTAGCCATGGTTATAGAGTCCAGTCAGCCCTGCTATTTACCCATACCTGGCGGGAGGAATGGATTCATACCTTTCCGAATGGTATTAGCGCAAACTGGAATGCAAACAGCCTCGTCCAGGAATTGAACTCGGGTTGACGAGTCCATTTTCTACTACTTTAACCATTAGACCACGCGCCTCCATAATTCTAGAATATCTATAGGGTTGCAAGAGGTTTAAGTTCTTCATTTTTAAAAGGTGGTTCTTGATATTCTTGGTGTGTGTTCTTAGAGTTTTGCTTTTAACCCCATCTCATTTGGTGGTCGCACTGAAAAGGAAGAAATTCAAGGAACGAAAGGAAGAAGCAAAGACAGAAGGTGGTTTTATGACTTAGGCTTTATTTACCGGTCATACCCGCCCGTGGCAATGGGATATCCCCCAGACTGTGGTACCGACTACACATAGTTATGGCCTAAACTCGAATGACCGAGAGATTATCTTGGAGGTCGAAAGTTGGTCCTTTTTCTAGCACATGCGCAGAGGGTTCTTCCGGTTAAGGCTCATTGGAGTTTGTTTTGTTGTTTTTTGTTTTTTTTTAAATCTTATTTTAATCCTCCACATATCTAAAGATCAAAATATAAGTCTATTTTTGGTTTGTACAAGACTTGGCCCCTGTTGAACGTACTATCTCCTCTTGATTTATAACCATTGCTTTGCACAAGGCACTTATCAAATGTTCTAGAAATAGTTTAGTCTGGCAATTGTCCTGGGCAGCTTCTATAGATTAGACACACCAGTAATCCTTTACTATATAAGTATCCCGCGATGCTCGGCACTTATTCTCAATTTAAATGGTTTAAAATTAGATAGGACTAGAAGCTGCTATTCGGAATCGCCTGGGTAGAGGATGTGCAAAAAAGTTAGTCTGGCAGATCCATCATTACTGAATCAGGAGTTGGATCCTCACATTATGCCCCATTAAAATCTTTATATATAAAAAAAACCTTGTGTCAGAAGAAAAAAAGTTGCAAAGATACTCTGAAAAGAAAGATTAAGTTCTCCTATTTAAAATAATTAAATGCAAAAAACAAAAAAAAATCCATGCTGTTACTACTTAGATTTTATTTTTTTAATTATTTTCCCGAATATAAATCAAATCTACATTATTTTTGCTCAAAAAGCAAGATTTGGTGATATAGAACGTGTATATATATTTATTTTGTCATCAATTGTTTTATTTTCGTAGTTTCCTCCGGACATACATACATACATACATACATACACACAACTGCCCTTTATATATGTATAAATAGATGATTTCAGTCTAAAAAGGATCGTCTATCAACTACTATTATGTCAACACGGAGTTATTTGTAATAGCACCTCAGCTGATCTCGTTACAAAGAATTATATCGTCGAAGTTTTATGAAAATTGTATTCTTTCTTTCTTTGGTGTTTTCTTTATTGTATTTCACTCTTTATTGTATTGTATTGTATTGTATTGTTTTAAGATAAAACCCTGTAAAAAATAATACAAATAGTAAAATTTGGCTCTGCATAATACTAGCAAACAAATGCCCGTTTTCTAACCTATCTCTTCATTTAGTTGATTTAGTATTATTTAGATTATCCGGACGATTGTCCTTTATTGTTATCTGTACAACTTTTCGGTCGATGTGCCCTCCGACCATCTTCAGGTATTTCTTGTCGGACTCGGGGGCCTTCTCGAACTCGGGAACCTTCTTTTCGAACTCGAGAACTGTTAAGTATCTGGTCGGCATCCTTAGTCCCAGATGTAATAAGTAAGTAAGCAAGCCAATAAGAATCCAGTGTTAACGTATTCCTTGTAAGTCCTTCGTCCAAGATAATCCAAGTATCAATGACATAAGCTCAGAATGGGGTCTATTAATACAGCATAAGCAGCAGCAGCAGTGCCAGTGATTGGACAATAGAAATGCCTTCGGTGGTCACGTGGTAGTCAACGGGTCTATATTTAGGAGTGACCGTTTCCCTCATGCCTTATATCTAAAATAATTCAACAAGAACCTTCTTATCGTAATCGGGAACATTCTTGTCGTAATCAGGAGCCATCAGGGAACTTTGAACTCAACCCTTTATTCAATCCACGGGGGTATCCTGTTCTCGTCCCACTAACCATTGCTGGATACAAATGTTAAGCTGTGTTAATTATTATTCTATTGAATAAAAGACTGAGCTCAAAATTCCGTGACGGCTCCCGATTACAAGAAGGTTCCAGAGTTCGAAACGTTGTACAGATAACAATAAAGATGAGGACAATAGTCCAAATAATCTAAATGATACTAATTTAACTGAATTATCAAGCCTCATCTAAAAAATTCAGAGAAGTAGTTAAATATCCCTCATTTAAATTAGTTTTTATTAATTATTTGATAAAGTATATTTTCTTTGAAGAACCACGATATGTTTTCTAATCAACGTATTTTCTAAACTTGATTTTTATTGCAAACCATAACTAGGATGTTATTTTATTTATACATAACCAAAGAAAAAAAAATGTTTTTTAAAGGATTTTTTTTTAATTTGCTAACTACACACATGGACGTAATTTGTTTTTTGTTTTTTTTTGTTTCTGTTTTTGTTTGTTTTTTTGAAATGTTAAACATTTCGAAAAAATTCTTATAAGAGTTTTTTAAAATGTTTAAAATATCAAACGAGAGGCCACACCGATCAATCGGCTGGTCACGTCAAGCCCTAGCATCTATATATTTGTACCAACCCTATTACTCTTATAGCAAACACGCAAACCTTTTTTTTAATCATATACAGGATACAAGGCGGTGGCTGAGGGTCTTAGTGTCCTGAGTATGACGTTAAGCCCTATCTGATGGTAAAAATCCAATTCTGGAGTTCTGGAAATGTGGAGTACCCCTTCATCACCATTACTCTCAGGTCCACTCTGACCCACAGTGATAGTACCTTTTAGAGTCCCATTTATGGGTTAGATAGAAAAAAAATGAGTGAAAAATTTGTTTAAAAAATTGAGTTTTAAAAAGTTGAATACCCATGAAGTATAAATAAAACAAAATGTCTTCGGCATAAAATAACCGAACAAGGGCTGACATGCAGTACAATCCAACCAACCAACATTTATTTGCTCGTGTCTGTGCCCTCTTCTTACAAATTATCGAACCTCAGATTCAGATTCAATATTTTGCCAATAGCAGTTTATACTTTTGTCATATGTACGTTTATATCGCTTTCAGTAGATGATATATTGCTAGTAACGTATGTGAAATAGTCTTCTAATTTCAGAGACTTGCCATTTAATCAGGAGATAGCGTCATTTTGATTAAAACACATGAACTCTGTTTTATCTTAGTTCACGTAGAGGTAATTAATTTTTGCTGCGTGTAGCAGGCTATGCTGCAGAGGTTGTCTTCCGCAGGCGTATTTGTGATAAGTGCTAAATCATCTGCGTAGTTTGCATCCATAACTGTTTTTTTGCCAGATACCATCTGCTTAGTGTTTTTTGTTTGTTTGTTTGCTTTTAGTTTTTTTTGTGTGGACCTATTTTCTTTCATTAGAAGGTGGGTAAATAGTAGAGTAGACTGGGCTCTTTAACCTTGGTTAGGCAACCGGTCTAGGAGAAATAAATCTCTGAATTCAAACCTCTTAAACTCCGCTAAAGAAATTGATCTTGTGTCATATCCTGCTCGTGTGGAGGGGTTGGTAAATATGTATTTTCTTTCATTAGATATACTAGCAAATATATGCACCCTCCGGGTGCAAGTATTTAAATTTTAATATAATAAAATATCATATTAAATTAGAAAGACTAATAAAACTGAATAAAAATGCAGATAAAACGATTTGGAACAGAGGGGATATGATTGAAAAATAGAACAATTTTGAAACTAACTCTTCCATCATTTTCCATTACTCCCGTCTTTCATTGGTAAATTTTCCTAATTTAACTATTTAGTCAAAATAGGAAGTAAAGACTAATATTACAGTTATTTATTCTTGTTAATGGATTTCTTTTAAGATTTATCCCCGAGATTTTTGCTCATACTCATTAAGATAAAACCAAACAATTAGAAATCATAATACTAAGCACATATTTATTAAAATCAAATTTTAATATCAATATGCAAATTAGCCTTCCCATTCACACTGTAAACCGCTATTTTTTTGTATATATAACTACAACTGCGTGTTATTAGCATGTAGATATGGTCAAGAGTCTTAATGATGTAAAACAATTTTATTAATAATTGCGGTTTGAATAAAAATAAAATCATGGAGAATGTGATGTAAATAACAAAGGGAATTGTGACTTGTATAGTAATATAGTTTCGGTTACAGACAGACAAACCCACAATCTCCATTATAATAAGATTAACATCGTCTTGAAGATTGTAAATAGAATTGGACCAATGTATTTTATAGCCAGACTTCTGAGACAATATCAAAGAAATCAGTGTCACCTTATGCTGAAGGAACCGCGTGTTTTTATAGAGCATCTTTTTATCGGTAAGAGATTCTATGGAGAGACCATATGTTAAAAGGATTCCCTACATCTTTCCTCTGTTTATGCAATCAAATGTAAACTCTTAATGAACTCGCTGCATATCGAAGAGCTACAACAGATGGCATACATGTTTACTGGAGTTTATTTCCATGAGGATAGAACCTTATTATAATGGAGATTATATGTTATTCTATCTGTAACCAAAAGTATATTACTACTCAAGTTACAATTACATTAGTTATTTACGTCACATTCGCCATAACTTTGGCAGTGCCTAATAAACACTCTTAATATGATATCGATTTACAGATCAAAGTTTACAGATCATTCCCAATTTTTTTATTTATACCTCAATTATTAATAAAATTGTCTTACATTAATAATACTGTTGGCCTTATCTACATGGTATTTTCATCGTACCCCACCTGTACAAGGTCAGACACAAAGTCCATATTTACGTGGGACCACCCACAAGCCGAGACTCATGGGTGGCAGGTGGAAAAATTACGTCGATCCCTCAAGGGGGCGCCTCAGACGCTGGGTGATAAACCCAGCCCTGTCCCTTTAAATCGAGGTAGCAGGTATTGCCTAGGGGATAGCCCCCTGGAATCGACGCTATTAACTTGTAAAGATCCAGGGCCGAAGCCACTGAACCCCCGGCGTTGAAGCCACCCGCGCCACATGGTATTTACCGCGTACACTTGTACGGGTCAGGCACAAAGTCCCTATTAACGTGGGACCACCCACCGAAGCTCATGGAGTGGCAGGTGAAAAAATTGCGTCGATCCCGTCGGCATTCCCCCTCAAGGGGGGCGCCTCAGGCACTGGGCAATAAACCCAGCCCTGCCCCTTTAAATCAAGGGGGCGGGTGTTGCCTGGGGGGATGGGCCCCTGGGATCGACGCTATTAACTCGTAAAGATCCAGGGCCGAAGCCACTGGACCCCCGGCGTGGGCCGAAGCCACATACTAATAACATACAATTTTATTTATATATACAACAAAATAGCGGTTTATAATATCAACAGGGAGGCTAATTTGCTTATTGATATTAAAGATTTGATCTTAATAAATATGCGCTTAGTATTATTGATTTCTGATTGTTTGGTTTTATCTTAATGAATAAGAGCAAAAATTTCAGGGATAAATCTTAAAAGAAATCTGTTAATAAGAAAAAAATAACTGTAAATTTATTCTTTACTTCCTATTTTAACTAACTATTCAAATTAGGAAAATTTAACAATAAAAGACGGGAGAGACGGAAGAGTAAGTTTCAGTAGTTTTATTTTTCGATTATACCTCTCACTATTTCAAATCTTTTAATCTGCATTCTTATTTAGTTTCATTTGCATTTCTAATTTAATACGATATTTTATTACATTCAAACTTATATATTTGCACCCGGAGGGTGCATATATTTGCTAGCTCACTTGATAAACATATTAACGTGTACGACAGACAAAATTTAATTGTTAAATATAGCTGACTCCTCTTTCATAATCCATGCTCAGCATAGACTTCAAGCGTTATTTACAATTCTTAAATATATCATCACATTAATTACTATCATTATTATTCGTTTGTTATGTCTCCTTAGATACCTCCCCTTTTTTTCTATCTTCTCACATTGACCTTTCAAAAAATCTTGGTACAGAACATATACACTAGGCACTGCGAAAATGTTGACTCGTTTTCATTTTTAAAAACGAATTAAAATTAATTAGATCGATTATTTAAGGTCAACCTTTTGTCTAATTCGAAAAGTAGAAACATAATGAACATCAGTTAAAAAAAGGCAAAATAATAATACACATGTAATTCATTTTTAATACATTTTGAACTATTTATTAGGTCAATTTTTTTATCTATACTGTAATTAGTTTCACCTTTATATGAGCCAACCGATATTTTGCGCCCCAAAAATAAGTGGGGCATTAAAGGTAAATGACCTGAAAATAACTGATGTATTATAAAATCCATTCATTGAAAAATCAACACTGAAAATTTCATTAAAATCGGATAATTCCCAGATTTTTTTTTTCAATCAGGGGAGGGGTCAAATTTATTTGGTAAAATATTGATTTTACGGCAACTTTGGCAGTGCCTAATAAACACTCTTAATATGATATCGATTTACAGATCAAAGTTTACAGATCATTCCCAAAAATTCAATCTTAAATTCTTTTTCTTACGATTTTTTTCTGAATTCATCCAAATTAATCTTAAAATTTGTTATGTTATTGCTGTTTTCGATCTGATTTGACAATCAATTAGTTACTCAAAAAAAACTATTACTCAATTAGAAAAAAACATATTACTCAATTAGAAAAAAACATATTACTCAATTAGAAAAAAACATATTACTCAATTAGAAAAAAACATATTACTCAATTAGAAAAAAAAATCCAGTTGGTTGATATACTTAGCTTTTGAAATCTACCGTGACGGTGAGTTTCCTGTTCAAGGAGAAATATTTTAAAAAATATCTACCATAATTAGAAATTACATTTGTTATTTTGAAAATTTCAATTGGATCACCTCTCATCTTTCTTTTAAGTAAAGTAACTAAAAGTAAGTCGTCGGGGTGGCCTGCTGCTAAAATGTTAGTCAATTGAATTTACTTGGGTTACACCATCCGTAAAATACTTTATGGTGAACTCGCAGAAGGTGCGCGAATGAAAGGAGGTCCACGAAAGTGGTTGAAAGGCCATATGAAAATAACGCTGAAGAAATACACCATCACACCTTAAAGCCTGGAAGATCTGGCCTCCAACAGACAAGGTTGGCGAGATGTGCCGCACAGGAGCTAAGCGGCTCAATATCGAAATTAACTGGGCTGTAGAGCGGTGATGTCTTCGTCCTCATGAACCACCAAATGCAGATGAAAATTTCATTTGCAATGTGTATGCAAGTCCAGAATTGGACTAACTAGACACAAGAGGGTCCAGAACTGATGAGCGACATGGAGTGACGTCATCGTTGTCTGTGACGGACTTCTAAAAGGAAAATTGATTATATCGGGTGAGGTCAAGTTTCGTAGTCCAGTTTGTTCTTTCAGTCGTTATCATGGAGAAGAATGGAACCTGTCGTAAATATGAACACATTCATTTAAAACTTTCCAGGTAAAAGAACACTCCAATAAAGAACTACTAGAATTCAAGAAATTACTTGATTTTAATAAGATTTAGAAATAAATTCAGAATTAGATCTAAGAAGAACTAAGCAGAGCACAGAATTTGATTTAGAAGAAAATTATTGTGTATTTAGTAATGATCAAACACACTGTTAAGTAATCATTGCTCTACGTAAGGAGCTAGCAAACCATTTCACCAAGAGAGGGCGCTATTATTCCCAATTATTATTATTATTATTATTATTATTATTATTATTAGCAAATATATGCACCCTCCGGGTGCAAGTATTTAAGTTTTAATGTAATAAAATATCGTATTAAATTAGAAAGTCTTATGAAACTAAATAAGAATGCAGATTAAAAGATTTCAAACAGAGGGAGTATAATAAAAAAAATAAAACAATTGAAATTTACTCTTCCATCACTCTCGTCTTTCATTGTTATTTTTTCTAATTTAACTATTTAGTTAAAAGAGGAAGTAAAGAAAAAAATGACAGTTATTTTTTCTTGTTAATGGATTTCATTTAAGATTCATTGACGAGATTTTTGCTTATATTCATTAAAATAAAACCAAACAGTTAGAAATCAATAATACTAAGCACATATTTATTAAAATCACATTTTTAATATCAATATGCAAATTAGCTTTCCCGTTCACACTGTAAACCACTATTTTGTTGTATATATAAATATAATTGCATGTTGTTAGTATGTAGATGGCCCACGGGGGGGTGATATAATTAACGGCGTCGATCCCAGGGGGCCATCCCCCCAGGCAACACCTGCCCCCTTGATTTAAAGGGGCAGGGCTGGGTTTATTGCCCAGTGCCTGAGGCGCCCCCCTTGAGGGGAATGCCGACGGGATCGACGCAATTTTTCACCTGCCACTCCATGAGCTTCGGCTTGTGGTGGTCCCACATAAATAGGGACTTTGTGCCTGACCCGTACAAGTGGGGTACGCGGTAAATACTATGTAGATATGGTCAACGCCGGGGGTCCAGTGGCTTCGGCCCTGGATCTTTACGAGTTAATAGCGTCGATCCCA
>CM042140.1:116531365-116538865 GCA_023376005.1 Doryteuthis pealeii
TCCAGGTCTCTTCTGAGTATTCCAGCCGATCTTAACAATGCTTCTGTTTGATAGTCTTGATTCTTCTTCTGATTTTCATTTCCTCCACTCTTTTTTTCCAAACCTCTGAGAACCGGTCCAAGGGTATTCATGTTTTGTTGTTGTTGTTTTTGTTTTTTTGTTTTTCTTTGTTGTTTTTTCTCTGTATTAAAAAGTATTTTTCTATGTTGTTATTTTCTTTCATTTTCACTCTGTGATCTGTGAAATCTCGATTCACTCTCTGATTTACAATTAAATCATTTTTTTTCAAGCTGTTATTCCGCCTTGTCAGCTGTTGCTCTAGAACAGGGGTCACCAAACTACGGCCCGGGGGAAGCATTCGGTCAGCGAGGACATTTTATCAGGCCTGCTGACGGTACTTGAATTTGTAATGATTTTGATAATGTTTTGAAAATAAATATGCTGGTTAAATTTGTTTTTTATGCATCTTACGCCACTCACCCATGAATATAGCAGGGAAAGATACATATTTTTTACATCTTTTTCTCAGAGCATTTGTTCTGGCTAACAAGTATTTTCACTACAATAATGTGGCCCGTGCTCGTTAGGTTTTCAGTTATCCGGCCCACCGTGGAAAACGTTTGGTGATCCCTGCTCTAGAATACACTTATTGCCCCTTTAGAAAGGGGTAAGACTTCCTTTCATGGGACTACGTAATGGCTGTGAGCTTTTTTCTTTTTCTTTTTCTTTTTTTGTACTTTTTTCTGCTATACTCTTGGTTCCTTGCAATACTTCAATATCTAGAGTGAGGGAAGGTATTGATTATATGCATACTATGCTTTTATGTTTTCTGCATCTTTGGGTGGATATTTTTCCAGTCACATTGTAATACTTTCCTAAGAAGATGAGCAGTTCCGCAAAGTGCTATTTTTTGTTTTTCCTATAGGCTGGGATTGCCATTATTTTGTTGTTTTTGTAACCATTATATTACTCTTACTGATCTTTTCACACCAGCGTTATATGAGAGTCGTTTACTGGAGTTTGAGTGGCAACAAATCCAACAGGCCTCAAAGACTTTTCTGAATATTCTAGCTAATCTTAACAATGTTATTGTTTGGATAGTCTCGATTCTGCCTCTGATTTCCTTTCGCTCCATTAGTTTTTCCAAACCTTTGGGAGCCGGTCCAAGGGTATCAACTACAATTGGTATCACAGTTACACGCATGTTTTAAGTTCTTTGGCAAGGTCCAAGTATTTTTTTCTATGTTTTTGCTTTCTTTCTTTCCGGAAGAGCAATATGACAAGTTCTTTTCAACTATAAATAATAATAATAATAATAATAATAATATAATATAATAATAACAATAATAATAATAATAATAATAATAATAATAATAATAATAATTATTATTATTATTATTATTATTATTATTATTATTATTATTATTTACTCCTTTTGAGTTTTCATATCAGCATTAGCTGATGGTCTTTCACTGGGATCTGAGTGACAGCAAGTCTCCTCAGGTCTCCAGGACTCTTCTGAGTATTCTGGCAGATTGCAGCAGTGCAGTGTTCTGAATGGTTTCAATCCTTCCTCTGATATCCAAACTTTCCAAACCATTTTCTAATCCTTTTGGGACTGTTCCAAGTGCACCAACTACAATTGGTATCACTTTCACTTACATATTCCTTAACTTTTTCAGTTCTTTGGCAAGGTCCAGATATTTGTACATTTTTTCATTTTCCTTTAGCTTCACCCAGTGATCTGCTGGCACTGCAAAATCCACCAGTTGACAAGTTCTTTCTTTTTTGTTTATCAACACTAGGTCTGGTCTTCTTGCTGGAATAAGGTGATCCGTTTTATTTCAAAGTCCCAGAGAATTTTATGCGTTTCGTTCTCAAGAACAGATTCTGGTTTATGCATATACCATTTTGTTGTGTGGTCAAAATTTAATTTTTTGCATAATTCCCAGTGGATCACCTTTCCAACCCAGTCGTGTCTAGTTTTGTATTCTCGTTGTGCTAGTTTGCTACATTCGCAGAGTATATGGTTTACAGTCTCATCTCTATTGCCACAAAGTCTACATTTACTATTTTGTTGGGTCTTATCAATTTTCGCTTTTATATAGTTTGTCCTTATGGCATTATTTTGTGCAGCAATTATTATTATTATTATTATTATTATTATTATTATTATTATTATTATTATTATTTCACAACAGTATAAGCTGATGGACTTTAACTGGAGTCTGAGTGACAGCAGATTTCCTCAGGTCTACAGGACTCTTCTGAGTATTCTAGCCTATCTCAACAATGCTGTTGTCTGGATAGTATTAATTCTTAATTTGATTTCCACATCCTCTAATGTGTTTTCTAAACTTTTGGGGACGATTCCAAGAGTACAACTGTGAGGTATTCATTTTTAACTTCTTTCATCTCTGTTTGGTTGGTGGTGTCAGCGTCTAAAATTCCTAAATATTCATAATTCTCCTTAGTGTTCTTATATTTTCATGATTTAATACTTGTATTATGTCTAATATTTCTCTTTCGCCGTTTTTTATTAATAGCATGACACATCTTTCAATGCCGAACCCTATTATTAACTATATCTTGGTTCTATATTCTTCTGGGTTGTAAAAGGGTTTCTAGTTTTTTCTCATTTTTTTTTTAAATCTTTATATCTCCCATGTACATAGGGTGGGTTGTTTTTTCTTGTGAGTTAATGAATCTGTAGCCTCTTGTACATTTACAAGTATACAGTTGAGTAGCACTATTATTATTATTATTTCACTCCATTCAAGTTTTTCACATCTGCCGTAGCCGGTGGTTCACTGGAGGCTGAGTTACAGCAAGTCTCCTCAGGTCATCAGGACTCTTCTGAGTATTCCAGCCGATCTCAACAATGCTGTAGTCTTGGTGGTCTCGATTCTTCTTCTGATTGCCAATTCATCCAGACTCTTTTCCAGTCCCCTGGGGATCGTTCTAAGGGTCCCAATTACAATTAGTATGACCTTCATCCACATGTTCCATATTTTTCTCAGTTCTATGGCAAGGTCCAGGTATTTGTCGATTTTTACGCTCTCGTTCATTTTCACTGTGATCGACCGGGACGGCAAAATCAACGAGATGACAAGTCATCCTCTTTTCGTCAATCAAAACTAGGTCCGGTCTCCTGGCCGGGATTAGGTGATCCGTCTATACCTCAAAGTCCCAGAGAATGTTGTGCGTCTCATTCTCCAGAACAGATTCAGGCTTGTGCATATACCATTGAGTTGAATGGTGAAAATTGAATTTCTTGCACAGTTCCCAGTGGATCACCTTTCCCACCCATTCGTGTCTAGTCTTGTACTCTATTTGTGCGAGTTTACTGCATTCGCTTATTATGTGATTGACAGTTCCGTCTTTTTCCCCACACATTTTACACTTGCTATTCAGTTGTGTCTTATCTATTTTGCTTTTATATGATTTATCCTTATGGCATTGTCTTTTGCTGCAATTATAAGGGATTCTGTTTCTTTCTTGAGACTTCCCCTTCTTAGCCATATCCATGTCTTCTGATGTGCGACCTCTCCCGTATTTCGCTTGAAGTGTCCATGTAGTTGTTTTTCTTCCAATTTCTGCTTTCTTGTCTTTTTTATACTGGCTGCTGATAGTCTTTGCTCTTTTTTGTATATTCATCAAGTGCCCGAATTGTCGAATCTACACAGACACACAGACACACAGACACAGACACACACACACACACACACACACACAAACACACAATATATATATATATATATATATATATATATATATATATATATATATATATATATATATATGTTATTTAGTTTCATTCACCTTTGTAATTTAATATAATATTTTATTACATTAAATACTTGCAGCCGGGGGGTGCATATATTTGCTAGTTTATAGAATTTTATTTGTGGTTAAGAAGTTCATGCGTCCCCCCCCCCTTACAACAACCGCATTGAGGATGTGAACTTCGCACGCTGATTTCATTTACTGAAAGGACAAGCGTTACGTCTACCTAAATAGACAGTAAGATATATTTCAAGTATATCATATGCCACCCCGCAACCTGCTAACCACACCCTAGGAAAATGACAGTGAACGCCCATAGTTGACTAAAGTTAGGGTAGATATCAATTTGCCCGATTTATTAATGTGGATTTTTTTTTCATTAGCAACTCAGGATTCGGATTATATTGTCAGTCGTATTTACAGATTTAATTTTTATTTCAATTTTGGGAAACTATAGTAGTATATAATCAATACTATAAAAATACATTTGACTCAACAATCAATAATTCAACAGGAGATATATACCCAACTTGTTCTCCACGGGTAGGATGTGACACAGGGGCATCCAGTAAGGATCGAACACACCATTCAGTTGTAATGGATCTGCGATATTAACTTGCTAAACATTGCATCACGATGTAACGCCCTTCAATAATTAAACAGTGAGATTTAGATCAGTCGGTAGAGCATAGGCCGACGATCATCAAGGTTACGAGTTCGATACCGACCCTCGCTAGCTCAGTGCATAAGTAGCACAACTTGGATCTGTGCGGTAAAGTTGTGAGCTGATGGTAGGCATGGTGCTCCACCTTAGATGAAAAAACAATATCCTTAGTATAGCGCTTGTGTAAAGGGGATAGACTCCTTCGCTATATGGCTGATACTAACAATAGAACACTCGATCGACTTTAATTACTTACTATATATCAATTCAGATACTTACGTTCAATATTATTATACAATAGGATATTGTTATATTCTCGTGGCAAGACGGGCGGTCAGAGAGGCCATGTCAAGCCCTAGCACTTATATGATTGTTCTAACCCTACTGCTCTTATGGCAAGTCCCAACCCTTCTTATCATATAAGTGCTAGAAGGCGGTGGCTGAGGTTCTTCATGTCCTGGGAATGACTTTAAACTCTATTTGACGGTGAGGTTCCAATTCTGGAGGCCTTTGGAATGGGGATCACCCCTTCATCACCATTTCTCCCAGGTCCACTCTGATCCGGAGTGGTAGCACCCGTTAGGGTCCTATCTATGGGTTAAATAGAAACGGTTGTATTTGAAAAGAATCGAGTAGCCATCAAGAATGAATAAAACAAAAACGTCCCCGGCATAAAATGACCCAATGAGTTGACATACCGTAAAACCAAACCAATATTTTTGGGTATATTAGAAGATGACGGAAAAGAAAGAGAGACACATTAGTAAAATAAAAATAAAAATAAACTTTTGCTTTTATTTTTAAGATTTTATATTCTTTCTAGGACCGTTTCCAAATACAAGAATTGATTTAGTGTCGTTCATCCATTGAAAGAAAGGGAGGTGATTTTTAATTTAAGTATACTCAAAAAAGAACAACAACCATAATAATGGAATATGTCAAACACCTTTGACAGTTAAACACATATTCATGGAATGCAGGTTTTTTGCTCACATCAGAAACCGGTATTTTAAAGCAGACAATAAAAAAAGGTCTGTTTGAAAATGTCAACATGGAGGAGATTCTCTCTTTTTTGAGGGAAATAAAATTATACCATAGAATATAGACATGAAACAAATCAATACCATACAACATAATCCCCAATAATACTAACACATTTTTAAAACCAATCACTAAAAAGTATAAATATAAGTACAAAATACCAAATACCACTTTATTGCTTCTGGTTAATCAACCACCGTGATTTAGCTGATTCTGAAAGGAGTGAAATATAAATGAAAATACATATACATATACATATACATATACATATACATAATAATAATAATAATAATAATAATAATAATAATAATAATATAGAAACAAAACGGTCAAACATATAATAAGCGAATGCAGCAAACTAGCATAAAGAGAGTACAAGACTAGGCACGACTCTGTGGGAAAGATAATCCACTGGGTATTGTGCAAGAATTTCAATTTTCACCATACAACCAAATGGTACATGCACAAACATAAACCTGTCCAAGACAACGAGACGCATAAAATGCTCTGGGACTTCAAGGCACAGACGGATCACCTAATACCGGCCAGGAGACCGGACCTAGTACTGATTGACAAAAAAAAAAGAGAACCTGTCATCTCGTGGATTTGACCATCCCGGCCGACCACCAAACGATAAACAAATACTTGGACCTTGCCAGAGAAATGAGGAAACTGTGGAACAGAAAGGTGAAGGTCTTACCAATTGTAATTGGTGCCCTTGGAACGGTCACCCAAAATCTGGAAAATAATTTGGGTGAATTGGAAATCAGAGGAAGAATTGAGACCATCCAAACTACAGCACTGTTAACATCGGCTAGAATACTCAGAAGAGTCCCGGTGATCTGAGGAGACTTCCTATTACACCGGCTACTGCAGGCGTGAAAACCACAAAATAATAATAAAATAATAATAATAATAATAATAATAATGCCACACAACAAAATGGTATATGCATAAACCAGAATCTGTTCTTGAGAACGAAACGCATAAAATTCTCTGGGACTTTGAAATTAAAACGGATCACCTTATCCCAGCAAGAAGACCAGACCTAGTGTTGATTAACAAAAAAGAAAGAACTTGTCAACTGGTGGATTTTGCAGTGCCAGCGGATCACAGGGTGAAGTTAAAGGAAAATGAAAAAATTGACAAATATCTGGACCTTGCCAGAGAACTGAAAAAGTTATGGAATATGAAAGTGAAAGTGATACCAATTGTAGTTGGTGCACTTGGAACAGTCCCAAAAGGATTAGAAAAGGGTTTGGAAAGTTTGGATATCAGAGGAAGGATTGAAACCATTCAGAACACTGCACTGCTGCAATCTGCCAGAATACTCAGAAGAGTCCTGAAGACCTGAGGAGACTTGCTGTCACTCAGACTCCAGTGAAAGACCATCAGCTAACACTGATGTGAAAACTCAATAATAATAATAATAATAATAATAATAATAATAATAATAATAATAATAATAAGCGAATACAGCAAACTGACACAAAGCAGAGTAGAGCTGACTGGGTGGTGAATGGGCATATAACGATACGTGTCGTGATTCACTGCTCATGATATGATATTTAGCGCAATACTCGTAATAGAAAATACAGTAATTCTGTTATATAAAATCATATTAAAAATATGTAAATAGAAATACATAAAAAGAAACATCTTTATATACTGACAAAATATGCGAGAAAACAACGTGTTATTTTTAGTGATGTTTAGTCACGGCCTATTTAATGTACCCATCTTTCTATACGTATATAAAAGGCAGTTGGTGTGTATGTATGTACGGATGTATGTATGTATGTCCGGAGGAAACTACGAAAATAAAACAAAGAAAATATATATACACATTAGATATCACCGGTTCTTGCATTTTGTACAAAAATTATCAAGATTCGACTTATATTCGAAGACATTTGAAAATTAAAATATACATAGAAATAGCATTGCAATTCTACTTAAACATGTCGAGCATTTTTAAATCTCAAAAGTAAACCATTCAATTCACCAGG
>CM042140.1:116541365-116559639 GCA_023376005.1 Doryteuthis pealeii
GAAGAGGTCTTTCTTCTTCTGAATAATGAGGAAAAAGAGAAAAATTGTCTTAACGCCTTTTCTTTTATACTAGAATATGTTGCAGTCAAAGGAATTCATCCCTACCAGAATTTGTGGGAATGAAAATAGTTTCTTAGTTTTTGAGCTTATTTATTCAAACAGTCAAGTCCATAGAATTTGTTATTTTATATTATTGATCCCTATTTAAAATCATCCTTTAAACAGTGTATTTTGGAGTCTTTGTCAGGGTCTTCTTTTTGGTTGTGTTGGAAAATTCAAGCTAAGTTCGACACTTGTTATTATGGCGGCAAAATCTCATGCATAAAGCAATACAATCTTTCTGCTTATCATATGACTATATTTAGATAAATATTCAGGCTATTATCTCTACATCTTCTACTTCTAAATATTTAGAGTGGAAAATATGTCGGATTTTCTGTTGAGACAAATATATGGCTTCATTATTATTCAATAATGTCCCTGGAAGATTTTCCACATATTGGCTGTTATTTTACTCACATGATTTTGGCCGTTATATACTTGGACCTTATGCAGCTGTCTGTTATAGATGGTACATAGGAATTTTAACATTAAAATAATTCTTAATTATAGTGCCAAAATAGTTCGTAATTTTCATTTTAAAATAGTTCTCAATTTTAATGTTAAAATAGTTATTTATGGTAATGTTACAATAGTTCTCAAATTTAATGTTAAAAATAGTTATTTATGGTAATGGTAAAATAGTTCTCAATTTTAATATTAAAATAGTTCTTTATGGTAATGGTAAAATAGTTCTGAATTTTAATGTTAAAATAGTTCTTTATGTTAATGTTAAAATAGTTGTTATTCTTGATACCAAAATAGTTCTTAATGTTAAGGCCAAAATAGTTCTAAACTTTAGTGCCAAAATATTTCTCAATTTTATGGCCAGAATCGTTCTTAACTTTAATGTCACAATTGTTTTTAATGTTAATGCTAAAATAATTCTTATTTCTAATTCGAAAATAGTTCTTATAATTACTCATTTTAAAGTGTATTAAAGACTGGCTTCAGATTTAGAAATTTACACTTTTTATTAAAATCAAAATAAAAGTTATTTATCAAAGCGTTCTTAAATTCACAAACAATTTTTGAAGAGTGTCAAAAGTTGATATCAAGCATTAAAAAAAGATTTTATGGTTATTACAAAGATAGTGTACACAATCTAGTATAAAATTAAAATTTCCCTGATATCTAAATCCACTGAAACTGTTCCATCCCACTTTGCTGCCTAATTTTACTTGAATTAAACTAAGAATCGTTTTTTATACTACATTGTAGAGTAGTACAAGGAGGACACCCTTGGACACTTACCAGCTATAGTGGACTCAACCATACAAGGGAGAAGTATGGAGGAGAACAAATCTAAGCAGCCTAGAAGTTGTTTACAAACAGTCAGATACTTTACATACATCACCTCAGCAATTATGATCTTCCCATCGCCTTGGAATTTCATACTGAAACTTTTATCCAATTCCTTATTTGAATCTCCTCACTGAAGTATTGTGATTATAATAAGAACCAAAATGAATATACTTCTCCAAGTACAAAAGTGAATAATTATGATAATTCCTATTATTTGTAATTCAAATTAAAACCTGGCTTTATTATTCTAAATTTTGCTCTGTAATAAACAAAGTAGAATTTTAGAAAAGTTTTGATAAACAACACTGGCTAATAGGAGATTTGCCATTTTAGATTTTCCAACTCTCAACTTACCCACCGTGATATTACCAAAAACCTAAAAAAAAATATTTTCAGTGCCAAATTCTTGCAATAGTAGCATTTCCTCTTTGTCTAAATAAAGATGAGCAGTTTTGACGTACTTGGCATCAGTATTATTACAAGGCGTCTTATAAGTTTCTTAAAAAATTCTGAAAAAGATTTATTAGATGTTTGAATTTCTATGAAATTATTTTCTTTGTAAAATAAGCTAAGATGTTTTAATATATCTACATATATTTACTCTAAATGTTCTTTAATTACATTTTTTAGATGGTGGGGTTCTTGAGTTTGTAAGAGAACATTTGTTGGTGCTGAGTAACAGATTTTCCCATTGATCAGTTTGCCTATATTCTTTTAATACATGAGAAAGTGTTATGTATACACCCACACACACCCACACACACATACACACACACACACACAATATATATATATATATATATATATGTGTGTGTGTGTGTGTATAGTCGTCGGGGTGGCCTAAAGTCGGTATCAGCCAATCAGCGAGGGAGTCTATCCACTTTTCAATAGTGCTAGACAAAGGAGATTGTTTTTTTGGCATCTGAGGTGGAGCGCCACACCTACCATCAGCCCCTTACTTTACCGCACAGATCGCTGAGTTGGCGAGGACCGGTATCAAACTGGGAACCTTGTGGTTTCTAGCCGAACGCTCTACCGACTGAGCTAAAAGAGAGAGTGAGAGAGAGAGAGAGAGAGAGAGATACAGAAAGGCAGAAAGGCAGGCAGATAGACAGACACGGTGAGAGAAAGAAACAGAGGCAGTGAAAGAGGTATATATATATATATATATATATATTCAAAACACAATGATTAGGAAAAGTTAAATTGACATGTTTCCCCTGTTGTCTGGCATCATCAGAATGTAAAGTATCTTATTATCAATAACAAATCTACAAAGTAAGAAAAAGTTATATGAACAGCCTGGTTAGATAGATAGATAGATAGATAGATACATGGCAATAGCATAATCTTTACAGATCATTGCCGTCCCTCACAATCCCACAACTCCACCACCAGAACCCTTCCTTGCATGAGCCCTCAAATGACTCATCAAACCTGCTGCAGATCTACAAAGTTTGACGCAAATATGACATTGAAAAGACTTCTTCCCCGTTGAATGAGACGATTCAGATGAATCGGATGAGTCAGATGATAAAATTTGATGCTTATGCACCACCATATGTCTCTTAAGACCAGAAGCCGACTTACAGACCTTGCCACATATAGCACAAGACACATTATTTACTCCTGGAATCTGCATGGATTGACCCAGGTGAGATTTCCTATGATTGACATAGCCAGCCCTCGAAAGCAAAACTCGACCACATGTCAGACACTTACAACCCTCCATGTTCTCTCCAATATGACAGGTGTAACCCTTTCGAAGTTGACGCTTTAGGTTTTCATGCACGATTCTTTCACTCTCATAACTGGTACAGCCATCATCCACATGAACTCTCCAGTCAGTTCTCTTTAGTGCCAGCTTTTCCCAGTTGTCAGGACTTATTTTTATTTTTACAAGGTTGTTTTTTAAGCAATCCTTATACCTCTTCTTAGGCTTATGCTGCGGCCTTTTGCCATCACGCAGCTGACCGTAAAAAGTTGCTTTGGCAATCTAGCATCACCCATACGCACAACATGACCTGCCCAACGCATTTGAGCCGTTATGATAAGAGTTTCAATGCTTGAGCATCCTGCCCTTGCAAGGACTTCTGTGTTAGGCGTTTCAGAATTCCACTTGATGTCTAGAATACGTCTCAAACATTTCTGATGAAAGTGTTCAAGAATTTTCAGATGTCTTCTAAACAATGTCCATGTCTCCGAGGAGTACAATAAAACACTCAACACGCAGGACCTATAAACATTCAATTTTGTTTTATGGGTAATGCCGGTACTAGACCATAACCGTTTTTCGAGCGTTCCATAGGCCACAGATGCCTTCTGGATGCGCTGGTGAATCTCAGCATCCAAAGATCCATCACAAGTTAGTGTACTTCCTAAGTATGTAAAAGACTCAACAACATCCAGACAAGTACCATGAATGGCTATTGTTGGTTTGATATATGGTTCACCCTTTACGGGGGTGAACATTACCTTTGTCTTTGTCAAGCTTATTTTTAATCCAAAAGCAGAGCACGAGGCAGCAAAAAGGTTCACAATATCTTGAACATCCTCCTCAGTGTGAGCCAGAAAGTCAACATCATCGGCGTAAAGGAACTCTCTGATAAGTGCATAGGATGTCTTAGACTTGAAGTTAAATCTTCTCAAGTCAAAAACTCTTCCTGTGGTTCTAAATTCCAAGAGGACGCCTTTCTCACAATGTTGGAATGCATGAGATAATATCACAGAAAAGAATATTGAGAATA
Organism: Doryteuthis pealeii; assembly: GCA_023376005.1. Classification (NCBI taxonomy): domain Eukaryota; kingdom Metazoa; phylum Mollusca; class Cephalopoda; order Myopsida; family Loliginidae; genus Doryteuthis; species Doryteuthis pealeii. The sequence continues at coordinate 116,545,517 of CM042140.1, forward strand.
GTGTTGGGGCCAAGACATCTCCCTGCTTAACCCCGTTATCTATTGGTATTTCATCCGACAATCTACCACTCATGACAATTTTAGCTTTCATACCATTGTGAAACCGCTTGAGTACACTCACAAATACCGGTGGGCACCCAACTTTACCCAACATTGTCCAAAGTGCATCCCTGTTAACTGTATCAAAAGCTTTCGTCAAATCAACAAAAACCTGATACAGGGGGACCCGTTGCTCTATCCACTTCTCTTGTACTTGCCTAGCCGAAAATATCATGTCGTTTGTTCCTCTGCCAGACCTAAAACCTATTTAATTTAATACATACATGCCAGACCTAAAACCTATTTTATTTAATACATACATACATACATCTTAATAAAGGATTTCATCATGGTGTAAATTTTAGTAAGCCAGTCTCGTAGATCCATTACTAGTGAATAGCAAGTTCGATCCTAGTTGGATGCACCATACTTGTGACCCTGTGTCCCATCCGACCCATGACAAATGGGTTGGGCAAAAACCTACATAGATTTCATAAGATTATTTGATACCTAAATATATAGATACTGCATTATATATGTGTAGATATGATTAATCTTTATGATATTTAAACGAAAGTTTGGAAATTTAAAAAATAACCAATGTATGATTTATATATTTTTATATATCTCAAACAGACTGTTTGTTTACTTTCATACTGTCGTGCAGTAAGTCACCCAAAAATGTAGTATATATCAGTTTAAAACAAACGACAAATCTAGGAAAAACAGCTAGTGCAATGGTTAGAATCCCCGCTTGTCAGCCTGGCAGTTAGGGTTCGCAATCACACACAGAGCAGTTTCCTGTCTATAACTCTGCTGATGAGGCATAATATGCCGAAATTTGCATAGAGGGATTGACTTTTTCTCGATTTGTTTACGCCTTACATTTGAACATATATGTTCGCTTAATTCATTAATTATCAACTAATTAATTTTCAAATTAGGCATGACTTCAATTAAGCACATATTCTCCCAAAAATATATTGCTAAAAAAAACTTGCCCGATCATAAATTTAATTTTTCCAATGCTTTAAATTTCTTGTTGGGAAATTTAATTTCAAATTTGTTTTCACAACATATTATTGTCAGATTACAATCATTATTACATCTAAATAGTTTGGATTTTTCATGAAAGTACATTTCTTAATTTTGTTACCTTTAGCTCAGTCGGTAGTGCACCCACCTAAGAATTGTATAGTTCCGGTTTTGATACCGGTCCCCGCCAACTCAGTGCATGAGTAGCTTGGGTAATCAGATATATGCGGTAAGTGGGCAGTGGATTGTAGGCGTGGTACTCTGCCTTAGCAAATACAATTTCCCTAAGCTAGCACTATAAAAAAGGGAGACTTCGTCAATTTTTGGCTGATACCAACATTATACCCCTTCCACAACTTAAATTACTTTAAATTAGATGTCTAAAAAGCTTATTTTTCAAATAAAATAGAATAAGAATAAAATTTAATAATTGTTATTAAAAATTGATTTCATTTTTAGTTTATCTGCATCATATTTGTTTTGCAAAGTAAGTAAACTTGGTAGAGTGACCTATTGTCAGTATCAGCCAGACAGTGAATGAGTGCTAGACCAGAGAGATTGTTGGCATTGGGTTATTCCATAATATTCTAGTCTCTATGGCTTCGAAAAATTATACCATTAATGTAAATAATTTAATCTATTTTCTTATTAATGTAGTAAAGCCTGCAGAATCATTCGAACATCAAGAGAGTCTAACCATTTTTTGCTAGCACTAGATCAGGGAGATTGTTTCTACTGAGTTGGAGCGCACCTACCGTCAGCTCCCATATATATATATATATATATATATATATATATATATTATATATATATACCAACCCCTCCACACCAGCAGGATGCGACACGAGGTAAATTTCTTAAACGGATTTTAACAGGTTTAAATTCAGAGTTTTCCTTCTGCTAGACTGGTTACCTAGCCATTGTTAACGAGCCTAGTCCGCCCTGCTATTTATCCATAGCTGGAGGGAGAATTGGATTCATACCTTTCCCAATGGAATTAGTGCCATGTGAAATGCAAACATCATCGTCTAGGAATTGAACTCAGGTCGACGAGTCCATTTCCTGTGACTCTAACCATTAGACCATGCGCCTCCATAATGCTTCTATATGCTTTACCGCACAGGTCAAATTACCCAATCTGTGTTGGCGGGGATTGATATCGAACCTGGCCTCATGCTAATTATTTTAAATTGGAATTGTATGTTATTTGAGACATCTACCAATTCTACCAATTTTTATAACAAGTTTATTTGATTTTTATCAAAGTCATACCGAGCCAAACAGCGAGGGAATCTATCCCCTTTTCACTAGCACAAGACCAAGGAGATTAGTTTAGCATCTGAGGTGGAGCACCACACCTACCATCAGCTCCTCATTTTACCGCACAGATCCCTGTGCTATTCATACGCTGAGTTGCCGAGGGCCGGTATCGAACCAAGAACCTTGTGATATTTTTAATGGAGCATTATACAGTAAAATCTGATATAATAAGGCATTTTTATCACCAAAATCCTACAGCAAAGAAACTCTTTAGCTAAAAATATGAATATGTAGTAGTTCAAAAATAAGTATATACCCATGAAAAAAAAACTTATTACATTCTGTATCATCATCACCATCATCATCATCATGATCATCATGCTGACACCATTACTCTCTCTTGCCACTGGTCCCTATTAATCATAATCCCTGGTAGATCTTCCACACGGCATCGAGATTCTACACAAAGCTGGTTGATGTAGGATTCTGCTGATCGGCGCGAACTGGTGGGTCCATGTATAGCTGTACACAGAGTAACATTTCTGTGTCCACCCTTGCGTCTTCATCAGGGTCCAATATGTTGTGTTCATCTTACTTTGGTGGTTTGTGTGATAGGAGGTAAGTGGTTGTCCAGCTGCTTCCACAATTTGTTCAAGACAGTATGCAGCATCCTTGTGTAGTTCCGACTAGGAACCACAAAGTTCCTGCTTTGATATCGACCCTCGCCAACTCAGCTTATGAGTAGCACAGGAATCTGTGTGGTAAAGTAAGTAGCTGATAGTCATCCACGGACGAAAAAAACAAAACAATCTCCTTGGTATAGCGCCAAGTAAAAATGGATTGACTTCCTCGCTGTCCGGCTGATACCGACTTTAGGCTACCCAGGGACTACACACACACACACACACACATATATATATATATATATATATATATATATATATATATATATATATATATATATATACCATTTTGTGTAGCTTTTTCGCTAACGGTTTCATTAGAAACCTAGTTGTTGTAGCCATCATCATCATCATCATCATCATCATTATCATCATGTCGCGCAATTAGCACGGATATCCAAGACAATCTCTCGCCACCCCCTTATCATTCATCGTCCCAGAGACGTCCTCCACGCAGCATCCAGTATCCTCGAATAGTTGGTCAATGTAGGTCCTTGGTGGCCGGCCCATATTATCATGTCCATGTGTTGGCTTCCACAGGAGGACGTCGCTTATGAGCTCGTCCTTGCTTCTCCAGCAGTGTCCAGCATGCCTTGTCCGTCTCACTCGGATGGTTTGTGAGATGGGGGGGGCAGGTGGCCATACAGCTGCTTCCTTGTGAGGTGCTGCTTCCACGACTTGTTCAAGACCGCACACAGCCTCCTAGTGCAGCTCCCATCAAGTTTATTCTCGGGGTGCTTTGTTAGGGTCCAGGTGGTGCAGCCATACAGCATCACTGGTATAACCACAGCCTGGAAGAATTGTCACTTTAACTTGTCAGTGAGATCGGATTTCCAAATGACTGATAATTTGTTTGTGGCCGACCATGCCTTTCCTATTTGTGTATTAACATCGCTTTCTGTGGATGAGATATTACTACCTAGGTATGTGAATTGTTCTACTGGCTTAAGAGGCTTACCATCGAGTGTGGAGATGGCCCCTTTCTTTTTGAAACTCATTGCTTAAATTCAGATCAAGTAAAAAAAAAATATAGTGAAATAGATCACTAATTAGGACTGAGACTATTCTAGTAGAGACCAACATAAGCGGAGTTTAACAGGTTTGAATTAAGAGTTTTCCTTTTCCTAGACTGGTTGTCTAACCAAGGTTAAAGAGTCCAGTCTGCTCAACTATTTACCCATAGCTAGAGGGAGAGTAGTTGAATTCATAATTTTCCCAAGGGTATTAGCGCTCTGTGAACCGTAGCTTCGTCCAGGATTTGAACTCTGGTTGACAAATCCATTTCCTATGACTCTAACGATTACACCACGCAACTCCAACTACTCAAGTTACTCTGAAAGCCCCAAATTTCCAATAAATCTCTTAAGTTAAACAGCAACAGGTCTTCTCAGTACATAGATGATTGACCACTTAGAAGCATCAGATATCTATTGTATATAATCTGGGGCCTGCGTTGGTTGGTTGGTTGGTTTTACAGCATATTAAAACTTTTCAAGTCATTTAATGCTGAATCAAGTCATTTTGATAAAAACAACTCGGTTTGTTTACAGTACGTGCTGTTGCCTTGATAGTCACCCAATTAAGTATTGATCAGGCTCATCAGTGCTTAACTTTGGTGATCTAGCAGGAACCAGTGTTTTCAGCATGACCTGTTAATAATGAGAGAACTGTGTGTCAGATTACCCAAAGCTTATTAAATTCCAAGAAAAAAAGACATTTCTTTTAGTTTGCTTTTCTCTCTTTATCATCAAATACCAATCTCTGTGATGTTCTTGTCGGTTTGTGAGCATTATTTCCTACTAGATAACCAAAGTTAGCAGTGATGGATATGTGCCATACTTAAATGGGTAACCAATTTATAATAGTAGGTACTGTCTTCTAAACTAAGCACATAGTAATAGTTATTTAAGTGTATGTTTTAATTTAATGTTCTTCTTTCTGCTCTGTCGACAGGACTTAGAATTAGCTAAATGTATTCTCTGTATAGAGGGAAGACATCCCCACAAAAGGGTTATTCTGGGTATGACAGTAAACTGCATCTGGTGGTGAGATTTCAGTTCTGACACACTAGGGAGTGTGGAGTACCTCTCCATTGCCTTTACTCCCAGGTTTACTCTGACCTGGATTTTAATACCTATTAGTGTTCATTCTATGGTTAAAAAATGTTTAAAAATTATTCATATTAGATAAGGATACTTGAAACCATACAAATGTAAGCAAATTATTTGTATTGGATATGAATACTTGATATCATAGTAAATTTAAATATAAACATACAAGGTTGGGTGGAAAAGTTCATATAATGACATCATATCTACTGGTTTTGATCAATTGAATCCATGTACTGCAGCACTAATGGAAGAAACATGTGGACTGCAAGGAGGATTTAAAAAATAAACCTCATTTGGTCACATTATTAACTTTTCAGCTGAGCCTCATGTGTTCCATCATGGTGTAATGATTGGCAAGCTAGTCTCACAGATCCATTTCTACTGGCTTACAGTCAAGTCAGACTGAAACCACTGGTTCCTGGTAGATCACCAGAATTAAGCTGTTATTGTTCAGTACTTAGTTGGATAACCACTTAAGCAACAGCAGGTACAGTAAGCAACCTGAATCAAAATGATTTGATAAGAATTTAATGACCCAAAAAGGGTTGATATGCTGTAAAACAAGACAACCAGCCAACCAACCATTACTATTGGGTAGCGAGTTTGACCCTAACTGGGTGCCCTATACATGCAAATTCGTGTCACATTTTATCTGTGTAACTTTTAGTCATAAATAAACTTAGATATGCGAATAATCAATCAATAAATTAATCAATCCATTATCTCCTTCTCTATGCCTATGCTTTTTGAGATACATCATTTTATTCCATATCGTGTCTGTATTTAAGTAATTCCTTTTGATTGTAGTGACATATGTCCTCATTGATATGGTGACCCATTCTGTCTCTTTACCCAGTTACCATGGAAATAAGAGTCAGCCGAACTATATACATTTGCATTTAATTAATGGACTAATTTGTTCTTGGCAGAGAGAAATTAATTTGCATTTTATGGAGACAAAACTTCTAATCAATATGACAAATATGATACAGTCTTTTTTATGATGAAACGACTGTACATCAATATGTTCACTTACATCCTGACCATAGATCTAATGAAAGTATATTTATCTATTCTTGTAAAATGAATATTTCACAGAAAGGAGTGGTACAGATTATAATTCCTATGTATTCAAATGTTTATTCCATTCTGCAGCCATGTCAGTACTACTGTATGCTTGCTTCAGTCGGACTTTAACAAAACACCTGGAGAAAAATCTCGATGGGAACTACTTGAGAATGCATAAATCCTGGAAGCAACACCCTACAAAATGGCAGCTGTACAGCCACTTACCTCCTATCTCACAAACCATCCAAGTAAAATGAACGAGACATTATGGGCACTGTCAGGCAAATAAGGATTAATCCATAAGTGACATCCTTATATGGACTCGTAAACATAGGCACACCAGTGTAGGCCAACCAGCAAAAAACTTACATTTATCAGCCCTGTGCAGACATTGGATGCCGTCTAGAGAACTGTTAAGGAGCAGTGGCTGATGGGGATGGATGGCGAGATGAATTCTAAGGAATCTATCAGCATGCCTTGGTGATAATGATGATGATGATGGGGAGGAAGGGATGGTGATGAGGATGGTGATGAGGATGGTGATGATGGGATGATTGGGAGGAGGGGGAGGATGGGGGAGGATGATGATGATGAGGAGGAGGAGAAGGATGGTGTGAGGATGGTGATGAGGATGAAAGAAAATCTCTATATTAATATGCTACTACCTACCTCAGATAAATGATAGACCATTCCGTTTTGATTCATAAGATACGAATGCAAAATGTGTTCAAATGTTATTCTCTATCATCACCTCAGATAAATAAGGGTCCATAACTTTGTAATTGTGAGGAAAGAAAGGAACGAAAAACAATGTGCTACATGTAGGAAGCAATTATAGAAAGAAAGAAGAAAGAAAGAAAAAAAGAAGAAGAAAGATAAGAAGCAATATAACTTATCTTTTGTTCCAATGAAATTCATTGGCATTTCAGTCTCGGAAGACTATGATAAAGTTTTTTTATGTCCCCCTGAGGTTACAGCGCCTCCTGTGACTGTGAAGTCCGATGTTTGAAAAACATTCTCGACCACAGATTTTGCATTTGAAGGCTGTCCCTGAAGATGTTGATGTGCTGATGTTTTGTTGCTGCTGCTTTCTTCTGAACCTCTTAGCTTTATGGTGTTGTGTCAGGGTGACTTCCGACATGAGTTGTCCTCTATAATATGAAATATAAAATAAGCAGAAAAGAAATAAAGAAAAAGGAAGTTAGAAAAAATAAGGAAAAGGGAAGTGAAAAGAGAAAAAGAAAGAATGAATTTCATCAGGGATTATCGTACTTTTTACATATTAGTCTATTTGCAATAGCTCTTAAATAAATATACCAAACATTGTAATAGTTAAATGATCCTAACATGGTATATTCATGGTTCTTGCTAGTATCTATGAAACTATTAGGGTAATTCCATGTCAAAACATCCAGACCATGTAACCCATCACGTGAAATTTTTCTGAAATTTTGCCCAGGTGTGGACTATGTTAAAGTTAGACAATCCCAAAAATGTGACCTTCCAATTCCAAACATTGGAGGAGTTATGTTGATTTTTAGCTCTCGAAATTTTTTAGGGAGGAGGGGACAAAAATGGTGACATTTTGTAATCTATTTTTGTCTGTGAAATGAGTTCTAGAGCTTCCCTGCTCCTAAAAACTGGTTTATAAAGGCATTTTGGCCCAAGGAATCCATAAATGCTATCAAAAAGTCTTAAAGTTAACCAATTCTAAGTTATTAATGATTTCTGATTTGCAAAATTTTAACTGATGTTGTAGCTTCGGTTCTGAGCAAAAATCAAGCTATATTGAACTAATATTAATTCTTAATTATTGAAAATATTTACATTACTTTTAATTTTTGTTTGTTTTTGTTTTTTGTATTTTGCTTTTCTTTAATAATTATCTGATGTATTTACTTTTTGTCATTTCAGATGTCTGCCTTGTAATGTTCAACTCTGACCTTCCCATCTGATGATTAATGATATCATAGAGCGAAGCATTATGTAATGCAACAAGAATCAAGCTTATTGTTTGATTGTCATTTACTTTCCTCTTTATTTTCATTTACAAACTTTTGGGTTTGAAGAAATAAACAATCCTGAAAAAAAAGGATACAAATCTTTACTAAAAATCCAAACCTAATCAGTTTTCCCTTAAATCCAGACAACTCCAAAATCAAGAAACATTAAAAGATCGTGATTCTCATTCAAAATGGCGACTGTTGAAGAACCTGCTTTGATGTTTTATAAAATTGATGACAGCACATGGGAGAATGTGGAGATGAGTCTCTGGTTCTCGATGGTGGTGATGCTAGCTGTGACATTGTTCATTGTATGGAAGAAAAAAGATGAAAATTTTCCGCCTGGCCCCTTTTCATGGCCCTTGATTGGGAACATTCAGCTACAAAATGCTCACATTCAGTTAACTGATCTGAAGGCAAAGTATGGAACCACATACAGTGTAACAATTGGACGACAAAAGGTGGTGGTTCTCTGCTCTCTTGATGGAATTTTGGAATGTCTTCATTTCAATGGAGCAACTTTTGCAAACAGACCAAATTGTCCAGTATTGAGGTCTCTCTACACAAAAATGAGGATAAAAATAAAGGTATGTTTAATGATTTCTTTATTTGAAAGTAAATATAGTGTGTATTTATTTACTTGTAAGAAGATACAGTGTATGCAAAAGTAACACAATTTTCTATAAGTCTCTTTATACAAATCAGAATAAAGATTAAGGTATATTTAATGATTTTATTTGAAATATCAAAGTAGCTGAAACCATTTGAGCTTATTAAAACCTTTTAATATTCAACACTAACTATTTCATATATATATATATATATATATATATATATATATATATATATATATATATATATATATAATATATATATATATATTGCATTTTGTGAGTAGCATTTCTACTATTGAAGTATTTTAATTTTATAATTTGTTCATTTGAGTATTCATATAAATAATTGTCAGAAATTTAAATTTAGGGGCAAATATCAGAAATAAAAAAGTCCATAAATACTTCATATATTCAGAGATATGATTCAATGTTGTCTTGTCTTTAAAAGCCACCAACTCTTCCAGTTTCTTAGAATAGAATACAATAGAATGGTAATATTTATCTACAGGTTTTTGCTGGTAGTTTAGACTATACTCATTAGGGCCGACTTAGCTAAATCGGTAGAGTGTCCGGCAGAGAACATCGAGGTTCCTGGTTCGATTCCGGCCCTCGCCAACTCAGCGTATGAGTAGCACATGGATATGTGTGTTAAAGTTAGAAGCTGAAAGGGATGCGTCCTGCATCTCTGATGCATAAAGATATAAAAGGAAAGTAAAATCATATCCAAGCATCCCAGTGTTTTTCTTTTTTCTTCTCTCACTATTTCAAACTCAATGTAAATACATTTCAATAGTTTCTTAGAAAATAATTACATGGATAGATTACAAGGTAGGAGTTAAACGGCTTTAGTTGCTTTCCCAGATCATTAATAAAAACCCTACAATCTATTAAGAAACTTTAGCTGGGACCAATCAATTATCCCGGGCACTCATTCAAAGCAAATATGTGCTTCCCAGGACACATTAAATCAAAAAGCTATCAGCATCACTATATATTTATACATATATATATATATTATATATATATATACATATATATATACATATATATGATATGTTATATATATGACATATATATATACTTATATAAGTCATATATATATATATAATATATATATATATATATATATATATATATATATATAGATATATGACATATATACACGTATATAAGTCCATTATATATATATACATACATACATACATACATATATATATATATATTATATATTAATATATATGTTATAAATGTTTTCACTTTAACAGCATTTTGTGGTATTTTCATATCCTTTTATCTATAATATATATATCTATATATCTATATATCTATATCTATATCTATTATTATATATATATAATATATATATATATATATATATATATATATATATATATTCGCTGGTCAGACTCTAACTAGTGATTTGAGCCAGTAAAAGATGCTGCAGCTTTTTGAAAATTGACATTGTGATATTTTTGTGCATATGAAAAGGGTTACTGATCCCACATGATGGAAGAAGTGTTATCAAATACACAGGTTGTATTTTAGATTCCCCACTATTACTAAGATAGTTCCATTTTTCAGTCTATCTCTGAAAAGTTGGTTTGTTTTTTTACTGTTATATCAAGGAGCGGAAATTCCAAAATCTAAATACTCTAAATTTGGCCCTATGTGTGTCTGCTAGCTATCTAAATGTCGAGGCTTTAAAGAACATAACTAAACCCCCGAATAATGTATCACTCATTACTTGAGAATCTTATTGCAATCAGATTAGAGCACACCCACAATAACTCCAAATCATTGTTTTCCTATTTCATTCTTCAATTCTAAGATTCCTACAATGGAAAAAATTGACCTTGATATCTGTTTCCTCTTAATTTACAATGTTTATGTTGACCTCGGAGGTAGATCTGTCATAAGCCTCTGTAACATAGTGCCGCACTCTTTTTTACCTACTACTACTAATGGGCCGGGTTGGCACAGTCGGTAGAGCGTTCAGCTAGAAGCCACAAGGTTCCTAGTTCGATAATGGCCCTCACCAACTCAGCGTATAAGTAGCACAGTGATCTATGCGATAAAGTTAGAAGTATGATAGTCGGTGTGGTGCTCCACCTCAGACGCAAACCAATCTCCTTCATCTGGCGCTAGTGAAAAGGAGATAGACTCCCTCGTTGATTGGCTTTATACCGAATTTAGCCACCCTGACGACTTTACTTTTACTACTACTAACTATACATTTAATTCCTATGCGTTCAGCTAGTCTAAATATGATTTTGATTTATATTTCAGGTTTTATAACAGCTGATTATGATGACAAACTGAAACAAAAACGTAATTTTCTACTTGATTGTTTGGTTGAAGGTGCCTATGCATTTGAAGAATGATATGGAGGTTAGAATCAATGTAGAGTCCAAGATATCGTGAAGAATTTATGACGAGAGAACGAACCTTTTAATCCTCTGCTGTATTCATTCCGTCATGCCTCAACATGATGCGTGTCCCTCATTTTCAGCCAGTGGCACCGGAAACGATGAAAGGGACACTAACTTCCCAAGAAATCCTCAAGTCATTATGTATGCGAGCACAGTGTCTCAAGCAGACTTTCCCAGTGTCATACCGGTGCCATCGTTCCTGCAAAAGAGTCCGCTTCAAGAGGAGTGTGCGGGAATCGATTCGTTTGCAGCGCGACTATCAAAGAAAAACTGCATCAATTTCCACCAAGGACACTTTTGATCCGTACATGGTTCGAGACCTCACCGATCAGCTGATGATGTATGTGGAAAACGGTGATGACAAAGGTTTGTTGGCAGTGATGACATGGAGAACTTATTGCTGGAAATATCTGGAAGTGGTTTTGAAGAGACAGCCATTACACTTACGTGGTTGTGGGTTACTGGCAATGTATCCGCTGTACAAGGTCAGGTGCAGAAGGAGCTAGATTGCATCGTGGGACGGAACAAAGATCCATGTCTGGAGGATCAGGTAATGTTGCCCTATACTCTGGCGACTATATATGAGGCTCAACGTATGGCTACCGTCATGCCTTTTCTTTACCCTCACCAAGCTGTTAAAGAAAGTATGCTACAAGGTAAGGTTTTTCTCAAAATTAAATCCTTTTAATTTTTCCAAAGAAATGTTCACAATGACATCCTATCTTGAATTTCGTCTTTCTTTCGTTTTTAAGGTATCATTATTTCTTCTATCTTTTCTTCTTTCTTTTTTACTTCTTTTTCTTCGTCTTTTTCTTTCTTTTCTTCTATCTTTTCTTCTTCTTTTTCTTCTTTCTTTTTTCTTTCTTTTCTTCTTTTTTTTATTTTAGAAAATATCATGTTTTCTTTTTCCTTTTATTCCATTTCTTATTTCATATTAGAGCAATATTATTTCGTCTTTCTCACTACAAGGTAAGCTTTTTCTCAAAATTAAATCCTTTTAAAATTTTTCAAAGAAATGTTCACAATGACTTCCTAACTTGATTTTATCCCTTATACTTAACTGGTTTAAGTAATTAACAGCATAGACTAGGGGCTTATCCCCCAGCAATACCTGCCCCTTGATTTAAAGGGGCAGGTCTGGGTTTATTACCAGTGGCTGAGCCCTCTACCCCTTGAGGGTGATTGCCGAAGGGATCTACACATTTTGTGCATCTACCATCCCATGAGCTTTGCTCGTGGGTGTACTACATTAAAATACCTTGTATCACATCCGTATACGTAGGGTGAGAGGTAAATACTTACCTGGATTTCTGGAGCTTCCCATGACCTTGAACTATGCCTCCCCCATAGCTACTGGCGCAATATAACTAAAAAAAATTAGAAATATTCTAACGTGTACCAAATATTTACAAACTTAGTTCAGGCACATGGTCACATGTTTGAGACACTCATCCACTTTTGATCTTGTGACACTAGCTTGTTAACCATTGCTCTTTTTAAAAAGCTATCTGATATAAGTCTGGCAGAAGACCATGTATAGGGTTTCAGACCATATGTCCTTTAGACACCCCTTTTGTGATCTCGATTCATAGGACATGTTTTTCATTTATACACGTCAAAATCCGGTTGTTTGTTAACAGACGATTTTTAGAGGTTTCTTTTAATTATAAAACTAACAACCTAACCCTAACAACCAAACCCTAACCTTAACCGCCTAACCCTAGCCCCTAACAAACAACCGGATTTTGACGCTGGAAAAAAAAACGTCCTTATGACTCGAGATCGCAAAAGGGGTGCCTAAAGGTCATATGGAGCCAGGGTTTCTAGTGAAATTACTACAGTATGAATGATCTGTACAACTAGGTTACTTGTCATTATTAATCACTTAATTAAACAAACTAGACAGTCTGTTAAATAACAGATAACTGCCTTTTATAAACAATTTTTCTAAAAATACTTAAATAACTTATAAGATATAAAATTACATCACTTTATAGGCAACAGTGATGTAGGAAACAGGTAGTAGCTAACCAGAACTTAGGCCACCTGGATATATATGAATTTGGCACAAATACCAGCCACTCAGGTTCTAGGGTTAATTTTCTGTTCAAAATGTCATGGCTATGAGTAACCTGGGAAATCTTCAGCTCAACAAAAATGAGGCAATTATTAGTAGAATATAAAGGATTATAAAATACTGTATTGTTTCATAAAGTAAGTTCACTCCTACCAATTCTTTTATAGGAAAATGTTTTTTTTTCTTCTAAATCACAGATAAAATATAAACAATGTTCTGTTTACCAAAACAAAAAATGTGATTAGAAAAAAAAGGTTATAAAATAAATACAATGGGACATTAAAAAATAGTTATAGTTACTATAAAACATTTAAGAATTTAATCAAAATTTTATTGTTAGGTTTACTTAAAACATTTAGAATTAATCAAATTTTGTAGTACTATAAAAACATTTAAGAATTAATCAAATTTTGGTTGTAGGGTTACTATGCAAACATAATCAAAGTTAGTTTAATAAACATTTATGCAATTAAATCAAATTTTATTGTTAGGGTTACTATAAAAGATTTAAGAATTAAATCAAATTTTATTATTAGGTTTACTATAAAACATTTAAGAATTAATCAAATATATGGTTAGGGTTACTATATTGTAAGAATGAAGGTTAGGTACTATAAAACATTTATGAATTAATCAAATTTTATTGTTAGGTTTACTATAAAAACAATCTTAAGAGATAATCAAATTAATTATTGTTAGTGATTACATAAACATTTAAGAATTAATTCAAATTTAATATTGTTGGTTAACTATTAAAACAATTTAAGAATTATCAAATTAGAGTATAGCTCTCTCTGTGGGTTG
>CM042140.1:116559739-116567239 GCA_023376005.1 Doryteuthis pealeii
AGGGCAGGATTACGGAGAGTTATCACGACACGTATCGTTATAAAGTGCCCATTCACCCCCAGTAGCTCTCTTCTGCTGTGTCGAGTTTTGCTGTATTCGCTTATTATTATTATTATATTTTATTTATTACTTATTATTATTATTTATTATTATTGAGTTTTTTCAGCATCAGTGTTGCTGATGGTCTTTCCACTGGAGTCTGAGTGACAGGCAAAGTCTCCTCAAGGTCTTCAGGACTGCATTCTGAGTAATTCTGCAGAAATTGCAGCAAGTGTCATGTGTTGTACTGAATGGTTTTTTGTTCCAATCCCTTCCTGCTGATATCCATTCGGCAACTTTCCAACCCTTTTTCTAATCCTTTTGGGACTTGTTTCCCAAGTGCACCAACTTACAATTTGGTTAATGCACTTTCCACGTTTCACAATATTCCAATAACCTTTTTTTTCAGTTTCCTCTGGCAAGGTCCAGGATATTTTTGTCAATTTTTTTTTTTCCAATTTTTCCTTTAACTTTCAACCCTGGTGGATTTCCCCGCTGGCAACTGGCAAAATCCACCAGTTTTTTTGAACAAGTTCTTTTCTTTTTTTGTTAATCAACACATAGGTCTGGTCTTCTTGCTGGGATACAGGGTGATCGTTTTTAATTTCACAGTCAGAGAATTTTATGCGGTTTCAGTTCATCAAGAACAGATTCTGGTTGTATGCATATACCATTTTGTTGTGTTGGCATTATTTTATTATTATTTTAATTATTAATTATTATTTGTGTTTTGCACGCCTGCAGTAGCCGGGTGTAATAGGAAGTCTCCTCAGATCACCGGGACTCTTCTGAGTATATTCTACGCCGATGTTAACAGTGCTGTAGTTTGGATGGTCTTCAATTCTTCCTCTGATTTCCATTCACGCCAAATTATTTTCCCAGATTTGGTGACCGTTTTTCCAAGGGCACCAAGTTACAATTGGTAAGACGGCTGTCACCTTTCTAGTTCACAGTTTTTCCTCAGATTTCTCTGGCAACGTCCAAGTTATTTGTTTATCGTTTGTGGTCGGCGGATGGTCAAATCCACGAGATGAAGGTTCTCTTTTTTGTTTGTCAATCCAGTACTAGTGATTACCGGAGGATTGTCTGCCTGGCCGGTATTAGGTGATCCGTCTGTGCCTTGAGTTCCAGAGCATTTTATGTCGTTCGTTTGTCGTTGGACAGGTTTATGTTTGGTGCATGTATCCTTTGGTTGTATGGTGAAAATTGAATTCTTGCAACAAATACCCAGTGTTATCTTTCCCAGCAGAGTCCGTGCCTAGTCTTGTACTTTCTTATGCTAGTTTGCGTGCATTCGCTTTATTATATGTTTGACCGTTGTGTTTCTGATTATTATTATTATTTATTCCTTACTTATTAATTATTATTTTTGTATATGTATAGTGTCAATGTATATGTATATGTATTTGTTCATTTATATTTCACTCCTTTCAGAATCAGCTAAATCACGGGTGGTTGATTAACCAGAACAATAAAGTGGTATTTTGGTAATTCTTGCTACCTTAATTTAACTTTTAGTGATTGGTTTTTAAAATGTGTTAGTTATTATTGGGGATTAATGGTTGTAATGGTATTAAATACTTTGTTTTCATGGTCTATATTCTATGGTATAAGAATTTTATTCCCCTTCAAAAAAAAAAAAAAAGAGGGAAAGGAAGATTCCGCCCTCCCAGACACTCCCCCAAAATTTGTTTGGAAAACAAAAAAATTTTTCAAACAGAACTTTTTTTATTGTCTGCTATTAAACTACCGGGTTTTTCTGATGTGAGCAAAAAAAGCGCCTGCATTCCATGAATATGTGTTTTAACTGTCAAAGGTGTTTGACAATATTTCGCATTATTATGGTTTGTTGTTCTTTTTTGAGTATACTTTAAATTAAAAATCACCGTTCCCTTTTCTTCAATGGATGAACGACATAAATCAATTCTTGTATTTGGAACCGGTCCTGATGAAGAAAGAATATAAAATTTAAACATAAAAGCCAAAAGTTTTATTTTTATTTTTATTTACTATGTGTCTTCTCTTCTTTTCGCGTCATCTTCTAATATACGCCAAAAATATTGGTTTGGTTTGTTACGGTAATGTGGTCAACTCTGTGTGTGTGGGGACGTTTTTGTTTTATTCATTTTGATGGCTGACTCGATTGTCTTTTCAAATAGCAACCGTTTCTATTTAACCATAGATAGGACCTAAACGGTGCTACACTCACCGGATCAGAGTGGGACTGGGAGAAATGGTGATGGAAGGGGTGATCCCCATTCCAAAGGCCTCCCAGAATTGGGAACCTTACACCGTCAAAGTAAGGAGTTTAAACGTCATTCCTAGGACATGAGAACCTCAGCCACGCCTTGCTAGCACTTATTATGATAAAGAAGGGTTGGGGACCTTGCAATAAGGCAGTAGGTTTAGAACAATCATATAAGTGCTAGGCGCCTTTGACATGGCCTCTCTGACCGCCGTCTTGCCACGAGATATAAACAATATGCACTCGATGTATAATCAATATTGAATCGTAAGGAGCTATATCGGGGAGTAATTAAAGTCGTATCGACGTGTCTCTCATTGTTAGTAAATACTAGCCATATAGGAAGGAGTGTCTAGTGCCCAGCTTTACACGAAGGCGGCTACTTAACTAAAGGAAAGTTATTGTTATATTTCATCTGAATGGTGGGCAGCGCATGCCGGAGTCATCAGCATTTCCACAACTTTAACCTGGCACAGATCGCAAGTTGGTGCATAGGCGACAGTTCTATAGATGTATAGTTGAGCCGTAAGGCGACGCGGTCGGTATCGAACTCGTAACCTTTGAAGATGATCGTCCCCCGCCCGCCCCTCCCCCGCCCCCCCCCGCCTATGCTCTACGCGACTGATCTAAATCTCACTGTTTATTATTGAAGGGCGTTACATTCGTGATGCAGATGTTTAGCGAAGTTAATATCGCGAAAAGGATCCATTAGCAACTGTAAATGGTGTGGTTCGTCCTTACTGAATGCCCCTTGTGTCAGCAATCCTATCCGTGAGAACAAGTTGGGTAATGATTATCTCACTGTTGAATTATTGATTGTTGAGTCAAATGTATTTTTATAGTATTGATTATATACTACTATACGTTCTCAAAAATTGAAAATAAAAATTAAATCTGTAAAATACGACTGACAATATTAATGCCGAATCCTGAGTTGGCTAATTGAAAAAAAAATGCCACATTTAATAAAACGGCAAATTGATATCTACGCTAACTTTAGTCAACTATGGGCGTCACTGTCATTTTCCTAGGGTGTGGTTAGCAGGTTGCGGGTGGCATATGATATACTTGAAATACTCTCTTACTGTCTATTTAGGTAGACGTAACGCTTGTCCTTGTCAGTAAATGGAAATCAGCGTGCGAAGTTCAGCATCCTCATGCGGTGTATGTAAGGGGGGGGGACGCATGAACTTCTTAACCACAAATAAAATTCTATAAACTAGGCAAATATATGCACCCCCCGGCTGCAAGTATTTTAATGTAATAAATATTATCATTAAATTACAAAGGTGAATGAAACTAAATAACAATATATATATATATATATATATATATATAGTATAATAGTATTATATATATATATATAGTATATGTGTGTTTGTGTTGTGTTGTGTGTGTGTGTGGTGTGGTCTGTGTCTGGTGTTCTGTGTGTCTGTGTAGAATTCGACTTCGGCACTTGATAATATACAAAAAGAGCAAAGAAAGACTGATCAGCAGGCCAGTATAGAAATAAAAAGGACAAGAAAGCAACGAAATTGGAAGAAAAACAACCCTAACATGGACAGTTCAGAGCGAAATACGGGAGAGGTCGCACATCAGGAAGACATGGATATGGCTAAGAAGGGAAGTCTGCCAAGAAAGAAACAGAAATCCTTATACTTGCAGCAAAAGACATGCATAAGGATAATCATATAAAAGCAAAATAGATAAGACACACTGAATGCAAGTGTAAAATGTGTGGGGAAAAAAGACGGAAACCTGTCAATCACATAAATAAGCGAATGCAGTAAACTCGCACAATAGAGTAGCATAGGACTAGACACGTTGGAGAAATGGGTGGGAAAGGTGATTCCACTGGGAACTGTGCAAGAAAATTTCAATTTTCACCCAATTCAACTCAATTGGTATATGCACAAGCCTGAATCTGTTCTGGAGAATGAGAGCGCACAACATTCTCGGGAACTTTGAGGTATAGACGGATGCACCTAATCCCCGGCCAGGAGACCGGAGCTAGTTTTGATTGACGAAAAGAGGATGCTTGGTCATCTCGTTGATTTTGCCGTCCGGTCGATCACAGTGAAAACTGAGAGAGCGTAAAAAAAATCGATCTAAAATACGCTGGACCTTGGCCATAGAACTGATGAAAAATATTGGACATGTGGGATTTTGAAGGTCATACTAATTGTAATTGGTGACCTTAAGAACGATCCGCCAGGGGGACTGGAAAAGAGTCCTGGATGAATCTGGCAATCCAGAAGAAGAATCGAGACCCACCAAGACTACAGCATGTTGAGATTCGGCTGGCAATAGCTCAGTAGAGTCCTGATGACCTGAGGAGAACTTGCTGTAACTCAGCCTCTCAGTGAACCACCGGCTACGGCCATGATGTGAAAACTTGAATGGAGTGAATTAATAATAATAATAGTAGCTACTCAACTGTATACTTGTAAATGTACAAGAGGCTACAGATTCATTACTATCACAAGCAAAAAACAAACCCACCCTATGTACAATGGGGAGATATAAAGAATTTTAAAAAAAAAAATGGAGACAAAACTAGAAACGCCGCTTTACAACCAGAAGAATATAGAACCAAGATATAGTTAATAATAGGTTCGGCATTGAAAGATGTGTCATGCTATTAATAAAAAACGGCGAAAGAGAAATATTAGACATAATACAAGTATTAAATGCATGAAATATAAGAACACTAAGGAGAATTATGAATATTTAGGAAATTTTAGACGCGCTGAACGCACCAACCAAACAGAGATGAAAGAAGTTAAAAATGAATACCTCACAGTTGTACTCTTGAATCTGTCCCCAAAAGTTTAGAAAACACATTAGAAGGATGTGGAAATCAAATTAAGAATTAAATACTATCCAGCAACAGCATTGTGAGATAGGCTAGAATACTCGAAGAGTCCTGTAGACCTGGAGGAAATCTGCTGTCACTCAGAGACTCCAGTTAAGTCCATCAGCTTAATACTGTTGTGAAATATAATAATAATAATAATATAATAATAATAATAATAATAATAATAATAATATTTGCTGACAAAATAATGCCATAAGGACAACTATATAAAAGCGAAAATTGATAAGACCCCAACAAAATAGTAAATGTAGACTTTGTGGCAATAGAGATGAGAACTGTAAACCATATACTCTGCGAATGTAGGCAAACTAGCACAACGAGAATACAAAACTAGACACGACTGGTTGGAAAGGTGATCCACTGGGAATTATGCAAAAAATTAAATTTTGACCACACAAAATGGTATATGCATAAACCAGAATCTGTTCTTGAGAAGCGAAACGCATAAATTCTCTGGGACTTTGAAATAAAAACGGATCACCTTATTCCAGCAAGAAGACAGACCTAGTGTTGATAAACAAAAAAGAAAGAACTTGTCAACTGGTGATTTTGCAGTGCCAGCAGATCACTGGTGAAGCTAAAGGAAATGAAAAAATGTACAAATATTGGACCTTGCGCAAAGAACTGAAAAAGTTAGGAATATGTAAGTGAAGTGATACATTGTAGTTGGTGCACTTGGAACAGTCCAAAAGGATTGAAAATGGTTTGGAAAGTTTGGATATCAGAAGAGAGGATTGAACCATTCAGAACACTGCAACTGCTGCAATCTGCCAGAATACTCAGAGAGTCCTGGGGACACTGAGGAGACTTGTGTCACTTCAGATCCCAGTGAAAGACCATCAGCTAATGCTGATATGAAACTCAAAAGGAGTAAATAATATAATAATAATGAATAATAATAATAATATATAATAATTATTATTATTTTATTTAATTATTATTATTATTATTAATTATTGTTATTATTATTATTAGTATTATTATTATTATTATTATTATTATTATTATAGTTGAAAAGAATTGTCATATTGCTCTTTCCGGAAAGAAAGAAAGCAAAAACATAGAAAAAAATACTTGGACGCTTGCCAAAGAAACTTAAAACATGCGTGTAACTGTGATACAATTGTAGTTGATACCTTGGACGGCGGCTCAAAGGTTTGGAAAAACTAATGAGAGCGAAAGGAAATCAGAGGCAGAATCGAGACTATCAAACAATAACATTGTTAAGATTAGCTAGAATATTCAGAAAAGTCTTTGAGGCCTGTTGGATTTGTTGCCACTCAAACTCCAGTAAACGACTCATCATATAACGCTGGTGTGAAAAGATCAGTAAGAGTAATATAATGGTTACAAAAACAACAATAATGGCAATCCAGCCTATAGGAAAAACAAAAATAGCACTTTGCGGAACTGCTCATCTTCTTAGGAAAGTATTACAATGTGACTGGAAAAATATCCACCCAAAGATGCAGAAAACATAAAAAGCATAGTATGCATATAATCAATACCTTCCCTCCTCTAGATATTGAAGTATTGCAAGGAACAAGAGTATAGCAGAAAAAAGTACACAAAAAAAGAAAAAGAAAAAGAAAAAAGCTCACAGCATTACGTAGTCCCATGAAAGGAAGTCTTACCCCTTTCTAAAGGGGCAATAAGTGTATTCTAGAGCAGGGATCACCAAACGTTTTCCACGGTGGGCCGGATAACTGAAAACCTAACGAGCACGGGCACATTATTGTAGTGAAAATACTTGTTAGCCAGAACAAATGCTCTGAGAAAAAGATGTAAAAAATATGTATCTTTCCCTGCTATATTCATGGGTGAGTGGCGTAAGATGCATAAAAAACAAATTTAACCAGCATATTTATTTCAAAACATTATCAAAATCATTACAAATTCAAGTACCGTCAGCAGGCCTGATAAAATGTCCTCGCTGACCGAATGCTTCCCCCGGGCCGTAGTTTGGTGACCCCTGTTCTAGAGCAACAGCTGACAAGGCGGAATAACAGCTTGAAAAAAAATGATTTAATTGTAAATCAGAGAGTGAATCGAGATTTCACAGATCACAGAGTGAAAATGAAAGAAAATAACAACATAGAAAATACTTTTTAATACAGAGAAAAACAACAAGAAAAACAAAAACAACAAAAACAACAACAACAAAACAATGATACCCTTGGACCGGTTCTCAGAGGTTTGGAAAAAAAGAGTGGAGGAAATGAAGTCAGAAGAAGATCAAGACTATCAAACAGAAGCATTGTTAAGATCGGCTGGAATACTCAGAAGAGACCTGGAACCGAGGATTTTCAGACTACAGGCAATTTACATAATTAGAAAG
>CM042140.1:116569739-116584570 GCA_023376005.1 Doryteuthis pealeii
TCGCATACATGCTGCTGATGAAAGATGGTTGTCAAGGTAAAGATGCAGGCAAGAAGAGACACTAACCTTTCTACTGGCGCTGATGTAGTAGTGGCTTGCTTTGCTATTGAATTAAGTAAAACACTCTAGTGTTCATCCGCAGCCTTTCTCTCCTCCACGGGACGTACAAGTACATTAATGACGCACGTTGTTCAATGGCTACTTACAAAAACATGATTTGTTTCGACTTCCCTAATACGCAATAGACGACGAAACGCAACAAAGGTTTATTTTCCCTTTATTGCACGCACAGCGACTTTTTCTTTGTATCAACAAAAACACAACAACACAACAACAACAACGATGATGACGAATATGATGATAACGATGTTGAGAAAGGTGTTGTCGATGATAAGGAGGGAGTTATCAAGAAAGCGAGATTTGCTGTCACTCAATCTCCAGCCAGAGCCACCAAGCATCTGTGCTAACATGATTACAAGATATGAACTACCCATGGGTTGTTAGTGGTTATCTATCTAGACGAGCAGTGAGTTCGATTCTCACCGGGTGCGCTATAGGTCTGACCTTGTGTTACGATTAAGCTAAGCTTAACAAATACTGGCGACTTGGGACGGTGTAATGGTTAGCGTTCTAGGTGAGTTGACCATTAGCACAAATTAGATTCTCACTGGGCTCTTTATATCTGACCTTGTGCCACAACAAAGTTAAACATAGCAAATAACTAAGCGCATAACATCGTGTAATAGTTAACGAGCTAGGCTAGTAGATCATTATTAGTGAGTTTGATTTTCCAGCGTGACCATACTTTAGCTCTTGCGCTAAACTAAGATAAGCTTAATCAATAATAATAATAATAATAATAATATAATAATAATAATAATAATAATAATAATAGTAATAATCACCTTATCCAGCAAGATGACCAGACCTAGTGTTGATTACAAAAAAGAAAGAACTTGTCAACTGGCGGATTTGCAGTTCCAGCAGATCACGGGGTACAGCTGAAGGAAAACGAAAAAATGGACAAATACCTGGACCTTGCCAGAGAACTGAAAAAGTTATGGAATATGAAAGTTAAAGTTATACCAATTGTAATTGGTGCACTTGGAAAGGTCCCAAAAAGATTGGAAAAAAGTTTGGAAAATCTGGAAATCAGAGGGAGAATCGAGACCATCCAGAATACTGCACTGCTGCAATCTGCCAGAATACTCAGAAGAGTCCTGGAGACCTGAGGAGACTGGTTGCCACTCAGACTCCAGTGACAGGCCATCAGCTAACGCTGATATGAAAAAAATCAAAAGGAGTGAATAATAATAATATGGAATATGAGGGTGAAAGTGATACCAATTGCAGTTGGTGCACCTGGAACAGTAACCAAAAGTTTAGAAAGACTTGAGGAATTAGAATTAGAAAAGAATTGAGACCAATCCAGATCAGGAAAATATAAGAACAGGGGCCGTTTAGCTCAGTCGGTAGAGTGTTCGGCTAGGAATCTTAAGATTCTTGGTTCGATACTGGCCCCGCCAACTCAGCGTATGAGTAGCACAGGGATCTGTGCGGTAAAGTAAGGAGCTGATGGTAGGTGTGGCGCTCCATCTCAGATGCTCAAATAATCTCCTTGTCTAGCGCTAGTGAAAAGTGGATATACTCCACGCTGTCTGGCTGATACCGATATTAGGCCGCCCGACGACTTTTTATTCATTTTTTTAGGAATTTTAGAAGCAGACACCATCAATAAACAGAGATGAAAGAAAAAGTTATAATCAATATTTCAGAAAAAAAGTTAAATATGAATACTTCAGAATTGTAGATAGTGCTCTCGGAATTGTCCCCAAAAGTTTAGAAACCCAAGAGGATGTGGAAATCAGATGAAGAATTAATACCATCCAGACAACAGTAATGTTAAGATCGGCTAGAATACTCAGA
This sequence comes from Doryteuthis pealeii, assembly GCA_023376005.1. Classification (NCBI taxonomy): domain Eukaryota; kingdom Metazoa; phylum Mollusca; class Cephalopoda; order Myopsida; family Loliginidae; genus Doryteuthis; species Doryteuthis pealeii. The sequence continues at coordinate 116,571,666 of CM042140.1, forward strand.
AGACTCATGGAGATCTGAGGAGACTTGCTGTCGCTTAGATTTCCAGTGAAAGGCCATCAGCTTACGCTGGTATGAAAAGCTCACGGGGGGGGGGAATAATAATAATATAATAATCTTATTATAATGGAGATTGTGTGCTTTTCTGTCTGTAACCGAAACTAAATCACTGATCAAGTCACAATTCCCTTTGTTATTGAGGTCAATTGACGATGAATTTATTTTTATTTAAACCTCAATTATTAATAAAATTGTTTCACATCATTAATACTGTTAACCATATCTACATGATATTTTCCACGTACCCCACTTGTACGGGTCAGGCACAAAGTCCCTATTTATGTGGGACCACCCACAAGCCGAGACTCATGGGGTGGCAGGTGAAAATTGCGTCGATCCCGTCGGCATTCCCCCTCAAGGGGGGCGCCTCAGGCACTGGCAATAAACCCAGCCCTGCCCTTTAAATCAAGGGGGCAGGTGTTGCCTGGGGGATGGCCCCTGGGATCGACGCTATTAACTCGTAAAGATCCAGGGCCGAAGCCACTGGACCCCCGGCGTTGACCATATCTACATAGTATTTACCGCGTACCCCACTTGTACGGGTCAGGCACAAAGTCCCTATTTATGTGGGACCACCCACAAGCCGAAGCTCATGGAGTGGCAGGTGAAAAATTGCGTCGATCCCGTCGGCATTCCCCCTCAAGGGGGGCGCCTCAGGCACTGGGCAATAAACCCAGCCCTGCCCCTTTAAATCAAGGGGGCAGGTGTTGCCTGGGGGGATGGCCCCCTGGGATCGACGCCGTTAATTATAGCACTCCCCACCCGTGGGCCGGATCTACATACTAACAACATGCAATTATATTTATATATACAACAAAATAGTGGTTTACAGTGTGAACGGGAAAGCTAATTTGCATATTGATATTAAAAATGTGATTTTAATAAATATGTGCTTAGTATTATTGATTTCTAACCGTTTGGTTTTATTTTAATGAATATAAGCAAAAGTCTCTTCAATGAATCTTAAATGAAATCCATTAACAAGAAAAAATAACTGTCATTTTATTCTTTACTTTCTCTTTTAACTAAATAGTTAAATTAGAAAAAATAACAATGAAAGACGAGAGTGATGGAAGAGTAAATTTCAATTGTTCTATTTTTTTTATTATACTCCCTCTGTTTCAAATCTTTTTATCTGCATTCTTATTTAGTTTCATTAGACTTTCTAATTTAATACGATATTTTATTACATTAAAACTTAAATACTTGCACCCGGAGGGTGCATATATTTGCTAATAATAATAATAATAATAATAATAATAATAATAATAATAATAATTGGGAACAATAGCGCCCTCTCTTGGTGAAATGGTTTGCTAGCTCCTCACGAAGAGCAATGATTACTTAACAGTGTGTTTGATCATTACTAAATACACAATAATTTTCTTCTAAATCAAATTCTGTGCTCTGCTTAGTTCTTCTTAGATCTAATTCTGAATTTATTTCTAAATCTTATTAAAATCAAGTAATTTCTTGAATTCTAGTAGTTCTTCATTGGTGTGTTCTTTTACCTGGAAAGTTTTAAATGAATGTGTTCATATTTGCGACAGGTTCCATTCTTCTCCATGATAACGACTGAAAGAACAAACTGGACTACGAAACTTGACCTCACCCGATATAATCAATTTTCCTTTTAGAAGTCCGTCACAGACAACGATGACGTCACTCCATGTCGCTCATCAGTTCTGGACCCTCTTGTGTCTAGTTAGTCCAATTCTGGACTTGCATACACATTGCAAATGAAATTTTCATCTGCATTTGGTGGTTCATGAGGACGAAGACATCACCGCTCTACAGCCCTGTTAATTTCGATATTGAGCCGCTTAGCTCCTGTGCGGCACATCTCGCCAACCTTGTCTGTTGGAGGCCAAATCTTCCAGGCTTTAAGGTGTGATGGTGTATTTCTTCAGCGTTATTTTCATATGGCCTTTCAACCACTTTCGTGGACCTCCTTTCATTCGTGCACCTTCTGCGAGTTCACCATAAAGTATTTTACGGATGGTGTGACCCAAGTAAATTCAATTGACTTACATTTTAGCAGCAGGCCACCCCGACGACTTACTTTTAGTTACTTTACTTAAAAGAAAGATGAGAGGTGATCCAATTGAAATTTTCAAAATAACAAATGTAATTTCTAATTATGGTAGATATTTTTTTAAATATTTCTCCTTGAACAGGAAACTCACCGTCACGGTAGATTTCAAAAGCTAAGTATATCAACCAACTGGATTTTTTTTTTCTAATTGAGTAATATGTTTTTTTTCTAATTGAGTAATATGTTTTTTTCTAATTGAGTAATATGTTTTTTTCTAATTGAGTAATATGTTTTTTCTAATTGAGTAATATGTTTTTGGAACAAATTGCCAAATCAGATCGAAAACAGCAATAACATAACAAATTTTAAGATTAATTTGGATGAATTCAGAAAAAAATCGTAAGAAAAAGAATTTAAGATTGAATTTTTGGGAATGATCTGTAAACTTTGATCTGTAAATCGATATCATATTAAGAGTGTTTATTAGGCACTGCCAAAGTTGCCGTAAAATCAATATTTTACCAAATAAATTTGACCCTCCCCTGATTGAAAAAAAAAATCTGGGAATTATCGATTTAATGAAATTTTCAGTGTTGATTTTTCAATGAATGGATTTTATAATACATCAGTTATTTTCAGGTCATTTACCTTTAATGCCCACTTATTTTTGGGGCGCAAAATATCGGTTGGCTCATATAAAGGTGAAACTAATTACAGTATAGATAAAAAAATTGACCTAATAATAGTTCAAAATGTATTAAAAATGAATTACATGTGTATTATTATTTTGCCTTTTTTTAACTGATGTTCATTATGTTTCTACTTTTCGAATTAGACAAAAGGTTGACCTTAAATAATCGATCTAATTAATTTTAATTCGTTTTTAAAATGAAAACGAGTGAACATTTTCGCAGTGCCTAGTGTATATGTTCTGTACCAAGATTTTTTGAAAGGTCAATGTGAGAAGATAGAAAAAAAGGGGAGGTATCTAAGGAGACATAACAAACGAATAATAATGATAGTAATTAATGTGATGATATATTTAAGAATTGTAAATAACGCTTGAAGTCTATGCTGAGCATGGATTATGAAAGAGGAGTCAGATATATTTAACAATTAAATTTTGTCTGTCGTACACGTTAATATGTTTATCAAGTGAGCTAGCAAATATATGCACCCTCCGGGTGCAAATATATAAGTTTGAATGTAATAAAATATCGTATTAAATTAGAAATGCAAATGAAACTAAATAAGAATGCAGATTAAAAGATTTGAAATAGTGAGAGGTATAATCGAAAAATAAAACTACTGAAACTTACTCTTCCGTCTCTCCCGTCTTTTATTGTTAAATTTTCCTAATTTGAATATTTAGTTAAAATAGGAAGTAAAGAATAAAATTACAGTTATTTTTTTCTTATTAACAGATTTCTTTTAAGATTTATCCCTGAAATTTTTGCTCTTATTCATTAAGATAAAACCAAACAATCAGAAATCAATAATACTAAGCGCATATTTATTAAGATCAAATCTTTAATATCAATAAGCAAATTAGCCTCCCTGTTGATATTATAAACCGCTATTTTGTTGTATATATGAATAAAATTGTATGTTATTAGTATGTGGCTTCGGCCCACGCCGGGGGTCCAGTGGCTTCGGCCCTGGATCTTTACGAGTTAATAGCGTCGATCCCAGGGGGCCATCCCCCCAGGCAACACCTGCCCCCTTGATTTAAAGGGGCAGGGCTGGGTTTATTGCCCAGTGCCTGAGGCGCCCCCCTTGAGGGGGAATGCCGACGGGATCGACGCAATTTTTCACCTGCCACTCCATGGGCTTCGGCTCGTGGGTGGTCCCACGTTAATAGGGACTTTGTGCCTGACCCGTACAAGTGGGGTACGCGGTAAATATCATGTGGCTTCGGCCCACGCCGGGGGCCAGTGGCTTCGGCCCTGGATCTTTACGAGTTAATAGCGTCGATCCCAGGGGGCCATCCCCCCAGGCAACACCTGCCCCCTTGATTTAAAGGGGCAGGGCTGGGTTTATTGCCCAGTGCCTGAGGCGCCCCCCTTGAGGGGGAATGCCGACGGGATCGACGCAATTTTTTCACCTGCCACTCCATGAGCTTCGGTTTGTGGGTGGTCCCACGTTAATAGGGACTTTGTGCCTGACCCGTACAAGTGGGGTACGCGGTAAATACCATGTGGCTTCGGCCAACGCCGGGGGTTCAGTGGCTTCGGCCCTGGATCTTTACAAGTTAATAGCGTCGATTCCAGGGGGCTATCCCCCTAGGCAATACCTGCTACCTCGATTTAAAGGGACAGGGCTGGGTTTATCACCCAGCGTCTGAGGCGCCCCCTTGAGGGATCGACGTAATTTTTCCACCTGCCACCCATGAGTCTCGGCTTGTGGGTGGTCCCACGTAAATATGGACATTTGTCTGACCTTGTACAGGTGGGGTACGATGAAAATACCATGTAGATAAGGCCACAGTATTATTAATGTAAGACAATTTTATTAATAATTGAGGTATAAATAAAAAAAATTGGGAATGATCTGTAAACTTTGATCTGTAAATCGATATCATATTAAGAGTGTTTATTAGGCACTGCCAAAGTTATGGCGAATGTGACGTAAATAACTAATGTAATTGTAACTTGAGTAGTAATATACTTTTGGTTACAGATAGAATAACATATAATCTCCATTATAATAAGGTTCTATCCTCATGGAAATGAACTCCAGTCAACATGTATGCCATCTGTTGTAGCTCTTCGATATGCAGCGAGTTCATTAAGAGTTTACATTTGATTGCATAAACAGAGGAAAGATGTAGGGAATCCTTTTAACATATGGTCTCTCCATAGAATCTCTTACCGATAAAAAGATGCTCTATAAAAACACGCGGTTCCTTCAGCATAAGGTGACACTGATTTCTTTGATATTGTCTCAGAAGTCTGGCTATAAAATACATTGGTCCAATTCTATTTACAATCTTCAAGACGATGTTAATCTTATTATAATGGAGATTGTGGGTTTGTCTGTCTGTAACCGAAACTATATTACTATACAAGTCACAATTCCCTTTGTTATTTATATATCATTCTCCATGATTTTATTTTTATTCAAACCGCAATTATTAATAAAATTGTTTTACATCATTAAGACTCTTGACCATATCTACATGCTAATAACACGCAGTTGTAGTTATATATACAACAAAATAGCGGTTTATAGTGTGAATGGGAAGGCTAATTTGCATATTGATATTAACAATTTGATTTTAATAAATATGTGCTTAGTATTATGATTCTAATTGTTTGGTTTTATCTTAATGAGTATGAGCAAAAATCTCGGGGATAAATCTTAAAAGAAAATCCATTAACAAGAATAAATAACTGTATATTAGTCTTTACTTCCTATTTTGACTAAATAGTTAAATTAGGAAAATTTACCAATGAAAGACGGGAGTAATGGAAAATGATGGAAGAGTTAGTTTCAAAGTTGTTCTATTTTTCAATCATACCCCCTCTGTTCCAAATCGTTTTATCTGCATTTTTATTCAGTTTTATTAGTCTTTCTAATTTAATATGATATTTTATTATATTAAAATTTAAATACTTGCACCCGGAGGGTGCATATATTTGCTAGTATATCTAATGAAAGAAAATACATATTTACCAACCCCTCCACACGAGCAGGATATGACACAAGATCAATTTCTTTAGCGGAGTTTAAGAGGTTTGAATTCAGAGATTTATTTCTCCTAGACCGGTTGCCTAACCAAGGTTAAAGAGCCCAGTCTACTCTACTATTTACCCATCTTCTAATGAAAGAAAATAGGTCCACACAAAAAAAACTAAAAACAAACAAACAAACAAAAAACACTAAGCAGATGGTATCTCGCAAAAAAAACAGTTATGGATGCAAACTACGCAGATGATTTAGCACTTATCACAAATGCGCCTGCGGAAGACAACCTCTGCAGCATAGCCTGCTACACGCAGCAAAATTAATTACCTCTACGTGAACTAAGATAAAACAGAGTTCATGTGTTTTAATCAAAATGACGCTATCTCCTGATTAAATGGCAAGTCTCTGAAATTAGAAGACTATTTCACATACGTTACTAGCAATATATCATCTACTGAAAGCGATATAAACGTACATATGACAAAAGTGTAAACTGCTATTGGCAAAATATTGAATCTGAATCTGAGGTTCGATAATTTGTAAGAAGAGGGCACAGACACGAGCAAATAAATGTTGGTTGGTTGGATTTTACTGCATGTCAACCCTTGTTCGGTTATTTTATGCCGAAGACATTTTGTTTTATTTATACTTCATGGGTATTCAACTTTTTAAAACTCAATTTTTTAAACACATTTTTCACTCATTTTTTTTCTATCTAACCCATAGATGGGACGATAAAAGGTACTATCACTGTGGGTCAGAGTGGATCTGAGAGTAATGGTGATGAAGGGGTACTCCACATTTCCAGAACTCCAGAATTGGATTTTTACCATCAGATAGGGCTTAACGTCATATTCAGGACACTAAGACCCTCAGCCACCGCCTTGTATCATGTATATGATAAAAAAAAAAGGTTTGCGTGTTTTCTATAAGAGTAATAGGGTTGGTACAAATATATAGATGCTAGGGCTTGACGTGACCAGCCGATTGATCGGTGTGGCCTCTCGTTTGATATTTTAAACATTTTAAAAAACTCTTATAAAAATTTTTTCGAAATGTTTAACATTTCGAAAAAACAAACAAAAACAAAAACAGAAAAAAAACAAAAAACAAATTACGTCCATGTGTGTAGTTAGCAAATTAAAAAAAAAATCCTTTAAAAAACTTTTTCTTTGGTTATGTATAAATAAAATAACATCCTAGTTATGGTTTGCAATAAAAATCAAGTTTAGAAAATACGTTGATTAGAAAACATATCGAGGGTCTTCAAAGAAAATATACTTTATTAAATAATTAATAAAAACTAATTTAAATGAGGGGTGTTTAACTACTTCTCTGAACTTTTGAGATGAGGCTTGATAATTCAGTTAAATTAGTATCATTTAGATTATTTGGACTATTGTCCTCATCTTTATTGTTATCTGTACAACGTTTCGAACTCTGGAACCTTCTTGTAATCGGGAGCCGTCACGGAACTTTGAGCTCAGTCTTTTATTCAATAGAATAATAATTAACACAGCTTAACATTTGTATCCAGCAATGGTTAGTGGGACGAGAACAGGATACCCCCGTGGATTGAATAAAGGGTTGAGTTCAAAGTTCCCTGATGGCTCCTGATTACGACAAGAATGTTCCCGATTACGACAAGAAGGTTCTCGAGTTCGAAAAGAAGGTTCCCGAGTTCGAGAAGGCCCCCGAGTCCGACAAGAAATACCTGAAGATGGTCGGAGGGCACATCGACCGAAAAGTTGTACAGATAACAATAAAGGACAATCGTCCGGATAATCTAAATAATACTAAATCAACTAAATGAAGAGATAGGTTAGAAAACGGGCATTTGTTTGCTAGTATTATGCAGAGCCAAATTTTACTATTTGTATTATTTTTTACAGGGTTTTAACTTAAAACAATACAATACAATACAATAAAGAGTGAAATACAATTAAGAAAACACCAAAGAAAGAAAGAATACAATTTTCATAAAACTTCGACGATATAATTCTTTGTAACGAGATCAGCTGAGGTGCTATTACAATTAACTCCGTGTTGTCATAATAGTAGTTGATAGACGATCCTTTTTAGACTGAAATCATCTATTTATACATATATAAAGGGCAGTTGTGTGTATGTATGTATGTATGTATGTCCGGAGGAAACTACGAAAATAAAACAATTGATGACAAAATAAATATATATACACGTTCTATATCACCAAATCTTGCTTTTTGAGCAAAAATAATGTAGATTTGATTTATATTCGGGAAAATAATTAAAAAAATAAAATCTAAGTAGTAACAGCATGGATTTTGTTTTTGTTTTTTGCATTTAATTATTTTAAATAGGAGAACTTAATCTTTCTTTTCAGAGTATCTTTGCAACTTTTTTTCTTCTGACACAAGGTTTTTTTTTATATATAAAGATTTTAATGGGGCATAATGTGAGGATCCAACTCCTGATTCAGTAATGATGGATCTGCCAGACTAACTTTTTTGCACACCCTCTACCCAGGCGATTTCGAATAGCAGCTTCTAGTCCTATCTAATTTTAAACCATTTAAATTGAGAATAAGTGCCGAGCATCGCGGGATACTTATATAGTAAAGGATTACTGGTGTGTCTAATCTATAGAAGCTGCCCAGGATAATTGCCAGACTAAACTATTTCTAGAACATTTGATAAGTGCCTTGTGCAAAGCAATGGTTATAAATCAAGAGGAGATAGTACGTTCAACAGGGGCCAAGTCTTGTATAAACCAAAAATAGACTTATATTTTGATCTTTAGATATTTGGAGGATTAAAATGAGATAAAAAAAAACAACAAAAAAACAACAAAACAAACTCCAATGAGCCTTAACCGGAAGAACCCTCTGCGCATGCGCTAGAAAAAGGACCAACTTTCGACCTCCAAGATAATCTCTCGGTCATTCGAGTTTAGGCCATAACTATGTGTAGTCGGTACCACAGTCTGGGGGATATCCCATTGCCACGGGCGGGTATGACCGGTAAATAAAGCCTAAGTCATAAAACCACCTTCTGTCTTTGCTTCTTCCTTTCGTTCCTTGAATTTCTTCCTTTTCAGTGCGACCACCAAATGAGATGGGGTTAAAAGCAAAACTCTAAGAACACACACCAAGAATAACAAGAACCACCTTTTAAAAATGAAGAACTTAAACCTCTTGCAACCCTATAGATATTCTAGAATTATGGAGGCGCGTGGTCTAATGGTTAAAGTAGTAGAAAATGGACTCGTCAACCCGAGTTCAATTCCTGGACGAGGCTGTTTGCATTCCAGTTTGCGCTAATACCATTCGGAAAGGTATGAATCCAATTCTCCCGCCAGGTATGGGTAAATAGCAGGGCTGACTGGACTCTATAACCATGGCTAGGTAACCAGCCTAGGAGAAGGAAAACTTTGAATTCAAACCTGTTAAACTCCGCTTAAGACATTGACCTTGTGTCGCATCATGGTCGTGCGGAGGAGTTGGTATATATATATATATATATATATATATATATATATATATATTGGTTTGTTGGTTGGTTTTGAAGGCTGTTACAATGCGAGTGTAAAGAAAAAAGAAGGTAACTATGATGTTTTTTGTTAACCTGTCATTTTATTTCTTAATATTTCGGGACGAAAATGCCCATCATCAGAAGAATACTGGAACTGAAGTTGTCTTAGCGGCTGCTAGATTCGTTCTGTCTTGGGTCTTCCAAATTCTGTGTGTGTATGTGTATAGTTGGGGTGCTTGCTTATGTGTGGGTTTGTGTGTGTAAGTGTGTGTGTGTGCGTGCTTGTGTGTGTAAATGTAAGCGTATGTGTGTGTGCGTGGTGCTTATGTCTGTGTGTCTGATCATTTCTTTTTATTTTATTTTAATTATTATTCCAGATTTGATTCGCCTCTAAGCAAGGTTTTATTTTTATTGTATTTTATTTTTTGTTTGTTTTTATTAACAGGATCATCTGATCTCTTTTTTATTGATATGTGTCTGAGACTAACATTCCAGATATTGCTTGATTGTTTATGGGTGCGGGTGTGTGAATTTACTGTCTATCATTGTGTGTGTGTGCGGTTGTATTTGGTCAGTCTTAACAGCATGAGTGTGTGTGCGTGTGTGAGTGTGTGTGTGTGTTATTTGTGGGGTGTGTATTGTTTGCGTGTATGCCTATTTCATGTACATTAATGTATGTGTGTGTTATTCATAGTGTGTGTGCTTTGTACATGTACATTAATGTGTGTGTGCGTGTGTGTGTGTGTGTGTGTGTGGTGTGTGTGTTGGTTTTAGGAGCTTAGAGTGAACTTAATTTTATTAAAAATTGCGATTATAGAGTCTGCTAGATTCTATTTATTATATATATATATAATATATATATATATATATATATATATATATATATACTGGAATTCTTGTATTATTCTGAAAAAAATGTTTTCCAAGTGTTTTTTTTTCGAGTCGTAAATCATCATTAACATTCAGAGCAAATCAAGGACGATTCGGGTTCGGTCATGTTAAACAGTTTCTAGGCAACATTGTCCTTTACAACCATTACAATCATTTATAAACCAGTGATTTATCGTTAGAATAACTAGCAAAATAAAAACGCCCTTTGGGCGACGTAAAATAAATATTGCCTGAGTGAATGGGAGTTAAAAAATCTAACATCAGAGAGTTTGTATCATAAGTAAAGTAAAATCATCAAATTTATTAAAGGAGTAAAAAATGAAATAAATTCATGAAAGGAGTAAAAAATAAAAAAATTGAAATTTCTGATAACTTTAAATATATATTAAAATAAAACAAACTATGTATAGATAGCTAATACTAGGTATGTATTTATTAAAACATATGTATTTTATATAAAAAACAATGAGGACTGTCTAACATTGCAAACTCAAACTTTGAGTGTATCTATTCTATGTTATGACGATTTTAGGTAGTGTGACGTAGGCAGTGACGTAGTTTTTGTTACAGACAAACACCGGAATCGAATCTCCATTATTAATAGATGGTTATCTAAAAAAAAAAGTAAAGTCGTCGGGGTGGCCTAAAGTCGGTATCAGCCATTCAGCGAGCGAGTCTATCCCCTTTTTACAAGCGCTAGACCTAGGGGATTGTTTCTGCGTCTGAGGTGGAGCGCCACACCTACCATCAGCTCCTTACTTTACCACACAGATCCCTGTGCTACTCATACGCTGAGTTGGCGGGGGCCGGTATCGAATCCGGAACCTTGTGGTTCCTAACGAAAACGGTTCGCACACCTTGTGGTTCCTTCCGAAACAGTTTGCACACTTCTCTCCTGATGAGCCTTTTCAGTTGTAAACATCTTTTGTTTTTTCATTATATCATATTCATACTGTCGGATTAATTTCCATTTTATTTTCATATATATATACATATATATATATATATATATATATATATAGTTTTACCGTAACTTACGGGTTTAGTCCATATATATATATATATATAAATATAATTTTACCTTAACTAACAGTTTAATTCGCTCTGTTCGTAACTCAATTTCCTCGTATATCAAATAATTTTTCCCTATTAATCCGTTCCAATCCCGTCAGAAGAATACCCTAGTGTAAAGCATTAGGTGTTAAAATATGTTTTAATATGCATCTTTAGAAAAAAAAAAAAAATTTCTTTGCCGTAATAGATTTGTAAACTTGAATTTTTAGTAAATTCATTGACAAGCATATCAGAATCTCGCTCCTACCTAGAGTCTTCTTCACTATTGAAAGCCAATAATCAATCGAATAGCAGCTTGTAAGTAGGGACCCTTGCAAGTCTAGGCACGACTATATAATATATATATATATATATATATATATATATATATATATATATATATATAAAGAAATTTGAAAAAACAAGTGTTCCAAAAATAAGATGATTTATTTTGCAACATTTTGTTCTTTCAAATTTCTTAATATTGTCGGATTTATTTCCATATTTACTCCATATATATATATATATATAATATATATATAATATATATATATATATATATGTGTGTGTGTGTGTGTGTGTGTGTGTGTGTGCAGGGGGAGACCGAGACGTACAAAAGGATCCTTATGATAGGGACACTTGAACTGAGGTCTCCATTAGATTGCAAAGAATCATCATTTATTCAAAATATGTAAACAAAAACGTCTTGAGTGGAGAAATATGTGCATTGAACTTTTACACATCTATGTCAATAATATTATATATATATATATATATATATATATATATATATATAATTATGTATGTTATGTTCTTGTGAACGTCGTTTGTTTGGTCTATTGAAGCATTGGAAAAAGGAACAAAAACAAGAAAAACAGAACAAAAATCAGAATTTTTATATATTCAACCGATGCTCTGTTCCTGGTTTACTCTATTCCGATATTTCGGGTGAACCTTCACCCTTTCCCAAGGTATTAACAAGACGGTCTGGAGAAAAAAAGGTGAAATGTTGTATATGAGGGCAAAAAAGTAATTGAATGAAATGAACGGATTTGGAGTTTATATATATATATATATATATATATATATATATAATATGTGTGTGTGTGTGTGTGGTGTGTGTGTGTGTGTGTGTGTGACTGCCTCCGTGTGTGTGTGTGAATAATATACTACAACAATTCAGTGAAATGGAATATTCTGTTGTTTTCAAATAGCTTATATATTTCCCTCTCGGATTTGGTTAATATTGAACAGTTAACTCTTAACAGTCCATCAATTTATTTTTACTAGTTTTAAGGGCTTTTACAAGAGTGTATATGTTTTGTTTTTTAGTAGAATCTAATAAGTTTTAAACGGCTCGTTTTCAACCCACTTTTCATCTTTTTCAACATGAACTATTTTTACAAATTATTGATAAATGGAAGTGAAGTTAGTTGAATGACACAGGGTCTGGCAAGAATGCAATACAAGTAGTCCGATTTGGAGAGGTCAAAGTTCAGAGTCGGTTATTCACTTTAGGCTAGCAGTGTGATGAGGTAGTCTCGTTATTGCTTACTGCCTAGTCGGGTAGATGGGCTCTCAGTCTCTACTCTTCCTGTCCCCAGAAGCTTGTGGGTCGAAATGTATCAGGGGTAAATTATCTTGCACGCCCTTCTTGACAATTTGAGGTT
>CM042140.1:116584770-116647270 GCA_023376005.1 Doryteuthis pealeii
ATGTCTGCCTTGTAATGTTCAACTCTGACCTTCCCATCTGATGATTAATGATATCATAGAGCGAAGCATTATGTAATGCAACAAGAATCAAGCTTATTGTTTGATTGTCATTTACTTTCCTCTTTATTTTTAATTTACAAACTTTTGGGTTTGAAGAAATAAACATCCTGAAAAAAAAGGATACAAATCTTTACTAAAATCCAAACCTAATCAGTTTTCCCTTAAATCCAGACAACTCCAAAATCAAGAAACATTAAAAGATCGTGATTCTCATTCAAAATGGCGACTGTTGAAGAACCTGCTTTGATGTTTTATAAAATTGATGACAGCACATGGGAGAATGTGGAGATGAGTCTCTGGTTCTCGATGGTGGTGATGCTAGCTGTGACATTGTTCATTGTATGGAAGAAAAAAGATGAAAATTTTCCGCCTGGCCCCTTTTCATGGCCCTTGATTGGGAACATTCAGCTACAAAATGCTCACATTCAGTTAACTGATCTGAAGGCAAAGTATGGAACCACATACAGTGTAACAATTGGACGACAAAAGGTGGTGGTTCTCTGCTCTCTTGATGGAATTTTGGAATGTCTTCATTTCAATGGAGCAACTTTTGCAAACAGACCAAATTGTCCAGTATTGAGGTCTCTCTACACAAATGAGGATAAAAATAAAGGTATGTTTAATGATTTCTTTATTTGAAAGTAAATATAGTGTGTATTTATTTACTTGTAAGAAGATACAGTGTATGCAAAAGTAACACAATTTTCTATAAGTCTCTTTATACAAATCAGAATAAAGATTAAGGTATATTTAATGATTTTATTTGAAATATCAAAGTAGCTGAAAACCATTTGAGCTTATTAAAACCTTTTAATATTCAACACTAACTATTTCAATATATATATATATATATATATATATATATATATATATATATATATATATATATATATATATATATATTGCATTTTGTGAGTAGCATTTCTACTATTGAAGTATTTTTAATTTTATAATTTGTTCATTTGAGTATTCATATAAATAATTGTCAGAAATTTAAATTTAGGGGCAAATATCAGAAATAAAAAAGTCCATAAATACTTCATATATTCAGAGATATGATTCAATGTTGTCTTGTCTTTAAAAGCCACCAACTCTTCCAGTTTCTTAGAATAGAATACAATAGAATGGTAATATTTATCTACAGGTTTTTGCTGGTAGTTTAGACTATACTCATTAGGGCCGACTTAGCTAAATCGGTAGAGTGTCCGGCAGAGAACATCGAGGTTCCTGGTTCGATTCCGGCCCTCGCCAACTCAGCGTATGAGTAGCACATGGATATGTGTGTTAAAGTTAGAAGCTGAAAGGGATGCGTCCTGCATCTCTGATGCATAAAGATATAAAAGGAAAGTAAAATCATATCCAAGCATCCCAGTGTTTTTCTTTTTTCTTCTCTCACTATTTCAAACTCAATGTAAATACATTTCAATAGTTTCTTAGAAAAAATAATTACATGGATAGATTACAAGGTAGGAGTTAAACGCTTTAGTTGCTTTCCAGATCATTAATAAAAACCTACAATCTATTAAGAAACTTTAGCTGGGACCAATCAATTATCCCGGGCACTCATTCAAAGCAAATATGTGCTTCCCAGGACACATTAAATCAAAAAGCTATCAGCATCACTATATATTTATACATATATATATATATATATATATATATATACATATATATATACATATATATGATATGTATATATATATGACATATATATATACTTATATAAGTCATATATATATATATATATATATATATATATATATATATTATATAATAGATATATGACATATATACACGTATATAAGTCATATATATATATATACATACATACATACATACATATATATATATATATATATATATATATGTTATAAAATGTTTTCACTTTAACAGCATTTTGTGGTATTTTCATATCCTTTTATCTATAATATATATATCTATATATCTATATATCTATATCTATATCTATATCTATATATATATATATATATATATATATATATATATATATATATATATTCGCTGGTCAGACTCTAACTAGTGATTTGAGCCAGTAAAGATGCTGCAGCTTTTTGAAAATTGACATTGTGATATTTTTGTGCATATGAAAAGGGGTTACTTGATCCCACATGATGGAAGAAGTTATCAAATACACAGGTGTATTTTAGATTCCCACTATTACTAAGATAGTTCCATTTTCAGTCTATCTCTGAAAAGTTGGTTTGTTTTTTTACTGTTATATCAAGGAGCGGAAATTCCAAACTCTAAATACTCTAAATTTGGCCCTGTTGATCTGCTAGCTATCTAAATGTCGAGGCTTTAAAGAACATAACTAAACCCCTCAATAATGTATCACTCATTACTTGAGAATCTTATTGCAATCAGATTAGAGACACCCACATATAACTCCAAATCATTGTTTTCCTATTTCATTCTCAATTCTAAGATTCCTACAATGGAAAAAATTGACCCTTGATATCTGTTTCTCTTAATTTACAATGTTATGTTGACCTCGGAGGTAGATCTGTCATTAGCCTCTGTACATAGTGCCACTCTTTTTTACCTACTACTACTAATGGGCCGGGTTGGCACAGTCGGTAGAGCGTTCAGCTAGAAACCACAAGGTTCCTAGTTCGATAATGGCCCTCACCAACTCAGCGTATAAGTAGCACAGTGATCTATGCGATAAAGTTAGAAGTTGATAGTAGGTGTGGTGCTCCACCTCAGACGCAAAACCAATCTCCTTCATCTGGCGCTAGTGAAAAGGAGATAGACTCCCTCGTTGATTGGCTGATACCGAATTTAGGCCACCCTGACGACTTTACTTTTACTCACTACTACTATACATTTAATTCCTATGCGTTCAGCTAGTAAAATATGATTTTGATTTATATTTCAGGTTTTATAACAGCTGATTATGATGACAAACTGAAACAAAAACGTAATTTTCTACTTGATTGTTTGGTTGAAGGTGCCTATGCATTTGAAGATGATATGGAGGTTAGAATCAATGTAGAAGTCCAAGATATCGTGAAGAAATTTATGACTGAGAACGAACCTTTTAATCCTCTGCTGTATTTCATTCCGTCATGCCTCAACATGATGCTGTCCCTCATTTTCAGCCAGTGGCACCGAAACGATGAAAGGGACACTAACTTCCAAGAAATCCTCAAGTCATTATGTATGCGAGCACAGTGTCTCAAGCAGACTTTCCCAGATGTCATACCGGTGCCATCGTTCCTGCAAAAGATCCGCTTCAAGAGTGTGTGGGAATCGATTCGTTTGCAGCGCGACTATCAAAGAAAACTGATCAATTTCCACAAGGACACTTTTGATCCGTACATGGTTCGAGACCTCACCGATCAGCTGATGATGTATGTGGAAAACGGTGATGACAAAGGTTTGTTTGGCAGTGATGACATGGAGAACTTATTGCTGGAAATATCTGGAAGTGGTTTTGAAGAGACAGCCATTACACTTACGTGGTTGTTGGGTTACATGGCAATGTATCCCGCTGTACAAGGTCAGGTGCAGAAGGAGCTAGATTGCATCGTGGGACGGAACAAAGATCCATGTCTGGAGGATCAGGTAATGTTGCCCTATACTCTGGCGACTATATATGAGGCTCAACGTATGGCTACCGTCATGCCTTTTCTTTACCCTCACCAAGCTGTTAAAGAAAGTATGCTACAAGGTAAGGTTTTTCTCAAAATTAAATCCTTTTAAATTTTTCCAAAGAAATGTTCACAATGACATCCTATCTTGAATTTCGTCTTTCTTTCGTTTTTAAGGTATCATTATTTCTTCTATCTTTTTTCTTTCTTTTTTACTTTCTTTTCTTCATTCTTTTTTCTTTCTTTTCTTCTATCTTTTCTTCTTTCTTTTCTTCTTTCTTTTTTCTTTCTTTTCTTCTTTTTTTTATTTTAGAAATATCATGTTTTCTTTTTCCTTTTATTCCATATCCTTATTTCATATTAGAGCAATATTATTTCGTCTTTCTCACTACAAGGTAAGCTTTTTCTCAAAATTAAATCCTTTTAAATTTTTCAAAGAAATGTTCACAATGACTTCCTAACTTGATTTTTATCCCTTATACTTAACTGGTTTAAGTAATTAACAGCATAGATCCTAGGGGGCTATCCCCCAGGCAATACCTGCCCCTTGATTTAAAGGGGCAGGTCTGGGTTTATTACCCAGTGGCTGAGCCCTCCACCCCTTGAGGGTGATTGCCGAAGGGATCTACACATTTTGTGCATCTACCATCCCATGAGCTTTGGCTCGTGGGTGGTACTACATTAAAAATACCTTGTATCACATCCGCATACGTAGGGTGAGAGGTAAATACTTACCTGGATTTCTGGAGCTTCCCATGACCTTGAACTATGCCTCCCCATAGCTACTGGCTGCAATATAACTAAAAAAATTAGAAATATTCTAACGTGTCCAAATATTTACAAAACTTAGTCAGGCACATGGTCACATGTTTGAGACACTCATCCACTTTTGATCTGTGACACTAGCTTGTTAACCATTGCTCTTTTTAAAAAGATATCTGAATATAAGTCTGGCAGAAGACCATGTATAGGGTTTCAGACCATATGTCCTTTAGACACCCCTTTTGTGATCTCGATTCATAGGGACATGTTTTTCATTTACAACGTCAAAATCCGGTTGTTTGTTAACAGACGATTTTTAGAGGTTTCTTTTAATTATAAAACTAACACCTAACCCTAACCCAAACCCTAACCTTAACCCCTAACCCCTAACCCTAGCCCCTAACAAACAACCGGATTTTGACGCTGGAAAAAAAAACGTCCTTATGACTCGAGATCGCAAAAGGGGTGCCTAAAGGTCATATGGTCCAGGGTTTCTAGTGAAATTACTACAGTATGAATGATCTGTACAACTAGGTTACTTGTCATTATTAATCACTTATTAAACAACTAGACAGTCTGTTAAATAACAGATAACTGCCTTTTATAAACAATTTTCTAAAAATACTTAAATAACTTATAAGATATAAAATTACATCACTTTATAGGCAACAGTGATGTAGAAACAGGTAGTAGCTAACCAGAACTTAGGCCACCTGGATATATATGAATTTGGCACAAATACCAGCCACTCAGGTTCTAAGGGTTAATTTTTCTGTTCAAAATGTCATGCTATGAGTAAGGCCTGGGAAATCTTCAGCTCAACAAATGAGGCAATTATTAGAATATAAAGGATTATAAAATACTGTATTGTTCATAAGTAAGTTCACTCCTACCAATTCTTTATAGGAAAATTTTTTTTTCTTCTATATCACAGATAAAATATAACAATGTTCTGTTTACAAACAAATGATTATAAAAAAAAATGTTATAAAATAAAATACAATGGACATTAAAAATAGTTATAAAACATTTAAGAATTAATCAAATTTTATTGTTAGGTTACTATAAAACATTTAAGAATTAATCAAATTTTATTGTTAGTTTACTATAAACATTTATGAATTAATCAAATTTTATTGTTAGGTTACTATAAAACATTTAAGAATTAATCAAATTTTATTGTTAGGTTTACTATAAAACATTTAAGAATTAATCAAATTTTATTGTTAGGTTTACTATAAAACATTTAGGAATTAATCAAATTTTATTGTTAGGGTTACTATAAAACATTTAGGAATTAATCAAATTTTATTGTTAGGGTTACTATAAAACATTTAGAATTAATCAAATTTTATTGTTAGGTTACTATAAAACATTTAAGAATTAATCAAATTTTATTGTTAGGTTTACTATAAAACATTTAAATCAAATTTTATTGTTAGGGTTACTATAAAATTTAAGAATTAATCAAATTTTAAGTTAGGTTACTATAAAACATTTAAGAATTAATCAAATTTTGTTGTTAGGGTTACTATAAAACATTTAAGAATTAATCAAATTTTATTGTTAGGTTACTATAAACATTTTAAAATTAATCAATTTATTGTTAGGTTACTATAAAACATTAAGAATTAATCAATTTTATTGTTAGGGTTACTATAAAACATTTAAGAATTAATCAAATTTTATTGTTAGGTTACTATAAAACATTTAAGAATTAATCAAATTTTTTGTTAGGTTTACTATAAAACATTTAAGAATTAATCAAATTTTATGTTAGGTTACTATAAACATTTAAAATTAATCAAATTTTATTGTTAGGTTTACTATAAAACATTTAAGAATTAATCAAATTTTATTGTTAGGGTTACTATAAAACATTCATGAATTAAGATTTTTGGATGTTTGTTTATTTTAGAAGCATTGTTAGATAAAGTATATATTATTTTTATATTTTTGCTTGAAGGCAATTACAATGCGTATATCGCAAAAAAAAATTCGATAATTATAGAAGATAATAATGACAAGTGAATTTCGGTAAAGAATTATTCTGTGTGTAGAACATTGTACAGACTGTTTCAACCTTATTAAGTCTCATTAGCGATGTATACTAATGATATCCTTCCGACAGAAACCGAAACATCCGAAAATCTTATTTCCTTCGCCGAAGGGCATAAGGCCCGGGTTTGTTATTATTCACTCAACGTCCCCTTACCTCATATGGTAGAGACGTATCAGTATCATTGACAGGTTTATTTCGCCAGGATTTTCCCGTGCTGTATCGTGGCCGAAGCAGTATGGTTTCTGACTATCCTGCTGAAGTCCCGGTTTCGATTTCTGTCGGAGGGAAATCGTTAGTATACATTGCTGATGAGACTTAATAAAGTTGAAACAGTCTGTTCGATGTTCTACACTTGGAATGATTCTTTACCGAAATTCACTTGTCATTATTATCTTCTATAATTATTGAATTTTATGCGATATACGCATTGTAATGGCCTTCAAGCAAAAATATAAATAATAATGTATATTCATGAATTAATCAAATTTTATTGTTAGGTTTACTATAAAACATTTATGAATTAATCAAATTTTATTGTTAGGGTTACTATAAAACATTCAATTTTATTGTTAGGTTACGACGAATTAATCAAATTTTATTGTTAGGTTTACTATAAACATTTATGAATTAATCAAATTTTATTGTTAGGGTTACTATAAAACATTCATGAATTAATCGTTAGGGTTACTATAAAACATTCACGAATTAATCAAATTTTATTGTTAGGTTGCTATAAAACATTTATGAATTAATCCAATTTTATTGTTAGGTTACTATAAAACATTCACGAATTAATCAAATTTTTGTTAGGTTACTATAAAACATTCATGAATTAATCCAATTTTATTGTTAGGGTTACTATAAAACATTCACGAATTAATCAAATTTTATTGTTAGGTTACTATAAACATTCATGAATTAATCCAATTTTATTGTTAGGGTTACTATAAAACATTCACGAATTAATCAAATTTTATTGTTAGGGTTACTATAAAACATTTATGAATTAATCAAATTTTATTGTTAGGTTTACTATAAAACATTTAAGAATTAATCAAATTTTATTGTTAGGGTTACGATAAAACATTTATGAATTAATCCAATTTTATTGTTAGGTTTACGATAAAACATTTATGAATTAATCAAATATTATTGTTTGGGTTACTATAAAACATTCATGAATTAATCCAATTTTATTGTTAGGTTTACTATAAACATTTATGAATTAATCCAATTTATTGTTAGGGTTACGATAAAACATTTAAGAATTAATCAAATTTTATTGTTAGTTACTATAAAACATTCACGAATTAATCAAATTTATTTTTAGGGTTACTATAAAACATTCATGAATTAATCAAATTTTATTGTTAGTTAGGGTTACTATAAACATTATGAATTAATCCAATTTTATTGTTAGGTTACTATAAAACATTCATGAATTAATCCAATTTTATTGTTAGGGTTACTATAAAACATTCATGAATTAATCCAATTTTATGTTAGGTTTACTATAAAACATTTAAGAATTAATCAAATTTTATTGTTAGGTTACTATAAAACATTTAGAATTAATCAAATTTTATTGTTAGGTTACTATAAAACATTCACGAATTAATCAAATTTTATTGTTAGGGTTACTATAAAGCATTTATGAATTAATCCAATTTTATTGTTAGGTTTACTATAAAACATTTATGAATTAATCAAATTTTATTGTTAGGTTTACTATAAAACATTTATGAATTAATCAAATATTTTCATTAAACAACCCATAAGAAGTTTATATGCCATCTAGCAAACAAATCAAACCATCATGAAAAAATATTAACTCTTAAGAGGAACAATTGTCTGAACAACTTTTAGACTTTTAAGGACTATTTTTGAAATAACAAAACAAAATTTCTTTTGTTCACAGGTTATGATATCCCGAAAGATACTTGGATTTTGTGCAATGTCTGGAGCATTCATCATGACTCAAAATATTGGATAAGTCCTAAGAAATTTAATCCCTCCAGGTAATATCAAAAAAATTTTTTTTTCAAAATCAAATGTATCCCTTTCACTCCTCTGTTGCAGCCAGGACCAGCGCTAGGATATTGTAGCCCCTCCTCCATGGATCTCTGATACAGGCATCTCCTCAATTATGCCAATTTCAGGGTTTCTCAACCTGGGGGCCACAACTTCATGAAAGAAAAGTGTGAGCAGCACTTTTTTTAAAATTAACAAAAATCAGTAGAATAAAGATATAAGAGAATGGAAGCCACGCTTAGAAAAGTCTACATAGGAACAAGTCACTATATACTGACTGAGTCAAGGTTACCCAAAACCAACCAACTATTTTTTAATTAAACAAGAAAACGAGCCAGAATGTATGGTGTGTCAAACAGCCTACACTGTTATACAGATTCTAATAGAATGTAATGATTTTTCTCTTATTAGACAACATTTATACAATGCAAACAATATGAGATATACAGATATAGCCCCTAAAAACAGAATTTGGGTTCTGTTTTTGGGGGGTTCATCCTCTATATATACTATTACTGATGCAGGATACCAGCAAAAAAACAAAAAAATAGACCCCAAATTCTTTTCTTTTTTTTTTGGGGGGGGGTCACAGAATTTACCAACAAGCATTGGGTCCCCATGTGGTGGAGAAGTTTGGGGCAATAAGCACTGGTCATATCTATTATTACAGTTGAGGATTGACAATATAACTTTGGTAGAAATAAAATAGAAATGGCAGAAGACAATAAGAAACACTGGTGAATAGCCATTTTGGGATTCCCTACCCGGGCGAAAGTCCAAGCATAGTGAATGCCAGCCATGCAGAAACACAGTGTACATATTCACTAGTCCCTCCGCATGCGCAGGATGGGACACAAGGTCAATTTTTTAACTGGTTTGAATTCAGAGTTTTCCATCTCCTAGACTGGTTGCCTAACCAAGGTTAAAGAGCCCAGCCTGCCCTTCTATTTACCCATAGCTACAGGGAGAGCAGGTGGATTCATGCCTTTCTAAAGTGTATTAGCGCTATGTAAAATGTAGACAGCCTGATCTAAATTTTGAACTTGGGTCGATGAGTACATTTCCTATGACTCTAGCCATTACACCACACGCCTCCAGTGTATACTATTAATTGATGACTGATAATGTAAAATCAGTAAAAAAGAAATGTTAGTAGGTCACAACGAGCTCCTTAAATGCGGGGACCCCACCTAATCTGGGGTTTCTGAGGTAAGACATGCGAGCCCCGTGTGCAACTGCAGTAAAGTCTTTAAAGCTGTGTTGTGTGCAAATATAATCAAATTATTCATGCCGTAATAATTTATACAAGTTTACATAGGAACAATCCTGAAACAGGACTATTATTGAACACCCAAGATGGTTTGAATTCTATGAAACTATAGATTTCCAGCTTCCATGTCCTTCTGTTTATTGGGACTGTAGAACTCCCCCCCCCCCCAGACACACAATGGGACCACTTGTTTGCAATGCTTAAGATAGAATCCTGGTAACTAAACACTCTATTACTTGCAATATTTCAGTTTGCCACTTACTTTGGCTAGACAGGCAGTCCAAGAGGTCCCCACCAATCAATCGGCTGGTCACTTTAAGCCCTAGCAGCTATATAATTGTCTAAACCCTATTAATTATATGGCACCTCCCAACCCTATTTATTCTATAGGTGCTAGAAAGTGGTGGCTGAGGGTCTTAATGTTCTGGTATTGTGGTTAAACTGCATCTGTTGGTGAAGTTCTAATTCTGGAGCTCTGGGCAATCGCCATTACTCCTAGGTCCACTCTGACCCGGGTTGATAGGATCTATCATGGTCCCATCTCTGGGTTAAGTAAATAAAAAATGAGTATTTCAAAAATGTGTTTTAAAAAGACTGAGTTTGAATTTTTTTTTAAATGAATAAATAATGAATAAAAAAAAATGTCTTCGGCATAGGTTTGACATGCCATAAAAATATAACCAATCCCTGCTATTTTCCCTTAATCACATCCTGAGAGTATAGGATTCATGGCTTTTGCAAAGGCTCAAAGTGAGTACAAAGTGTCCGAAAATTGGTTTGCCAATTACATTTTCTGTACTAAAAATGCTTGTGATATCATAGTAATTGGACTCGGTGATCCACGTTCAAATCCAGAACGAGGCCTTTCACATTTCATATAGAGATAATACACATGAGAAAAGTACGCATCCAATTATTCTCCCTATAGCTATGGGTAAATAATATGGCAGACTGGGTTGTTTAGCCTTACACATTAGAAGGCATGGACTGTGAGAGACAGATTATCAATCACGTGGAAAGATGATCTCTCCAATAAAGTGACAATTCTTCCAAGCTGTAGCTAGGTCAGTGCTACTGTATGGGTGCACCACTTGGACTCTAATGAAGTACTAAGAGAAAAAAGATAGATGGAACTACACGAGGATGCTGCATGCTGTCTTGAAAAAATCTTAGAAGCAGTACCCCACAAAAGAAAGCATCTTTATGGCCATTTACGTCCTATCACACAAACCCTCCAAGTAAGATGAAAAAAACATACAGGTCACTGCTGGAGAAGCAAGAACAAACTCATAAGTGATGTTCTTCTATGGAACACGTGAACACACTAGTGAAGGCCAACTAGCAAAAATCTCCATCAATCAGCTCTGTATGGATTCTGGATGCTGTACAGAGGACCAGCCAGGAGGGATGATTGATATAGATGACTGGTAAGAGATAGTTTTGGGTATCTGTATTGTCAGTGTGACCAAACGATGCAAGCAACCAATCTGGGAGAAGGAAAATCCTGAATTCAAGCCAGCTTCTTTACTCTGCATAAAAATTGAACTTGTGTCATATAATGCTCATGGCAGAGGGGTTGGGTAAATACACATATATTTTCTATGCCTCATCTTTATACAATTTTATTTTGATATGTCTAACTAGATGCTATGATAAAGGTTTACAGTATGGCTGCTGAAATGTTCTATCCTCTTACTTAAATATTGATATAACCCATGTGGTATGGTGCAAATCGGCTCACATTAAAAAAAATTACCATAACTTTCCAAGTTTGTGCTTTTGAAATTATTTTATTCATGTTGATACAAGCTGTTTTATCCTGAAATTATATTCTGGATAGAAATTTACCCCAAAGACACCAGTGTAACTGAACACAACCCATTGTATGATTGTTATAATAAATAATAGTATTAGAACCTCCATCTTGTGGTTTATATGGATTGTTATTGGGTGAGAGTTAATAGTTAATCGGTAGCTGAAGAGAAGTATCCATGCTTTTCCCAAGGGCATTAGCATGAACTGAAATGCAAACAGCTTTGTCCAGTATTTGAATACAGATCATTGATTCAATTACCAACAAAAATAACCATTATGTTAAGGTTTGCCTCTCCAACATATTCAATTCCTTTCACATTATGGTAAAGTTATACTGAAAGCATCGGTTCCTGATAAATCATCAAAGTTAAGCAGCAATGAGCTTGTTCAATAGTTAATTGGGTGACCATTTAAGCAATAACAGGTAGTGAAAGCAACCATATTCCTTTGTTTATTAAAAACATGATTTGGCATTAAATGACTCAATCATGACTTGCAATACTCCACTTTGGCCCTATCTTGGGCTAGACAGGCGGTCGGAGAGGCCCCCTCCAATCAATCGGCTGGTCCCTTCAAGCCCTAGCACCTATGTGATTTTCCCAATGCTATTGCCCTTATGGCAAGCCCTTGCCCCTTATCATATGGGTGTTAGAAGGCAGTGACTGAGGGTCTACATGTCCTGGGAATGACGATAAATTCTATCTGAAGGTGAGGTTCCAGTTTTAGAGGTTTGGGGAATGTGGATCACCCCTTCATCACCATTGCTCCCTGGTCCACTCTGACCCGGAGTGGTAGTACCTGTTAGGGTCCCATCTATGGGTTAAATAGAAAAATGTATTTATAAAAAAATTGTATTATCCTTTAAGAATTGATTTATTTCAAAACTTTATCGGCATTAAATGACCCACTGAGGTTGATATGCCATAAAACAAACCAAAACAAACCAAACTAAATGACTCAAAAAGGGTTGATATGCCATAAAACAAAACAAAACAATCATAATCCCTTTCAACTCTTGTATGTTTATTATTAACCTTTTCTTAACAAACATATATTTGTATTAATTATTCCTTATATTTGAGTGTTATTGTAACAATAACACTCAGAAAAATTGAAATCAATACATTTGGTGTAAATTTCTGTTCACTGCAAAACAATAAAGAAATTAAATAACAACTTATTTTTTTATGCCAGCAGAATATGCTTCATATTTTTTTTTCTACAAATATTTGGATGAAGGGCTAACCCCTTCCTAGACAATAAGTCAACTTTAGGTGACATAGAAACCAAAAACAGCAACAACCAAGAGGAATTTCCCAACGCCTGTGAATATCTTAACATCTAAGCAAGGAAAATATTTTACATTTCAACATATTTTTTTGCTTTAGTTACACACGATGGCCAGCAACATCTACTTGAAATTATAAATAGAAAATAGAAAAATCAGATAGCTAAATGACAATGTATAAACAGATATAGCCATAAAATATGTTTTTAGGTTAAAGAAAGTATTAGTTTGGTGGGGTGCTGTGCTTATCTCTCAGGCTATTTTTTTATGATGTGTTTCATTTAAGAAATAGAACCTTTGGTGTATTGTAAACAAACAGAATATTTACTATGAAGTTCTTTTCTACACATCAAATCCTGCTATAAAATTTATGTTTGGAGAAAGAGAAAGAACATTTATATTAACAAATATGGCCTAGTGTTAGTATCAGCCAAATAGTGAGGAAGTCTATTCCTTAATTGCTAGCACTTGTAGTTTCCCATATTTGAGATTTTATACTTCTGTGCTGAGTAATGTGGGCTCACTTCTTAGGAAAAATACTTGAGAGTAAATATTATATTTGTTAACCATGTCAAAGTTTGTTTTTTTGGACCATATGACCTTTAGGCACCTCTTTTGCTTTGCTGATTCATAAGTACATTTTTTTTTATTTACACCGTCAACATCAGGTTGTTTGTCAGGGGTTAGGGTTAGGGGTTAGTTTTATAATTTAAAAAAAAATTGTCTAACAAACAACTGGGTGTTGATGGTGTAAATGAAAAAAAGTACTTATGAATCAGCAAAGCAAAAGGGGTGCCTAAAGGACATATGGTCCATTTTTTTTACTGAGGTAGAGCACCGCACATAAGTTCAGCTCCCAGAAGCTTTACCGCCCAGATAAGATTACCCAGATTGTGCTAATCATACAGTAAGTTGGCGAGGGCCTGTATCAAATCCAGAACTTTGTGATTATTAGGCGAATGTTAACCATGTCAAAGTTTGTTTTTTTGGACCATATGACCTTTAGGCACCTCTTTTGCTTTGCTGATTCATAAGTACATTTTTTTTTATTTACACCGTCAACATCAGGTTGTTTGTTAGGGGTTAGGGTTAGGGGTTAGTTTTATAATTTAAAAAAAAAATTGTCTAACAAACAACTGGGTGTTGATGGTGTAAATAAAAAAAAGTACTTATGAATTAGCAAAGCAAAAGAGGTGCCTAAAGGACATATGGTCCATTTTTTTTACTGAGGTAGAGCACCGCACATAAGTTCAGCTCCCAGAAGCTTTATCGCCCAGATAAGATTACCCAGATTGTGCTAATCATACAGTAAGTTGGCGAGGGCCTGTATCAAATCCAGAACTTTGTGATTATTAGGCGAATGTTAACCATGTCAAAGTTTGTTTTTTTGGACCATATGACCTTTAGGCACCTCTTTTGCTTTGCTGATTCATAAGTACATTTTTTTTTATTTACACCGTCAACATCAGGTTGTTTGTTAGGGGTTAGGGTTAGGGGTTAGTTTTATAATTTTTTTAAAATTGTCTAACAAACAACCGGATGTTGACGGTGTAAATGAAAAAAAAAGTACTTATGAATCAGCAAAGCAAAAGGGGTGCCTAAAGGACATATGGTCCATTTTTTTTACTGAGGTAGAGCACCGCACATAAGTTCAGTTCCCAGAAGCTTTACCGCCCAGATAAGATTACCCAGATTGTGCTAATCATACAGTAAGTTGGCGAGGGCCTGTATCAAATCCAGAACTTTGTGATTATTAGGCGAATGTTAACCATGTCAAAGTTTGTTTTTTGGACCATATGACCTTTAGGCACCTCTTTTGCTTTGCTGATTCATAAGTACATTTTTTTCATTTACACCGTCAACATCAGTTTGTTTGTTAGGGGTTAGGGTTAGGGGTTAGTTTTATAATTTAAAAAAAATTGTCTAACAAACAACCAGATGTTGACGGTGTAAATGAAAAAAAGTACTTATGAATTAGCAAAGCAAAAGAGGTGCCTAAAGGTCATATGGTCCATTTTTTTACTGAGGTGGAGCACCACACATAAATTCAGCTCCAGAAGCTTACCGCCCAGATAAGATTACCCAGATTGTGCTAATCATACAGTAAGTTGGCGAGGGCCTGTATCAAATCCAGAACTTTGTGATTATTAGGCGAATGCTTTACCGTCTGAGCTAAAAATAAACCAGCATTAATAAAGAAAATATTTTGTACTTAAGTTTCAGTTATGTAGTGACTTTATTTGTTGTTAGAGAATAAAGTTACCCTTCTTCATGTGCTAATGTCAGGGATACCAGTTGTAAAGGAATTATTGTTTGGGGTAAATACTACATTCTTGTAATATACATAAATGCTTTTTCTGAAGAGGTTCGCCCACAGTAGTCAGCACAGAAGAACAAAATCTCAAATATGGGAGACACCAAGTGCTAAGGGTCACCGAGGGAATTGTCATTGTAATGTAGATAATAGGTGCAGAGGAGACACACTTAGCATAATGGTTATTGTCATAGGAAATGGAACTTTAAATCATGGATAAAACAGAAAGTGTGGGGGGGTTCAAAGTTTAGGTACTGAACATGTATAAAAAAAATACCTGGTGCCTATTACTTAAGCATAACATTTATTATCTAGACTAGCATTAAAAAGAAAAAAGCCATCTGGGCGGTGTAAAAATAATCTTTTGAAAGATATTGTTCGAGAGGGTGGAAAAATTGAATAGATAAAATAAAACGTTTCATATTTTTTGAAAAATTACTTACTTACTTACTTAAAAATCATCATATTCACTTTACTCCACTGAGATATTTGTTTTGTTTTATGACAATAGGAACCTCCAAAATGCTTCTAAATAATTTTGATTTAATTATTCAGACACTTATCTATAGATAAAAATTTAAACATTGTACGAGTAAAATTTATTTTGTTTGGATTTCATAAATTAAATAATGGCGACCTAGTAATAAAAAAAAAAATTCCCCGAATATATTTCATGAAAAACTATTTTAAGCATAAGTTGATCTAAAGGTGAATAAGTATCAAAATTTTCGTGAAAGTTTGACTATTAATTGATTTTTCATAGAATATTTTTATAAAATAAATTAAATACTCATTTTACATAATTCCTGAAATGACTGTGCTTTGAGCAGTGACATAATTTTGGTAACAGACAAATAGGCGCCAAATATATGTAATATGAATAATTTATTTATACTAGCAAATATTTGCACGCTCCGGGTGCAAGTATTTACGTTTTAACCTAATAAAATATATTAAATTAAAAAGACTAATGAAACTAAATAAGAATGCTGATAAAAAAAATTTCAAACAAAGGAGAATATAATATATAATTTAAAAAAATAGAACAATGGAAACTTACTCTTGAATCACTCCCATCTTTCATTGCTAAATTTTCCTAATTTAACTATTTAGTTAAAATAGAAAGTAAAGAATAAAATAACAGTTATTTCTTCTTGTTAGTGAATTTCTTTTAACATTTATCCACGAGATTTTTTCTTATATTCAATAAGATAAAACCAAACAATTAGATATCAATAATACAAAGCATATATTTATCAAAATCAAATTTGCAATATCAATATGCAAATTAGTCTTCCTGTTCACACTCTCAACCGCTTTTTTGTTATATATATAAATACAAATGCATGTTCTTAGCATGCTGATAAAGCCAACAGTATTAATAATGTAAAACAATGTTATTAATAATTAAGGTTAAAAATAAAATCAGGGAGAATTTGATGTAAATAACTAAGGGAATTATGAATTAAGTAGTAATATAGTTTCGGTTACAGACAGAAAAATACTCAGTCTCCATTATAATAAGATATCTAGACAATAAATGAAAATAATTCATTATAAATTATTTCAATTTTCTTTAAATGAATGTCATTATTTTCTATTAACTTTAACTTTTAACTTAACTAATCAAATCATTTTAGAATTTAATAAAGATAGACAGCACATTCATCTCTGGTTTATTGATATTTAATTGCAATGTAGTTAACAGAATAATAATTAGAGTAATTCTATTTATTTTGTTATTGTCTAAAATAACTACAAAAGTTAAATTACAAATATACTAATAGTATCATGTACTCTCTTGGTTACCTCATTTTAGGAATGGATTCCCACCTTTAAAGTTACAGGTACTTTTTACAATATCACAAATTTTCTTTGTCTACACTAGCATATATCTGCACCCTCTGGGTGTAAGTATTTAATTTTTCATGTAATAAAATATTATATTAAATTAGAAAGACTAATGATACTAAATAAGAAAGAAGATGAAAAGTTTTGAAACAGAGGGGTGTATAATCAAAAAATAAAATAACTGAAACTTACTCTTACATCAGTCCCATCTTTCATTGCTAAATTTTCCTAATTCAACTATTTAGTTGAATTAGGTAGTAAAGAATAAAATTACAGTTATTTCTTCTTGTTAATGGATTTCTTTAAAATTTATCCCTGAGAATCTTGCTCATATCAAATAAGTTAAAACCAATCATACCAAGCACATATTTATTAAAATCAAATTTTTAAGATCAATATGCAAATTAGCCTTCCCGTTCCTACTGTAAACCACTTTTGTGTTGTATACATAAATACAATCACATGTTATTAATATGTAGATAAAGCAAACACTATTAATAATGTAAAATATTTTATTAATAATTGAGGTTTAAATATAAATAAGATTATGGAGAATGTGATGTAACTAACTAAGGGAATTGTGAATTGAGTAATGATATAGTTTTGGTTAGAGACAGACAAACACACAATCTCCATTTTAATAACATATCCGGTACCTAAACCATGACCCCATCTTGCTGGATGAAACTGAATTCATAAAGTTTACTTAATGTCTTAAAACACTAAATCTAAACAGTATTTACACCAAACACACAGACATGTTCACAAAAAAAATGCTTGTGGAAAAATAAACTCATTTTAGAAGAAACAAAATAAGAATAAACACACATTCCAGTGGATATTTCTTTGTAACAAGACAAACCTTATTCATCTAGACACAACTTACTTTTGATTTTCCGAATATATATTCTCATACAGAGGTATGTGGTATCATTGTTACCATCATAAGAAATGGACACAACAAGACGAGTTCAAATCCTGGATGAGGAATGTTTGCATTTCACATAGAGCTAATAGAGTTAATACCCTTGAAAATGGTACGCATTAATGCATGTGTAAATAGAAGGGTAGACTGGGCTATTTAACCTTGTTATGTCAACCGGTATGGAAGAAGGAAAACTCTACATTCAAGCTTGTTAAACTCTGCTGAAGAAATTGATATCTAATCACATCTTACTCATGCAGATGGGTTAGTAAATATGTACATAATTCTTATTAGGTGTGATGGAAAAAAACATCAAGTGGAATTCCAACACACCTAACACAAGGGCAGGATGCACAAGCATTGAAACTCTTATCATAACGTCCCAAATGCATTGGGCAGGTCATGTTGTGTGTATGAGTGATGCTAGAATGCCAAAGCAATTCCTTTATGGTCAGCTGCATGATAGCAAAAGGCCACAGCATAAGCTTTGGAAGAGGTATAGGATTGCTTAAAAAACAACCTTGTAAAAATAAAAATAGATCCTGACAACTGGGAAAAGCTGACTGGAGAATTCATGTGACACTGGTTGAAAAATTCTGCTGTATTTCAATTACATAAAAATTAGATGAGATGGATAGAAATGGATAATTTTAAAAAAATCAAAGCCCCAAAATTATTTGTCAACAATTATAATCATTCATGTGTTCCCCTGTATTTCTGAAGGGATGGCCCCTTTTCATATCATGGGCGGGACTTTCCATGGAATATTACAGAAAGCCCGCGAAATACGTGAAGTCATGTGGGACCTGGTTGGCTCTCAGTTTCAGCTTGGATGTCAGGCAGATAAGGTCTTTCTGCCTTAGCTGAAGCTCACTGCACACGGGCGTTATGTTAGTTACATGAAATGGTTAGTTAAGTAAATAAAAGCTTACATAAATAATATGGTTTTGTGGTTGATGAATGTCTTGGCAACAAGATTGATCTAGAAGAAGAAATAAATTAAGTGCGACCGACCACCAAGATGAAGTCCAGACGCTAGGAGAAAAACTTAAGATACCAAAGATGAGCAGAAGAAAAATAGAAGTAAAAAGAAGAGTATACAACACATGGGGACATTTTATTGCTGATTCATATTATGTACACTGGTACGTTAACTTACAAGTTTAATTTGTTCTGCTTTTAACTCAGTTTCTTTGTATATCAAAACAATTTTCCTCAGTGAAATAAACTGAAATGCCATTTATTCATTCCAACCCTCTACCCCACAAAAACACACACTAATTTTTTTTGTAACATTTTTTCAAATAAAAATGTAGCTCTGTATTGAAAAAAAAAACATGATAAAATAGAATATAATGAATTATATGCTGCAATATGTTTTAATTTCAACTTTTTTATAAATAATATTTTTCTTTGGCATTATAAATTTGGAAACTTTATTAATATAGGCATAGTTGAGGCTCTCTCATATCTCAAAATTTAGCTCTCAATGCAAGGGAAAAAATCAACACAGTGATAGGTCATAACTCAGAAAACTTTCAAGTTTGGGCACATGTAAGTAAAAAAGTACATGGTTACATACTTTCTTACTTTTGTTTTGTTTTTTGACTGCAGATTTCTGAATTGTGATTGATTCTGATAAATCAAAAGACTCAGAAATATATATTTTACAATTGCACACATTGAAATCTTATTATAATGGAGATTGTGTGTTTGTCTGTCTGTAATCAAAACCTCATATCAACCTCAGTGGGTTATTTAATGCTGATAAAGTTTTGAAATAAATCAGTTCTTAATGGATAATACAATATAATTTTTTTTACAAATACATTTTTCTATTTAACCCATAGATGGGACCCTAACAGGTACAACCAATCCGGGTCAGAGTGGACCAGGGAGCAATGGTGATGAAGGGGTGCTCCACATTCCCCAAACCTCCAAAATTGGAGCCTCACCATCAGATAGAGTTTAATGTCATTCCCAGGACATGTAGACCCTCAGTCATAACCTTCTAGCACCCATATGATAAAAGGGGTTGGGGCTTGCCATAAGGGCAATAGGGTTGTGAAAATCATATAGGTGCTAGGGCTTGATGTAACTAGTCGATTGATCGGGGTGGTCTCTACCACCGCCCGTCTAGCCTAAGTAAGGTTCTAAGTGGAGTGTTGCATGTCATGGACTGCTCATCCACTAAGACTCCATCCTTAAGCATCACGGGTCGCCACCCACACCAACAGGTGTCTCCATTGGGGGAGTCTTACCCTCTGCAGAGGTGCAGTCAGTGCATTCTAATGCCCCAGCCGACTGGGCGGACTGTTGGCCTTATCTACATACTACTATTTGAAGTGTGTACACCTCGGTGCCTTATCTACACACTAATAACATGCAATTCTATTTATGTATAAAAAAAATAGCAGTTTATAGTGTGAATGGGAAGGCTAATTTGCATATTGATATTAAAAAAATTGATTTTGATAGATATGTACTTGGCATTATTAATTTCTAATTGTTTGGTTTTATCTTAATGAATATAAGCAAAAACCTCATCTTAAAAGAAATCGATTAACAAGAAGAAATATCTAATTTTATTCTTTACTTCCTATTTTAACTAAATAATTACATTAGGACAATTTAGCAATGAAAGACAGGAGTGATGTAAGAGTAAGTTTCCATTGTTCTATTTTTTGATTATACCACCCTCTGTTTCAAATATTTTTTATCTTATATTCTTATTTAGTTTCATTAGCCTTTCTAATTTAATATAATAATTTATTACATTAAAACTTAAATACTTGCACCAGAGTGTGCTTATATTTGCTAGATGTCAATAATGATTCTATAAACTTTTCTTTCTATTGCTATGAAGAGTATTATGATTACTTGCAAATAATTTCTAAAACAGAAAATCAATGTTTTTTTTTTTATTATTTTACAATGAGTACAATTCTTGTAAATGTTTCTATTGCAGGTTTCTGAAAGACAGCATAACTTTATCACTGCCAAATTACTTCCTCCCCTATGGTCTGGGTACTCGAGAATGTCCCGCTCAAGCATTGGCTACACTGAAAATCTTCCTCTACTTCTCAAACATCCTGCATCGCATGATAATCCGTTCTGCTGATGATACCAATACATTCACTATGGAGGGAGAACTAGACTCACTTCTCCAGCATAAACCAAAGCCGTTCCTCATCAAAGCTATCCGAAGAGAAGACTAGCGCCAAAGTAAGAGATGTTTTTTTTGCCGTAGTTGAATGCAATTTGTGAAACAAAGAAACTGATAAAACATCCATGCATTATTGTTTTTTCTTTTTAAAAAAGAAATATTCTTATAAAGCTTTTTAGAAATTTTCAACACTATCTCTAAAACATTTTTTGAACTGACCCTATGTAGTATAATGGCATGGTCATAGTGCCAAAGTGCATTTGCGGCATACAATATATGCTATGCCAACTCAAGTTTTAGTAGTATTCGTCGTTAGTAGAGAAACAAAACTTGCAGTTGTATAGTCTCAAGTATTTATTTCCAGGCTCATGTTCTCTTCCTCAGAGAGAGAAGGAAAGACTGAAAGAAAGAGAGAGAGAAGGTACAGTTAAATTACTCTGTCATAAATCATTTCACTGCTGCTATGTCAGACCCATCTGGGGACCCATGAGACAGGTCTAACTCCCACCAGCGCCAAAAGAAAAAGAGACTGATCTTCTTCTTTCATTACACTTCTGGTCAACACCTGGAACTTCCATTTTTACTTTCAAATCCACTTCCGGGGTCATTCCTCGGTCATGTTACTGGCACCCCGTTGTGTGTTTACTCTTCCAAATTTTAACCTTTGTTTGCTCTTATTTCTTTTTCCTCTCTTTCTCTAGAAATCTGAACACAGCTTTATTTTTAATCTCAAATTCTGGTAGACCCTAATAATTATGCTACACCTAAAGTTATGCATCTCTCTATTTAGGTAATGATAAACCCAAACATTATATTTTTTTATGACTTTAAGTTTAAATTGGTGGAAGGCACGTTGTGTACTGGTTAAAGTTGTAGGAAATGGCCCCGTCGACCTGAGTTCAAATCCTGGACGAAGCCACTTTTCACATAGCGCTAATACCCTTGGGAAAGGTATAAATCCAACTATTCTCCTTCCAGCTATGGGTAAATAGTAGGGCAAACTGGGCTCTTTAACCTTGGTTAGGCAACCAGTCTAGGATAAAGAAAACTCTGAATTCAAACCTGGTCATAACTAGAATAGGCTCAGTCCTACTTAGATATCTATTTCGATTAAAAAAAAACAAAAAAAAAACAAGGATGAGTGGTTGATTTTACATGTTAACTATATTTCAAATCTAGCTAACTTATGTAAATTTCATTATATCACCTGTATCCTTTGAAGAAACAATTGTCAGTATCAGCCAGACAGCAAGGGAGTCTATCCTCTTTTTACTAGCGCTAAACCAGGGAGATTGTTTTTTTCTGAGGTTGAGTGCCGCAACTACCATCAGCTCCCCCCTTTGCCGCACAGGTTAGATTACCCAATCAGTGCTAATCATATGCTGAGTTGAAACTTGTGATTCCTAGGCAAATACTCTACCAACTGAGCTAAACCGAGAATCTACATAAGAGTAAAGTAATATCAACAGATAGGCCTATTGTCAGTATCAGCCTAACAGTGAGGGAGTCTTCCTCCTTTTGACTAGTGCTAGAGCAGAGTGATTGGTTTTTTTTTGTGTTTGGGGTGAGGCACCACCTCTACCATCATTTGGGATGGGAATCGGTACATATTCTCCTAAATTGCTTTTGCCTTAGACTGAATGCACCATTTCCTCGAGGAAATAAGTCTTCAAATTTTCTTTTCTGATGTGAAACAGTCTACAATTGTTTATAATATCCAATGCAGAGAGAAGCCAAATTAATTATTCAGTTGCAAATTGGAATGAAGATTCCACTGTACTCCAAGTTAAAGCACTGCTTGCTATGATGTGCAGTTTTTGTAGGGCTATGGTCATATATGTTAGCATTTGAAAATTTTTAGGTTATCAACCAACTCTGCTTTAAAATCATTATCCTCTCAATTAGCTTTTCTAAAATTAATTTTCACTATTATTATTACAATTATATATATATATATATATATATATTATATATATATGTAAATAAATGGAAGTTAATCCGACAGAATGAATTTACCATTTTGAAAAAACAATTAGTAATTATAATTTGCTGACAGAATCTGTTTCGACCGCTTAGTGGAAGGGTCATCATCAAAGAGCAAAACATATGAAGGAAAGAAGGGATAAAAAAAACCGTTGGAAGAAATAGGGGGTACAAACACATGCTGGAATGCTTGAATTTTTAAATGCGCATTCTGTATCAAAAATAAAATAAATTTTATTTTTAAAAATCAGAAGCATTTTTAATCCAAAAATAAACTCAAAAAGAGTTTGGTGTAAATATATAAAAAAGTGTAAGAGATTATCAAAAATGTTCAAAATATAATCCAGCTATTGAATGTTATTTACAATCCACAACACAATTGAAGAAAGATGTTAAGTTTCAAAAAGTTTGTGGTGATGGTAATTTTTTTTTTTTTTTTTTTTTTTTTTTGTAGTGTTCGTAGATAATCTTCGTAGGTGTAAAAATCCGTATATTTTGTTTTTCATGATACAAATGTGTAAATAAATGGAAGTTAATCCGACAGAATGAATTTAACATTTTGAAAAAACAATTAGTAATTATAATTGGTGACAGAATCTGTTTCGACCGCTTATAATTACTAATAATTATAATAACTAATTGTTTAATTACTAATTGTTTTTTCAAATGTTAAATTCATAATATATATATATATATATATATATATATAATATATATATATATATAACCCTGCCAAACAAGCAACAGATTTGACCCCTACAACGTTTTGGTCTGAAAAGGAAAGCTCTTTCTATTTGGTACCAGGAAGCATGAACCTTCACTGTGCATGCTTTTCTAAGTTCATCCTGACTACTGTCTTCTGGGAGTTTTACTTTTTTTTATTTAATTTATTTATATAAGTTTTATCTTATTTTATTTGGTCTAAGTCTATTTTAATCCCAACATGTTTTTTTTTCTGTATTTATTTAATAGATAATAAAACAGTTTACAGTTATATTTAATGGCTTTATTGATATGTTTCTATATCTTTTCATATTTTTTCAGATTATCAGATGAAGCTTTCGTCAACATGCTTAGGACTGGAATATTCAAGAATGAAAAACTGTGATAAATGATGACCATATTAATGTGAATTCTCCACTAAACTTGGTATTATCAAAAGGTCTTTTCAAGTGTATAAAAATTGATAATCATTTTTTCCTTAAATATTTCTCACTTATAAGAGTTTTTTTTATTATTATAGATCTAGAAAAAAAAAGAAATTTCTAAATATTGAATTTATAGATTTTATTCACAATAATTGATTATATAGTTGGGAATTTGGAAGAAAAGTTTCACTACACCCCATTTAGTATATATATATATATATTATTTTTTTTAATTTACTCAGTAGTTGATATAATGCAAACCCCTATATAAAATAATATAACCATAAGAAAAAACTAACAGTTTATTTTATCTAATAGTTCAAGTGATATCTAGGTTCATTTATTTTATTTTATTCAATTTATTTTATTAACTATTTTTGTTTTGGCAAAAGTAGGATATACTAATATTATTGAAAGAAAACTGATACCTGAAGATGGCACTGGTAATAAATAATTATTTTAAAATTATTTTATGTTAATGATTACTTTAAAAATTGATATAAGCTAAAACAAGAAACTGTAAACATTGAATAAAAGTACATAGAGAAAATAAACTTAAACTTTACTTCTACAAATAAATGGTTAGCACCACCAAAACAGTTCACATATAAAGTTTACTAAGAGTACTGGGCAATGGGAAACAGAAGATAACAGGTATTTCCCTCTTCGGTCGAATTGTTGTATAAAAAAGTTCAAGGAGAAATGACTGGCTTCCACCATGAATACAGCAGGCACAGTCTGAACTGCTCAGTGTTCCCTGCTGACTATACAAGAGTGTAATTTAACCCCTACCTGCCATGCTCTTCATTACATATATAGATAAACTATGTAATAAAATATCTACAAGGCTCTGATAAGTCCACAGAAGACAAGACCGCTCACTATAACAACCCAAGTGCAAATTGCTGAAAAATTAAGTAGGAAATTGCTGAGTGGGCTGCTTGAAGAGTTAGATCATCATCATCATCAAGAGTTTTTGTTTATTTTATTTATTTGTTTTTTTCTTGCTGTATGTTGTTTATATTCAAACACCAGTAAATTCCAGGATCTCAAATGTTGATTTTTTATGTAATCAGGCCTTCTTTTATCGAGAGATTGGCATAAGGATACCTGCGCCCCATCACCCAAACCATCCAAGTAAGATAAATAAGAGATGCTGGACACTGCTGGAGAATAAGGATGAACTCATAAGCAATGACCTTCTATGGAAACCCACACATGGACATGCTAGTGCAGGTTGACCAGCAAAGACCTACATAGACCAGCTCTGTGTGGATACTGCATGCTGTATGGAGGACCACCCAGTGTCAATGAATAATATGGAAAGTTGTGAGAGATTGTCATAGATATCCGCGCTGCTGGCCTACAGGCACTTGCCCTCTATCACCCAGACCATCCGAGTAAGACGAACAAGACATGCTGAACATTACTGGAGACGTACGGATAAACTCATAAGAAATGTCCTTCTATGGAAACCAGCACATGGACATGCTAGTGCAGTATGACCAGCAAAGACCTACATAGAGCAGCTCTGTTTTGATACTGCATGCTATACAGAGGACCTCCCAGGGTCAATGAATGATAGGGACGGTTGACGAGGGATTGTCATGGATATACATGCTGCTAGTATGACATGATGATGATGATGATGACACCTTGCATGGACTGTGCCAAACCAAGGCTTGTTTATATGCAAGCCCTGGAAAACTTTTAGATCTCAAATGCTGATTTTCAAGGTTGTGAGGCCCTCCCTAATAGAACAATTGGCATACTACAATCTTACTACACCTTGTATAGATGGAGCCATACAAAGATGAGACCAATAAGCCTGTATCTTGCAAGAGTTATTAGCAGAATACTGACCTGAAATTTCCACTGTATAATATCAAATTCATATGATAATTTACATGTGCTTTTACAGTGTAGGAGATAGTATTGAAAAATAAATATTTGTTGATTAAAATATTTTTTTTTTCATCATTAGGCTACAGATTTATTGATAAACCTACTCATGGAAGAATTCATTGCTAGATCAAAGAAGATATATCTAAAAATTACTAATAATGATAGAACTCACTTAAAGTTCACTTTTGGTTAAAAATTAAGTTCAATATCAAGTAACATTCTATTTAGATAATTCATAATAATTGCAAATAACTAAAAATATGAATAAGGGGAAGTACTCTGTCATTGTCATTTAATATATGCCTCACATCAGAAATAGTTATCTCAAATAAAAAATTATAATAATTGGGGTGAGTGCAAAAACATTATTATCAAATTGCAAATTAGACTGAAAATTGCTTTATTCTCTAAGAGAATTTTACAATGTTGTGCCAATACCTTTCATTATAATGTGCCATTTTTCTCTGTTTCAAGAACATACATATAAAATTCAGATAATTTGTTTTAAAGATATTATTTAACAATTTAGATTTTTAACTGACACAAAAATCTTTCTACATTTTCAGATACATTCAGAAAAAGAAATTCACCCCCGGTCCCCGTGAAATATTTGTATGCACAGAAATTGAATTTTGGGATTTATAAGATGAAAAAAAAAAACTTACAGTTGTTGTGTTTAAAGGAAATTTTTTATAATTAAAAAAGCAAACAGGTTTTTTTAATTTTGAGGTTTTTTAAAGATTGTAAGGAACGGTTTAGCTCAGTCGGTAGAGCGTTCGGCTTGAAATCCTAAGGTTCCTAGTTCGATACCGGCCCTCGCCAACTCAGCGTATGAGTAGCACAGGGATCTGTGCGGTAAAGTGAGGAGCTAATGGTTAGTGTGGCGCTCCACCGCAGATGCTAAAATAATCTCCTTGGTTAGCTCTAGTGAAAAGGGAATAGACTCCCTCACTGTCTGGCTGATACCGACATTAGGCCGCCCTTTATAGATAGTTGTTTTTAATTCTTCACTTAAAGAAATCCAAAGTATTTACAAGGGCATTTTAGATGCAAAATTCTTTTTATCTGTTTTTTTTTCATTATCAGAAAACAATTAACAGACTATTATTAGCATCAGGGTCTGTCTTATATTTTCTTGTACTGTGGATGAGATGAAGTTTGATGCCCTTCACAAAAAAAAAAACTATTATCTTTTAATTTTTGTCAGAATTTATAAGACGAATCATACTCTAATGCACTTGGATTTGTGGCCTCATCTTATTGTTTGTTATAGTTTTCATCATAAACCTCAAAGGTTTCCTCATAAATATCTGTCAGTATAAGACCTCCATTTCACTCTGCCTTTTGCCCATCATTCTGCTATTAGCAGTGTTAATTTCATACCTTCCCTTATTAAGTCGCTCCATCAATTTATTGGTCATCTTCTGAGTCTTCTGTTAGTAAATCTTATATGAATGGTTGACATAGCTGGCATTCTTTTTACATATCATGTGATCAAACCACTGTTTTTTTTCTTGATAATGTCAGTGGTTTTATTTTGTATTACAAGATCACTCATTATATTGTTTATTTCAATGTGGTTTATATGAGAAACTTCCGCCATAGTCCTGAGGTAATCGTTTTCCGATATACTCAGTTTTCTGTTGTCTTCCTCCTTCAAACTTTCAAAGTTTCTCCAGCACATACGGTTATTGGGAGTATTAGTGCACAGTATAGATGACTCTTGATTTTCTTTATGAGTTTTCATTATAGTCAGCGTGTTTCATATGATGTACTGTCCAGCCATCTTCAGGTGTTTTTTTGCAATTTGTATCATTTTAGGAATTTCAAACAGAAGTTTTTATTTAATCCACAAGGATAGACTCTCATCAGTTAATTCTTTTAAGTTAATCCATCCTTTTAATCCTGCTTTTTAATCCCCCTATCTATCCAGAGTTTATACCTAATTCACTACCAAACACAGTATAACATTAATAATAGTATTCTTTATCTAAGTTTTACGTGAAAAAATAAAATAAAAGAGAGAGTCAAAAATTATCTGCACTTTCACCATAACATATATCTTTATGATTGTTACTATAGTTGGGTGCTTTTGCTATTTATATTTTGGTTCATTTTTTTCGGTTTTTCATTATTTTTGCTTCCTAAGGAAACCATTAATTTTCTTGGGTAATGAGAGCATCCTGGTCAATATCTGATTTCACTTGAGATTGACAAATTTACAATTTAGTCTGCTCAACTCGCAATTTCTCATGTATTTCTGGTACAATCTTAAAAAATATTTATATGGTGTGAAAGAAAAGAAAATAATCTTTCTAAATATGTAATTTGCATTTGCTTTTATTCATTAAATTATGTTCTATAAAGTAGGCGAAAAAAAGAGCAATGTCTCATTAATAGAAGATAGTATCTTTCTTAGAAATCAAAAATAATGAAAAACCGAAAAACCGAACCAAAATATGAATAGCAAAACTGCACAACTCTAATTGTGACATAGTGTTTCTGCACGTGTCTGCTTATTTTTGGCATTGTTCTGGTCCTGGGATCAAAGTTTGGGCCTGGTCGCACCATTTTACTTGCTGTCTTTACAGTGTAAACATAGCCACTCCACTGGCAGTATGCACCAAGGAAGTGACCCGATTTTTCCTGATCAGAGGGAGTACCAGGGCCTGAAATTCATCTGAGGCTTTTAGCACAATACAGGGACAGTGCTCTACCATATAGAAGTATATATGAGTGGATAGATAAGTTTAAAAGTGGCAGGATAAGCCTAATGCATGAAAGTGGAGCAGGAAACCCTTCAATCTACATCTAGCAAGATGGTAATGGAAAACTGGTGAGTTATCATCAATGGGAGATTGTTCTCTGCAAATTGGTCATGGTTCTACCTCTTAAATCGTCCACAATGAGCTTGACTTCCATAAATCAAGGGTGCAGATAATTTCTGAATCTCCCTCATGTACATATATATATATATATATATATATATATATATATATATATATATATATATATATATATATATATATATATAGTTAAATCTAATAAGTCAGATATACCTACTAATAGTTTCACTTAGTAGCTATTTTGGGAAGAAACTGACTCAGATTCTTGCCCTGATGAGCTACTAAGCAAACTTATAATATATATTTTTTATATATATACATTTTTTTTCTTCTTCTGGCCAAGTGTTATAGTGTTAATCATTATTTTCAGTTGGTGTGACCTTCTTGTTCTTTTCTTTTTTTAAATTTTTTCCCCAGGTGCAGTTTGGTAGTATATTTTTACAAACAAGCTATTTGCTGGATTTTTTAAAATTACCGCAAGGGTTTACTAATAAGATTAGTATATTATATATATATATATATATATATATATAGCTATTCAAATTTTATTGCAATAATCAGATTTTTTTTAAAAGAGCGGTTATAACACAGTATAATTTATTAATAACTTAGCAGACTATGCCATTTTTACTGTAACGTTGTAAATTCCTGCTCATTGGGAGTGTTAAGACTTTGTCTGCTACAACTTGGTGAGAGGAGAGGAGAGGTTCTGAATCAAAACACAAATAATGCTGAGAGGGCAGGGAGAGGGGAGAGAATCAAGGTTCTCAAATGGGCTGGTGCATGCATTTGAGAAGATTATTGTTGTGCCTGAGCATCATGACTTGTCTACAGGATGTATTTCAATCGGAGAAAACCAAATTTTATAAAATGTATTATTCAGAAAGTTAACCTCAGACAGAAAATCGCTAATGGTATCCAGTGTATGCCAAAAGAGGTTATGGGTGACATGGTACCAGGCAGACCTGGCTTTAGCATTTGGTGACATGTATTTGCCTATTTTGTCAGCACCTTGATGTTCATCGAGTTTCTCTCAATATTGAATTCCAATTCTACAAATGGTTCATTAATAGTTTACCAAATAACAACATTAAATGGTTCTCTTAAAATATTCACCAAAGTTATCTTTTTTATCTATAAACACAAAATTAAGACCACGTATATTGATGATATCAAATAAGAGAAAACATTTTATATCAAGACTCATTGCTTATCTATCCAATGTGGGATTCTCTTAGACAATCTTTTTGATCTTATCATAAAAATATATTTCTTTAATCAATTCATTTCTTGGTAATCAGCAGTCTTTATATATATATATATATATATATATATATATTGAGAGTATAGTTTGTTATATATATATATGTGTGTGTTCAATATCATTGATAGATATATTTAAGTTAGGGTAGTGAAGATATTAAATAACAGACAGTTTCTCACCTAAGCAATTTTCAAAGTAAGTGCACTTGTTTTGAAAATTGCAAAAGTGAGAAATTGTAGGTACCAAGTACCATTGAATTCAGGTCTTCTCTCCCCTAAGTTAAACACACACACATACATACTCATATATATATATATATATATATATATATATATATATATATATATATATATAAGATAAACTTAATGAACTATTTGTCAGGTTTTTTCTTACCGCAAGTGTTTACCAACACATTTGGTATATTATATATATATATATATATATATATATATATATAATATATATGTGTGTATGTATATATATATATATATATTTTATGCATAATAACTATTTGAACAAAGAGACAACTTGTTTCTTGTAACTCGACTTGAGAGCTTAAAACACTTTCACTTTCATTTTATATTTATTTTCATCTTGAACAAACAAAGAAAGTAAACAGCCAGCACAGGACACACCTTAATCGTTGGCTTCTCTTTCTGATTCAAGCAGTGTCAGGATATCTCCTTCACAGACTGGTCCCTTGATAATTGATCGATTACTGTCATCAATGAACTAAACTGGACCTGTGTACACTGTCCTTGAGACACAGTTTGTCCCAGAAATTTTGTTATTCTAACGATTTTTGGAGAGGCAAGTTAATCCATGCTGTGCAATCTTTGCAAGTGAGAATGCGAAAATAGATATATCATAGGATAATGCTCATAATGACTATTGAAAGTGCTCATCATAAGTTTGTGAGCATGCAAATTAAAATGGAGATTAAAATATCTGAGCAATGCTAGGAATCTATAATAATTTTCTAATTTTTATGAAAAATTTTTTATTAGATTTTATGAATATAAAAATATTTTTAAATTCCAAAATTGAATTATACTAAAAGATGTTCCCTAAAATGTAACATCTAAAACCAAAAATATAGGCCTTGTTAGGTTAAATGTAATAAAAGTATTACTATAATATTTCTGTTTTAAACTCTCCCAACTAAGCAATTCAAAGCAAATTTTCTGTTTGTTCAAATAATTATGAGAAGTATTATATATAAATACACACATATATATATATATATTTATGAACAGATGAGAACAATCATTAAAAGAGAGTTTCATAAATAAGAAGTGCTTAAATGTGGGTCAGCCTAAAATATAAATGCTGGTCAATATAAAAATTAAACATAATTTAAATCTCACCTTCTTAATTTTGGTTCATTACTAATAGTTTACATATAATAGCTTAAGTATATATATATATATATATATATATATATATATATATATATATATATATATATATATGTAT
The DNA here is from genome assembly GCA_023376005.1 of Doryteuthis pealeii. NCBI lineage: Eukaryota > Metazoa > Mollusca > Cephalopoda > Myopsida > Loliginidae > Doryteuthis > Doryteuthis pealeii. The sequence continues at coordinate 116,616,551 of CM042140.1, forward strand.
ATATATATTATAATATTAAAAACACACAGATGTTATTCATGTAAAGTTGTTTATTCTGTTGATATTACAATATTTTGATCTGTTAAAAATCAGAGCATGTTATGTTGTGTTAAAATGAAGAAAAAACCTTTATGAAGATTATGACCGTTTTGTGATGGTAATCCCATCACAAAACGGTCATAATTTTCATAAAGGGTTTGGAATTTTAAGAAAAGAGAATATATTAAATTTTAAACAAAATTCTCAAAAAATTAAAAGTCTGGCATTATAAACAATCATAATTTTCATAGATTGTTTGTCTTCTTTTTCAATACAACATAACATACTCTGATGAAGATTTTTAACAGATCAAAATATTGCAATATCAGCCTAGCATAATAAACAACTTTACTTGAACAACATCTGTGTGTTTTTCATATTATCTTACTCTTATATAGAGTCAGATTCATGTCTTTACTTTTAATATATATATATATATATATATATATATATATATATATATATATATGATTTGCATCAGATTGGTCAAGTATTGTGCAACTGTCAGGTCTACATAAGCATGCTGGATGATTGAATTCAAACAAAATTTTGCCAAAATCATCCTGAAAAATATGGCTTTTACCAAAGAAAAGAAAGCAGTATATACACAGGTTTAATGTAGTTATACTGATTATACTAATATATCTTTATATGTTGTGATTTTATTGCATGCAAATGTGTCTAACCTGTATTTAATTGTTTTGTGTGGCTCGACATGTATCAAATAAATAAACAGCTGGAATTATCTGGCTATTTTCCTTATTTAAAAAAATATAATGCTTATATTATTATTAATGATTTTCCTTATGTTATATTAGTTCAAAAATCCTTGTCAATTATTTAACGTATAGTACTTAATGTATAGAACTCAAAGATGAGTTACAGTGAAATATGAACAAAATGTTCTTAAATTTGGTAATTGTGAAAGATGTTTATATTCAAGTCATTCAATGACATTGTTTATTTAAATCATTGATTTTTAAACAGGTTGTTTATCTTCAAATATTTTATAAGAATGATATATATATAAAAACATCAGGTGCTCCATTCATTTATCAATGTGTAAAAAATGTTGATTTTTGAGACTGTTGTCTTCATCTTTATTGTTGTATGTAAAAACACAACGTTTTAGATGCTGTATCCTCCAGCCTTCCTCTAGTTTTCCCTGTCTATCCAAGAATAGCAATGACCCAACCTTGGAAATCATTTTGAATAGTTTGACTGTTGATCAAAGGAAGATGTCATAGAAGTTTTGAAGATTTCATTAAAAAAATGACGTCATCGTTTTTGCATGCCTATCAATTTGAGATGCACTGTGAGAGGAGTCATTAAAAAAAAAAAATTGTTTATTGAGGTTTACTATGTAACTTGAAATCCAAACTCCAATGACATCAGTTTTTTTCCGAAATGTTTATTCTTAAAGTAATTTACTTTTAAAAATGTTGATTTAGTATTATCTGCGTTATTCAGACTATTGTCCTCATCTTCATTGTTATCTGTACAACGTTTCGGCTGATATGCCCTCCAGCCTTTTTCAGGTATTTCTTATCAGACTCGGGAACCTTCTCGGACTTGGGAACCTTTATGATTATGACAAGAAGGTTCCTGATTATGACAAGAAATTTCCTGAGTCTGAAAAGAAGGTTCCAGAGTCGAGAAGGTTCCAGAGTCTGACAAGAAATACCTAAAGAAGGCCGGAGGGCATATCGGCCAAAACGTTGTACAGATAACAATGAAGATGAGAACAATAGTCCGAATAATGCAGATAATACTAATCATCAAGCCTCATCTCAAAAATTCAGAGAAATAAATTTGATTTAGTCTTTTAAATGATTGGTTCCCATATTGTGTTCATCTCTATAGTTGGTCTACTAAAGAGGTCACTACAGTCCAACATACGTACTGTATCTTGGACATGCCTTCTTTTTTGGACGATACAGCAGCTGAATCTTGGCGTTTTATATACCGCAATAAAGACAAGGACAATAGTTCAAAAAATCAAAATTGTACACATCAAGTATCATTTCAAAAATTCAGACAAATAAGAGTGTACATGTTTGTAATATATAAAGAGAACAGCTTTACAATGAACAGACTAATTTTATATCCATTTCATATCATCTTTATATTTCCTATCACAGGAATTCCTTTTCTTATGACATAAAATTTAAATTCTATTCTCTTTAAAGTTGATCAGAAAATATCAAAATCAAATGATAACTTCAATAATTTTCTTAATGCTAACTTTTTTTTAAAGAATAAAACTCTTAGGATTATCATCTCTTCCTATTGCTTTGAATAGTATTTTAGATATATGAATATATATATAATTTTTTTTATATATACAATTTTTGAAAAATATGAATGTATATGTATAAAAATATATGTATGCACACATAACGCATATATACACAGATCTGTATATAGGGTGTCTCATCATGGTGTAATGGTTAGCAAGTTAGGCTCCCAGATCTATAACTAATGAATAGCAAGTTTGATCCTAGCTGGATGACCCGTACTTGTGACCATGTATACAAGTTGAGAAAATACCTATACAAATCTGAACACACACACACACACACACACACACACACACACATATATGTATAATGAAATATATAATATTCAAAGACTGAAAATGATTATATATATATATATATGTATATATGCATATATATACCCTAATCCAATCCCATTTCATCTCATGTGACCTTGTGTCACATCCTAACCATGGTGAATTAGATCTGAATATATATATATATATATATATATATATATATATATATATATATATATATAAATGAAAAGTATTAAAAAGACTGAAGATGATTACATATACATATATATATATATATATATATATAATATATATATATATATTATATATTGAGTTAAGGTAATGTGGACTGATTACTAACAATTTCTTGCCTATGCAATCTTTAGACCCAATATATATATGTGTGTGTGTAATATATATATATATATATTATATATATATATATATATATATATATACCGATCTGTATATTGGGTGTCTCATCATGGGGTAATGGCTAGCAAGCTACTGTTGTTGATTTATTACTACTGAATAGCGAGTTTGATCCTCACTGGATGCCCCATACTAGTGACCTTGTGTCACATCCTACCGGTGATGAACAGTTTTGTTAATACCTACTACTTCAATCCTCAGTAAGCTTGGTCCTGACTGGATGCCCCATACTTGTTACCTTATCTCACATCATACCTATTAATCTAGTCAGGTAATATATTGGTAGAGTATCATCCAAGCTCGGCAGGGCAGGTATGTACTATGCTCGAATCTCTCAACCCGGAGGAATCCTATGCTGTTTGTGGCCATGGAGAAGGGCAGGCTACCACAGTGCTTTATGTAAGGCTCGAGAATATTGTAGTCTCAATGTCCTATGGATAACTGAATATTGATGGGGTAGCAAATCCTCTAATCAAGTTTGGGGATACTTCTCTGGGAGGGCAAATTTTAAAAAGAATCAAATTAAATAAAACTGACTACCTAAGAATGAAAACCTTCTGTGGATTTTGACCTCATTTTGAGGTCCTTTTTTAAAATTGTCCTGACTAAGTTAAAATAAAATTTGTCTCTAAATACTAATTTATGAAAATTGACATTAATAACAGAGCTAGGCCCCATATCATAGATTTTGGAAGGGGTCCATGTGACCCTAGCATTGGTCCCACAGCTAGGTTAAACCTGCCAAAAAGCAAAACTCCACTATAAGTCACTGATATTCAGCCAGGGCCTCTTCCGTATAAAAACAAAAATCAATTTCTTGAACGCTAATTTGCTCGAAAATATCTTTTTTTTTGAACTATCAATTGATTGAAAGGTAGATTGCTCAAAAAGCAGTCATTCAATAAAGAATACTCAAGGTGAACATTATATGTTAAAAAAATGAAACAATGATTTTATTTGATATTATCTTTTTAATCTGGATTACTTAATAATAGTTAATTTTTGAGAGTACATAAAATCGGCTTAGCTTCTAACTCAGAAAACAAACAAAAAAATAATAATACAAAAATAATTGAATTATTTTTATCTTCAACTCATCTAGAATATTGATTTTTATTCATAAAACAGAAAATATTCACAATAAATTTTATGAAAATAAAACTTATAAATCTATGATTAACGTTTAAATATTTATTGATTTAGTGATTGTTTAGAACAGGGGTCACCAAACTGCGGCCCGCGGAGGTATTTTATCAGGCCCTCCGACAGTACTTGAATTTGTTTGTTTGCGTTCTTTGATAATGTAGTTAAACTGCTTATATATTGTTAAAATCTTTTTTTTTTTACAATTTGAACATCGGCTACAAGAGATAAATAAATATCAGATATGATGGAGTGAAATTGTTTCAATAAAAAACTTTAAAATTTACATACAGCAATATTTAATTTGATTGGTGTTAGAAAATTCATTTGGCTTTTCCTTGCCATTTTTATCTTTTACATGCTACAAAATTATTTGCCAAAAAGTTACATTCCTTTTTCTAAAACATCCTTCATATAATAAAGATAACTAAGAATATTTTAAACTCCTTCCTAAATAGAAGCATCAGTATCATCATGGACCACTGTTGAAACAGTTATATTAAAAAGGAAATGTAACATAAATATTGCATATACTAATATAGTATTAATCATTTTGTTGCGGAACATTTAATGGCTGGAATGTACTTTTGACCATGAATTAAAAAGAACATGCAAATAAAAATAAAAAATAAAAACATTGAAGTTTCACAAATTACAATTCAACAATACATTTGGAAAAGCAATTAAAACTAAGAGAAAAAAATGATTCTTAGGGGTAAATCACACAAGTGTGTTTATAAGAGAATTTTTGGTATTTCCTATAACTCTAACATAGACAAAAGGGAACCACTCTTGACTGATAAATCATTTATTTCTTTTCCCATTAAACTAACCCTAAATCCTAATCCTAACCCTAACCCTAAATCCTAACCTTAAACCTAATCCCAAACCTGTCTTCTTTTTTCCTTGTAGATCAATAAATGAATAAATAATTTATCAGTCAAGAGTGGTTCCCCTTTATTTATGTTAGACCTATAGGAAATAACCAAATTTTCTATTCACTGATACTTCTAAAAATGACTGTTTTACTAAAGTTTTAGAATTAATAAAGTATTATTTTTTTATTAAATTTTAGGGCATCATATATTGAACAAAAGATACATGTAGGGTGTATATCATGCAAAATCCAATTTTTTTCCAGACTAAAGTTGCATCTCACCCTCATGTATTAAGTATATTTGGGTGACGCAAGTTGCTCTTCACACCAAAAAGGTTAATATATAATTATGTGGATAACTTAAAAAAGAGAATATTCTTTGTAAAGATATAGAATCTGTGTGTTCAAATAAGTCTAATATAAAATAATTTATCTGGGTTGCTGACAATTTCTGTTTTGTTACCCATGTTATTTATCTGGTATATGTGATATGAAGTTATTCTAAAAAAAATGTTTTTTTCTTTAAATTTCTTCTGAAAATTGTTAAAAATATTTTGGCAATTTTAATATCTAATGAAAGACCACTGGATATTAATGCAGTCAACAGATTAACCCTTTGAACCCTAGTGGCAAGTATTTGTGCCACTAATTAGAAGTACTTAAACCCAGCTTGGGATTAACCACTTCTACATTGCTATTGCCAATCAAATGTTGCAGTTTTATACATAATTTTATTATTTCTTAAATACATTTTAAATTATATTTTATTTATCTATTTTATTTTTTTGAAAGTTATTGCAATACAAAAATAATTGTCCAAGGTCTTATTAATTTTGAAATATCTTCCTCTTCAATAAGATACTTTGAAATTAATAAGACCTTGGACAATTACTTTTGCATTGCTATTAGTTTCAGACCTAACAAAATTAGAGTTGGTCCGCTTGATCACTAGGGGGCTGATGGGAACCCAGAAATGGGGTTTCCACCATGACACTTTTGGATTGGGGTTTGTACTGAGTGGACGCATGTGTACAGCAGTTCTGAGCTTGTTAAGCCACTTTTAGGGTAAAAGCTTTCTCTACCCTGTGTTAAATAAAACCTTGTTAATTTTCAACAACCTGGTCTTGCATTTTCATTCAGTGTTCCGTATTTTATGTGTATGTAAAAACAACACAATTGCAATAGCCTTAAAAAGAAAATATATAAATAAAATATAATAACATGCTTCATGCAATTGCTTCAAGCAAATTATAAAATACTTATATTTTAAATTGTCTATAGAATGTTATAACCTGTTATCAAACACCCAGTAAAGCAGTTACATGACAGATAACATTTTAAATTTTTAACTATCTTTCAAGCCAGGAGCTCAATGTGAGTAACTGTTTGGTTATGCGTTGGGGCTCAGGGTTCTAAGGGTTCAAGATTTTGAATAGTTATCTTAATAGATTGTTAATATTTAAAAGTAAGTAAATATCTATTTTTCATTCAGAAAGTTTTTCTTTTTAATTTTTAAAAATCAAAATAGTGAACTCTTAATCACATGTTATAACATATACCTCATTAATAAATTATATTTTTTAAAGAAAATTCTTAAATATTTATTATTCTTTAAGCATTGTTGTTTACAATTCAAATCTATATTATTATTATTATTATTATTATTATTATTATTATTACAATTTCAATCAATATTATGCTGTACTTTTTTCAGCCTATGCAGAAGTGGATTCTTATGAGACTAAAACTATTGTTTGTTATTTTAATAATAATTGTGAAGAGTTTGTTTATCTGGTGTCTATAGAACTCCAAATAGTTTTGTATCTATTCTTTTTAGATCCCCCAAATTTTTTTAACATAATGCAAGAAAATTACATTTTTTCCTTAAGGGGAAATAAAGGCATTGGATCTCAAGCAGTAATATATAACTTGCGATGTTGCTGCAAATTATAACTAAGTGTACAAAAGTAAAGAAATATATATCTAAAAATTCACCAAAATAATTATTCACATTTTATTACATTTCAAATTTTTTTATAGGTATTCCTTCAAGCTGGATACATATATATAATATATATATATATATATATATATATATATATATATATATATATATATATATATAAATACCATTATTGTTTAGTTAGACAAAAAACAAAAATATTCAAACCAATGAATATCTTGAGCATAACTCTTAACATCCTATACCACCTCATTCAACCCAGCTGTAAGTCACATTTATTTTCCTAATCACCCCAAACGATAGCCCTTGTTTAAATGTGATATTAAACATATTTAGAAGTCTCTGATTTAAAGGAAATAAACAGGTAACTTTAAATGAAAAGGAAATTTTTAGCCATTTATTGATACGTCCTTATAGGAATGGGGCTCTGGACTAGAAAATTCTCAATAGGTTGTTAAGAGTTAAACAAAACATTTCTTAGAATCTCAACTTCATGAGAAAATAATACAAAAACTCTTATCTGTTAAACTGAGCTATCATTATTGAGACATTTACTGGTTATACATTTTGATGTTAATTTATAAAAATTGTAAAATATAGATTATTTGAAAACCTAAAATATGTTGAAAGGAATCTCTGACATTGGTGTGTGAATTTTGTTTTGTCTACAATATGACTTCACCTCTGATCTCTTCACCTCTGACCTCTTCACCTCTGACCCAGCTTATGTATTGAACCATTCCAGTCTAATGAAATAATTTGTACACACAATCGAAAATGCAGATAAATAAATAAAAAAATATGATATTTTAAAAGTCCAATGTTATCATAAACTTATCAAAAACATAACTATAACTAGTATATATATATATATATATATATATATATATATATATATGTATGTGTGTGTGTGTGGTTGAAAGATAAATGGAAAGAAAATGTTGTATGGATAGAAATTATTTATTGAAATGCCGACATGTGTTTTGACTAAGAGTTTGTCCTTGAATACATTGTATTCTATTTAATATTATTTTAAATACAAAATAAAATAAAATGATAATAACAGAGTAACATACAATTTAGGTATACAAAAAAATGTCTGCATTTAAATAATAATTCTTATCCATACATTTTCTTTGTCGGATTCACTTCCATTTTTCTCACTTTAATATATATATATATATATATAATATATATGTATATATATATATATATACATTTATTCATTTAGCAAAGAAAAAAACCTTAAATACAGGGTTATATTAGCAGTTATAAATTTATTTCCATTGATATATATATATATATATATATATATATATATATATATATATATGTAGTGTGAGATGGTCACTATTACAGCTTTTGTTGGAATGGTGTACCAAAGGCAGTATTAATTGGTAGAGTGCTCAATATAAAATAGAGCTGTTATATAATATAATAAGATAAATATATAGGTTTTAAAAATCTATTTATTGGGTGACAAAGGAAATTTCACAAGTTATATATATATATATATATATATATATATATATATATATATATATATATAAATATAATATAAATATGTAGGTTTTACATATCTATTTATTGGGTGACAAAGGAACTTTCACAACCATATTGGTTTCATGCGATGCATTCATCAGGTGAAGATGTTTCAAATGAAGACATTTGAAACATCTTCACCTGATGAATGCATCGCATGAAACCAATATGGTTGTGAAAGTTCCTTTGTCACCCAATAAATAGATATGTAAAACCTATATATTTATCTTATTATATTACATATACTAGCAAATATATGCACCCTCCGGTGCAAGTATTTTAGTTAAATTTATAATAAAATATGATATTAAATTAGAAAGGCTAATGAAACTGAATAAAAATGTAGACAAAAAGATTTTGAACAGAGGGGGTATGATTGAAAAATAGAACAACTTTGAAAGTAACCCTTCCATCATTTTCCGTTACTCCCGTCTTTCATTGGTAAATTTTCCTAATTAAACTGTTTAGTTAAAATAGGAAGTAAAGAATAATATTACAGTCATTTCTTCTTGTTAATGAATTTCTTTTAAGATTTATTCCTGAGATTTTTGCTCATATTCAATAAGATAAAACCAAACAATTAGAAATCAACAATACTAAGCATATATTTATTAAAATCAATTTTTTAAGATCAATATGCAAATTAGTCTTCCCATTCACACTGTAAACCTCTATTTTGTTGTATATATAAATACAATTGCATGTATTATTATGTAGATATGGTCAATAATCTTAATGATGTAAAAGAATTTTATTAATAATTGGGTTTTTAAATAAAAAAAAAAAAAAATCATGGAGAATGTGATGTCAATAACAAAGGGAATTGTGACTTTAGTGATATAGTTTCGGTTACAGACAGAAAAACACACAATCTCCATTATAGTAAGATATTTATATATATATATATATATATATATATATAGATAGATAGATATGTATATATAGTTTGCTATATCTATAAATAAAGATTGCCCTGTGTCCATAATAGGGCATATATATCTAAGTTAGGGTAGCATCGGCATAAAGTCAGCTATGCTTGGTAACCATCAGTTTCTTGTCTATGTGGTTATCAGGCTAAATTGGTTTGATAATTGCACAGGCAAGAAATTGGCAGTCACCAAACTCCATTGTTTTATGTGTATGCTACCCTAACTTATATATATATATATATATATATATATATATATATATATATATATAAATGAAGAAAAAACTCTAAACTTGCTTCATTACAATAATTTATTTCAACCGCATTAATACGGCATCTTCATTATTAATGCGGTTGAAATAAATTATTGTAATGAAGCAAGTTTAGAGTTTTTCTTCATTTACTAAATATCTTGTTCTGTCCTTCTACTCACTGGTATTAGGTACATTGAGCTCTCCTTATGGTCTACCTGCATCAGCTTGGTTAAACCACACATGGAAAGACCCTAACTACGGAAAAAAAAAAAAAAAAAACTATATATATATATATATATATATATATATAGATAAACACAGACACATATGTATATATATGTTACATTCATATACATTTATATTTATATTAACATGTAAAAATTTATACATGTATACTCATGAACATGTGCACTCATACACATACACACATGTGCAGACACATATCCATACATGCACACACACACACACAAACACACACACAAACATACATATATATATATATATATATATAAGTGTTTTAATTGGAGTCGTACCTAATTAGGTACGACTCCAATTAAAACACTTATTCTCCAAAAAATTATCGGCAAAAAGCCATTCTAAACAAACCTTGTTTACAACTTACACATCGTCGTGTAAAAAGTCACTAGAAGAGGAATGTAACCTACTCTAAACAAATCATAAATCTAAGAAGTTCGTTTGGTGTTGGGGTTATGGGATCGGCCTGTCAGCTTGGCAGTCCGGTTTCAATCACGCACAGGGCGTCTTCCGATCTATAGCTCTGCTGATGAGGCCTAATAGGCCGAAATGTACATACAGAGATTGATTTCTCGATTTGTTTAGCCATACATTTAATAGGTATTCCCGCCTAATTCATTATTAATTAATTAATTTTCAAAAATTAGGTACGACTCCAATTAAAACACTTATTCTCCAAAAAATTATCGGCAAAAGCCATTCTAAACACACACACATGAGTACACACATATGTATATGCAGATGTACACAAAGATACATGCACACACATATAATGATACAGACGAGTACACACACGAATAAAGACATGCATACACATACATACTAATGCATATATATATATATATATATATATATATATATATATATATATATATATAAAGATTCAAATGTGTACACATATACAACATATACATATCAACACACACAAATGTCCACACAAGTGTCCACACAAGTATTTACACACATGCATATATATATATATATATATATATATATATATATATATATATATATATACAAACACACATATATATTTATTTATATATATATTTATATTTAATGATATACACATGCAGGCATATATGTACATACATGCATAGGCACACACTTATAAAGATTCACACATGTGTACATCTCCCACCTGCACAAATAAATTCATATGCACAAAGACACACATATATGCATACATATATTATATATATAAACATGTATATATATATACATACATACTCGCCTGTTTACAGACTGGTGTTCTCTGTTGATTGTAAAAACATACATCCTATAAGTTTATCAATTAATTGCTCACCCCAGGCTGACAGTTCCCGATAGCCGAGAGGGTAAAGAGCTTGACGGACAAAAATTCTGTTGGGTTTCACACCCGGCTAGAGGTGGCTGTTAAAAAGTCGAGCCGCACTGAGGAGAAGTTAACTTTGAAACATGTGTCTGTAGATGATGAGTATATATATATATATGCATATATATATATATGCATATATATATATATATATATATATATATATATATATATATATATATGATGTTCACCCAAAATATTGGAATTGATCAGACCACAGAAACAGAACAATAACTGAATATTACAATTCTGATTTTTTTTCTGTTTTTCTTGTTTTTGTTCTTTTTTCCAATGATCAAAAGACCAAACAAACAATGTTCACAAGAACATAACATACATAATTATATATATGTATACATATATATATATATATATATATATATAATATATATATATATATATATATATATATATATATATATATATATATATATATATATATATATATATATATATATATATATATATATATATATATATATATATATATATATATATATATATATATATATATATATATATATATATATATATATATATATATATACCAGATGCAATGGCATTATAGTATTGAATAAGTGACAGTATACCAAATAATGAATGACTTCTTGTGCAATATATATTGCCAATATTCTATATTGTTCTATATTTTTGGTTTTATCAGAACTGATGAATTTTGATGAAAAATTGTGATATCGCTTGTAATTGCCTTACATTATTTCCATGCATATATCAAAGGTACTGTAAATACTCTCATATAAGGTGACTAGTGTGGTGCATGTTGTAACTTATATTGTCACATGAAATGGATTCATAGACCTGGTGTCTCTGATAACTTTTATACCCAGGACATGTGGAGGTGGATGGTGTAATAGTTATTGTCATTGAAAATGGACACTGATCCGAGTTCAAATAATGTACAAGGTTACATTTCATATAGTGCTAATACCTTTGGGAAAGGTATGCATCTAACTATTCTCCCTCAAGCTATGGGTCAATAGAGAAATTACTTTAGATTCTTAATCCTCAGTAGAAATTACTTGTGGATCTATAGAAATATGTTTATTTTCACACATTACATTTTTTTTACAAAAAACACAACATATGATTAATGTGTGGAGGATGATCACTAATTAGGACTGAGCCTATTCTAGTTGTGACCACCTCTGCTATTTCATAGGATTTCAGGTTTAAATAGGTTTAGAATATTTTAACAGATATAAGTATTTCTTTAAAGAAGAACAAAGGTTATTAATTTTAAATGTACAGTTGACTGGGTCTCTTTTTTGTTGGTATTTGATTACTTCTCTATCTTTTAAACCAACCGATAGTAATTCCTACATTAGAGTGAGAAGAGTCTCTTCCGAGTCATGGTAAATAGTAGAGGCGACTGGGCTCTTGGTTAGGTAATCAGTCTAGGAGAAGAAAACCTGAAAATTCAAACTTGTTAAACACCGCTTAATAAATTGACATCGTATCACATCTTGCTCAAGGAGAGAGGTTTATTGATCTACATAATCTGGACATCTTTGATTTTTTGATATTTTTTTGGATCTTACCTCTCTTCAGGGATTGTGGTCAGCATATTTTAAGGCCTTTTGACTGGGTAGATTATGGGTTTGAGGTTCCCATATAACAGGGTGAACCCCCCCAAAAAACAGAACCCAAATAAAGGTTATTTCCTATAAGTCTAACATGATCAAAGAGGAACCACTCTTGACTGATAAATTATTTATTTATTTTCCCATTAAATTAACCCTAAACCCTAAACCTAACCCTAACCCTAAACCCTAACCCTAACCTTAACCGTCTTCTTTTTTCCTAGTAGATCAATAAATAAATAAAATTTATCAGTCATGGGTGGTTCCCCTTTGATCATGTTAGACTTATAGGAAATAACCCAAATAAATTTTATTTAATCTTATCAATGTCTATAAAATTTCCAAAAACTTGTTGGACACTTCAGTCTTTACCCAGTCATTCCTTTACAATATTTTAAGCACCAAGTTGACTGTATATTCTGAAAGAAAAAGAAAATTAAGATTAAAATTAACAGTTTTATTACAACATTTTTGGGTTCCGTTTTTTTTGGTCACCGAGTAGATCTAAAGTACAAGATGACTAATTTTTAGATTGATGTTTTTTTAAATTAAAAAGTTACCTTATATGTTAATATATACAGTACGTTTTTTTGTGTGTGCGTTTTTTTTCTCTTTTGTTGCTGAATTATAATAATTGTATATAATGCATCACTTTGTGATAAACATTATATACAGTAGAGTTTTATTTTGATGCCAAGCAGTTAAAGACATTCTCATGTAAAATTAATAATCATGCCTTGTCCCCTTTTGTAAAACAGAAACGTTGATATTTGTTGTCTTTCTGATATATCCAAACAGAATTAAATGTTTGCAGCATCCCCAATATGTAAGCAATAAATTCAGGCACTCTCTCAAGAAATACTTGTTCTCTTTTCTTTTAAACTTGCTATGTATTGTATATATTGTAATCAAGCTAATACATATATATATATATATATATATATATATATATATATAATATATATACACACACACACACACACACACACACATATATATATATATATATATATATATCCGTAGATGGGTTACCAGGTAAGTTGGTATTAGGATGGTTCTATTTTGGCCCTTTGTATATTTTATATAAAGCCTCATGAATTATCTGTGTACCATTTTCAATAAAGTTAGTGGTCTGATAAAACTTATAGGTATACACGGATACTTGTGGGCAGAAATAGATCTATAACTGCCAAATGGACGATTATGAAGCCTTTTTCTTACCAATATATATATATATATATATATATATATATATATATAATATATATATATATATATATATATATATTGTAAAATGCAATTGTTTTACCATCTTATATTTATGTATTTGTGTGTTAAATTCAAGACATTTTCTGAGTTAACATTTTTTCTATCAAGAGATATTTAAATTAAAATCTGCAGCTTTTACAAAACTATTCATAAAAATAAATTGTTAAAATAAAAAAGGAAATGAATTTGCAGCCCGAGCTTAAAACCTGGAAGATGCTTTTTGTATATATATATATATATATATATATATATATATATATATATATATATATATATATATGTAGGTGGGTTACCAGGTAAGTTGGTATTAGGATGATTCTATTTCTATTTTGGCCCTTTGTACATTTTATATAAAGCCTAATAAATTATCTGTGTACCATTTTCAATAAAGTTAGTGGTCTGATAAAAGTCATAGGTATACACAAATACCTGTGGGCTGCCAAATGGACTATTTTGAAGTCTTTTTCTTTACCAATTATATATATATATATATATATATATATATATATAATGTTAATGCCCTTGAGAAAGCATGAATCTCTTCTCACTCCATCTATGGGTAGATTGTAGGTCAGACTAGGTTCTTTAGCCCTAGTTAAACAACCAGTTCATGAAATGGAAAACTCTAAATTCAACCAGATTTACTCCACCTAAATATTAAGCTTGTGTCACATCCTACCTGTACCAGAAGGGTTGGGTAAATTCATACATTTAATTCACAAAATCCGTATATATATATATATATATATATATATATATATTATATATATATATATATTTATAAAATTCATATACAAATGTATCAAGCATTATGGAACATAAGAATTTACATTCACCAGCTCTGTGCAGACACTGGGTGCCGTCTAAAGAATCTACCAAGAGTGATAGCCTATAAGGATGGATAGTAAGAGAGATTCAAGGCAATTCATGTTGTTGGTATGCCTTAATGATGATGAAGATGTAACAATGATGATGATGATGATGATGAGACAGAAGCAATGTCATGCCTTTATGATGATAATGATGATGATGATGGGATAGAAGTAGTAATTTATCAAATAATGAATTTACAAAAATATGAAGTGAGATGAAATATTTTTGAGATGTGGCTTGATATGAATCATTTGTATTTTTCAAACTGTTGTCCTCATCTTTATTGTGAAATATCTTGATGGGGCCAACGAATGGATGTGCCATCGACATATCTAAGCCATTTTGATGGCTTTTGGCTGGTTGACTGGTTGGTTGGTTGGATTTTACGGCATGTCAACCCATGGGTTATTTTATGCCAAAGACGTTCATTTTACTCAGTCTTGTTGAGTATTCAATTATTTACAACTCATTTTTTGTTAAATAAATTTTAAAAGAAATCATTTTTTATCTATTTAACCCGTAGATGGGACCATAACATGTACTACTACTCTGGACCAAAGTGAACCTGGGTTTAATGGCAATGAAGGGGTACTCCACACTCCCCAAAGCTCCAGATTAGGAACCTTACCACTAGATGCAGTTAAACATCATACCCAGGACATGATGGTTTTAGTGATGTAGATTCTAATGACATATCTTCAAAATATTCTGTGTATACATTAACCAATACTGGAGACAATGGAATTGGCCAATGTATACATGGAATAATTTGAACAAATGGCATTGGCATCTAAATCATTAAAGTCATCAATGTGGCTTAGATACGCTGATGACATATTCATTAATAATAATGAGGACAACAGTCCGAAAAATCAAAATGATAAAAATATACTGGGATAATTCCATATCAAATCATCCAGAAAAAAGTAAAATTGTCACCCACCAAAAATCAGAAATCATTAATAACTTAAAATTAGTTAATTTTAAGACATTTCTGATAGCACGTTTGGATTCTTTGGTCAGAAAATATTTTGTAAACCAATTTTTAGAAGTAAGGAATCTCTAGAATTAATTTTACAAACAAAATAGATTACAAAATGTCGCTATTTAGTTAATTTTAAGACATTTCTGATAGCACGTTTGGATTCTTTGGTCAGAAAATATTTATAAAACCAATTTTTAGAAGTAAGGAATCTCTAGAATTAATTTTACAAACAAAAATAGATTACAAAATGTCGCTATTTAGTTAATTTTAAGACATTTCTGATAGCACGTTTGGATTCTTTGGTCAGAAAATATTTTATAAACCAATTTTTAGAAGTAAGGAATCTCTAGAATTAATTTTACAAACAAAAATAGATTACAAATGTCGCTATTTAGTTAATTTTAAGACATTTCTGATAGCACGTTTGGATTCTTTGGTCAGAAAATATTTTATAAACCAATTTTTAGAAGTAAGGAATCTCTAGAATTAATTTTACAAACAAAAATAGATTACAAAATGTCGCTATTTTTTGTGAACCCTCTTAAATTTGGAGAGCTAAAAATCCACGTAATTAGGTCAATTTTTAGAATTGGAAGCTCAAAATTTTGGGGGTTGTTTCACTTTAACAGTCCAGATCTAGACAACATTTCAGAAAAATTGAAGCGGGTGGGTGACATGGCCCGGATGATTTGATATTGATCAAATACAAAAAAAAATGATATGAATGAAGTAATACCTTTTGTCCCATAATACTTTAAACCACTTCCTTTGCTGGGATTACAGTGTGTAGAATCTATGTATTGATTTCATCAGGACACAGCAAAAAAGATAAGATGATCTTGTTTCTGGAGATTCCAGCTCCTTGCTCATGAATGTACATGTGAACCCTTTTATTAGACAGATAGTATATTGCCAGGGCCTGTGAAAGATAATTTGTCACCCATGATAAGCCTTTAGATAAGCACTTAAAAGGCAGGAAGCCGAGATGACATCCGATCTAAATTACCAAACTATATTTCGTAATTCACAATTTCAATATTACAAATAAAACAAACATGTAACTTTCTTTTTCATTTTAATTTTACTTTTGGCATTTCAGCGACGCAATACCATTTGGAATATTTCATTTTAAAAATTGGGTGAAATAAAATGGGACATAAAAGAAATCTGCGATTAAGCGACACCAGATCGTCTGGATTTACATTTTTGCTGGGACCATTTGGACGGTCTCATTATTTTTAACCAGTGTTGCAGGATGATAACTGGCAGAAGATTTAGGAACAGGCGTATTAATATATAGATTGATTATTTCCATGGATGAAGTGATAAAACCACAAGATGAAAATTATGTTAGCAATGGTGTTTCATGAGTCAGAATCCAAAACTATTCAATTCAGTGAAGGCTCCCAAATTCAACATGAAGGTTCTCGAGTTCGACAAGAAGGCTCCCGAGTTCGAAGAGAATGTTCCCGAGTTCGAGAAGGTTCCCGAATCCAACAAGAAATACCTGAAGAAGGTCGGAGGGCACATCGGCCAAAACGTTGTGTAGATGACAATAAAAATAAGGACAGTAACTAGTCCGAATAATCCAAATAATCCAAAAATATTCAAGTTGAAAAATCCTTTTTAAATACAGAATTTTTCATGTGAGAATAACTATTACAATTTTTACTTCATAAATACTTTTGTTGAAGCTTCAAAGATAGTTATTTAAAGCTCGTGACCTGTAATATTTGAGATATTATCGTCATTTTCATTTATTTTAAGCATGCTTTTAAAAAAAAAATATCCATGTGATAAAGTTGACCTACGTCTTTTTTACATAAAGCTAAATATTTCTCTATCCATGGGAGGTAACTCCTAGTTTATGCACTGATAATTATTTCCCTTTAAATTACGCATGTTACGATTACTTTCCATGCATAGATTTCCTTCAAGTAAGATAAAGTTAGATATCAGAAATATCCGTAAGGGGAGGTAATAAAAATATTTAAATTTTTTTTTAATAATTTCAAATTATTAACAAAAATCAGGGAAATGTCCGATTTTAATGAAATTTTCACTACTTTATTCATTGATGACCTACTTTTATAATGAAAGCTTATTTTATTTTTTTCAAAAACTTTATTTTTTTTTTATCAATTTAGAATGTAGGGGACTTTGATCATTTGAAGAAAAAAAATTCCGGACCCTAATTTTTAAAATTCTAGAAAGATCAAATCCCGAAGAACATATAAAGAAATAAAAAATTAAAAATTTAAAAAAAATTTAAAAAATCAATACCCGAAAAAAGTTATTTGAAAATTTAAAAAGTTATTTTCTTGAAACTTAAATAATAATCTATGTAGCATTTTTTTTTTCGTAGTTTTAAAAACAATATTTTTCTTTGAATTGATGCGAATTTTTCTGATTCAGTTGGCCTATTTTTATTCACTAAAGAATTTAATTAATTTTAAACGTCTGGAACTATGTATGTCTAAGACAATAATTTCACAAGAGATAAAGCTCTATTTAATCTATCCAAATATGTAAGTTTAAAAATGCACAATTTTGTGCAACATATTTTCCGAGATTTCTATTTAAAAAAAATATGACTAACGATCATATTTTCGTGTATAGATCGTCAAATGTAATAAAAGATTATCTCCTCTGATGACCCAAATTGGTAAGATATTTGATTAAATCTTATTTTAGGGTCTTCCATAGATTCTTACCTATTCACACCCCAAAATCAAGACAACTTTTGATTTTTACATATTTATCCCCCTTACTCTAGGAAAATGACTGTTCCTAGATAAAGAAAATACTAAAATGGATACAAATCCTTTTAAAAGGACCCAAATCATTCAATTCCCAAATTATATATGGACATCTATATATATTACGCTGTTGTCTTTTTCTGTCCTGGCCTGGATCCAGGTCCTTCAAATAATTTTGTTTCCAAAACACCGGCTTCTTTCCGTCTTAGTATATATATTTACTTTCCCTCACCCATCGTGGTGGAATAGTTAGCAAGCTTGTGTCGCAGATCCATTACTTCTGAATAGTAAGTTTCTCATACATACAACCTTGTTTTTGTTGTATATTGGATCATACAGAATTCAGTATACATTCAACTACAGTTTGGACCAGACATAATTTACAACAGAATACTAAAACATTGAGGTAGATGGTTCGCGTAATGGTTCCGTAATCTTCGCAGTCTCATGTATATTTGCCTCTCATCCCACTCATGAGGGCGTGACACAAGGACATTCCCCCCTCGAGGGGGGCGTCTCAGGCGCTGGACAATAAACCCAGCCCTATCCCTTTAAATCAAGGGGGCAGGTATTGCCGAAGCGCTCTGAAGCAGGCTCAGCAAATTATTTGCCTCTCATCCCACTTATAAGGGCGTAACACAAGAACATTTTTACGTGGGCCCACCCACAAGCCGAAACTCATGGGAGGGGATAAGCACAAAAAATGCGTCAATCCCGTCGACATTCCCCTGGGCAATAAACCCAGCCCTGCCCCTTTAAATCAAGGGAGCAGGTATTGCCTGGGGGGATAGCCCCCTGGGATCGCCGCTGTTAATTTCAATACCTAGCCACTCTAGAGGCCGTAGCGCTCTGAAGCAGGCTTCGGCAATCACACCGATGTTCTAAAACAGCAATAGATAAATATTCTTTGACCAGTGCATTCACTCTCTACGAAAGGTAAACTAGGCTAGTCCACAACAGTTTTACATCCTACCTGTGGTGGACGGGTATGGCGAATATCTACCCCTCCGGTACGGACAGAATATGACAAAGATAAAAGTTTTAGGTGGAGACCCCCCGCACATGAATACACGATCTAATGTAGTGCTAAATATTGCTTGGTCTCTCCGTCGGCGTTTTCCTTTTAGAGGCATCTCAGGCATCAGGTATTGAACCTGATGTTCTTAACGAGGAAGCGGGTGTGATAATTTGTCCGCCTTCCCACCAAGCCAAAAGAGACACACGGTCATTTTAGATTGGGAGTGACACGTACATATCGGCTAAAAAATGCTTGGCTTCATTAGCATTCCCCTTCAGGGGACACTTTAGCTGCCGAGTAATTAACCCAACCCTCGCCCCTTTAAACGAGATAGCAGGTGTTGCCTGGGAAAGGAGGTCGCCTCCTGAAACCAAGCTCTTCAATATATCTATACGAATCAAAGTTTGTGCTTTTTTCCCTCAAAAATGTTTCGGGGGAGACTTCTATATTATTTGTTAAATATGACATCCCATTCCCAAAAGCGTCAACAAATTTGCATATTAATTTTAGATAATTTGCTAGGTTGCATATTGATTAAAAAATTTTGTTGGTGTTATTTTTGTAAAGTTTTTAAGTGCCATCCTTGGCCAGTTGAAAAGGGCTTAAAGAAAGTCCTATGTTATGGAATCCTTTGGCGATCCTTTGGTAAGCGTATAAGTCCTATCCTACGTATTGGTAAAGGTCCAGTGATTTAATCCTATGTCCGTCGTCAAAGAGTCTCGATGTAATTATGACCAGTAGGGTCGGTTAAGTATTGTATCAACCTCATAGTACTGCCAGTGATTGGCCAAGGAAAAGATCATATGATCTGGCCTAGTCTATAAGTAGGAGAGGGGATCAAGCACACACCTTATATACCAGAAATTCTAGGCACCTAACTTGGTGTAATGGTTAGCAAGCTTGATTCGCAAACCATTGTTAGTGAGTTCGATTCTCATTGGGCGCCCCATACTTCTGGCCTTGTGCCACATCTAAGCTAAGCTTAGTAAATAACTATATACCAGAAATTCTCGACAATTTTGCCTTACTTTTCTGTTGGGTGGCGTTCCGCCCGGAAGTATATAAAGGCAGTGCCGCCAAAATCAAATTCTCTTTCTCTTAGACTCTCCAGTGATTAGAGCTAATACATAAGTTGTGTCTCTATCCTTTAGAACTAGAGGGCTTGCCCCCCAGTCATAGGCATTCTGTGTACCTGTTACATGGGTCATTCTACACCCTCTACTTTCTGAGACGCTCCACGCACCAGTTGCGTCTTTTCGGTGTAGCTGTTACGCGATGTATTTTTTCCACATAGTAAGTGACAACATTTATTTTCCATTTAGTAGCCCCAATACTATCAACTAATACTCTTTTCATTAGGACATTTATCTATCATATTTTGTATACGTAAAATATGTTTTTAAATACTTTCATGGGGATTTGTTCAATATTGATGTTTGTACCATGTTTAAAGAAGGGTAATTACTATGCTTTTTTAATATTTTGATAAACTGTTTTCTCTATTTACTTTATAATCGATTATTTTATTGATAGTTTTTATAATCCTTCTTAATTGCGATTGTGTTGGTATCAATGTTAACATTTTCTCGGGCCGGCAATCTTAGCCCTTACGGGAAATCGAATCACCTACTTAACAATAACTATTTTTTCTCTAAAATTAGATAAATCACCATCATCATCATCATCATCATCATCATGTTACGCTGTCAGCACGGATTCCCATGACTCTTTCTTGTCGACCATCCCTATTGACCATAGTCACCGGCAGGTCTTCCACGCAGCACCAGAATCCACACATTGAGATGATTGATGTAGATTTTTGCTGGTTGGCCTACACTGGTGTGTCCATGCATAGGGGCCCAGATCAGAACGTCAATTTGGAGTTCGTCCTTGCTTCTCCAACATGTTCAGCATGCCTTGTTAATCTCTCTTGGGTGGTTTGTGTAATAGGCAGATGACCATACAACTATATTCTTGAGGGGTGCTGCCTCCAGGATTTGTTCAAGACAGCGCGCAATATCCTTTTGTAACTCGCATCTAGCTTTTTTCACTTCGTTAGGGTCCAGGTGGTGCGGTCGAACAGTAGCACTGATATGGCTTGGAAGAATTCTCGCTTAATCTTATCAGTGAGATCAGATTTCCATATGATCGATTATCTGTATAGCAATTCATGCTTTTGCTATGGGTACTTTTTTTTACATTTTATTTTTTAATTTCATTTCTTTTTGTGTGATATGTTTCCTTAATCCCTCTGTCACATGCAGGATAGGACACACAGTTAATCTTTAAGAGGGGTAAAACTGATTTAGTTTTTCTTTTCCTAGACTGTTTGCTTAGCAAGGTTAAACAACCTAGTTTTCTCTTATTCACCATAGCTGGGCGGGGTACATATTAATTCATGCCTTTCCCAAGAGCATTAGCGCGAAGTGAAACGCATAGACCCTCGTCCAGGATTTGAACTCGGGTTGCTGAATGCATTTTTTACGTTAAGCGGGCCTAATCTATTTTTGTGTGTTAGATTATGTTCTTAATGCGCCAAATTTGAAAATAGAAACTGACAATGATTTATCTCCCAAAAAGTTTAAATTCATGGAATTATTACGCATAGATTTCATTTTAATAAAATAAATTGCATAAATATGGTAATGAAAAAACATGTTTGTGTTTAGAGACATGATAAGCCGAGTTCAAATCCTGAATGCGGCTGTGTGCATTTCGCATAGCACTAATACCGTTAGGAAAGGTATGAATCCAATTATTTTCTATCAAGCTATGGGTAGACTATGAGAGACGGGGATCTTTCCTCTTAGTATGGCTACCGGTCTAGGAAAATGAAAAACACTGAATTCAAACCCGTTAAAATCCGCTTAGAAATTGATCTTGTGCCGCATCCTGCTCGAGCGGAGTGGTTGGATAAATACACACAAATAATTAATTGGAAGAAGTAGTAACGATTTTAATGCTTGTATCTTTTTTTTTTTAGAGAGGGAGAGAGAGAGAGAGAGAGAGAGAGAGAGAGAGAGAGAGAGAGAGAGAGAGAGAGAGAGAGAGAGAGATTTATCCTGAGCATTACATCGTTGGGGTCAAGGTTTTGGGTCAAGGCTAGTAGATTCTCATTTGAGAACTAGGACTTATGCAGATTTATATGACAGAAAATAAGTGTCATTTCTTATTTGTCACGACGAAAATGATAAGACATGTTTTTTTTTATGATTCATCAAATTTGCAGCTCACAACCGTTGAGAATTAAATTAGAAGTCAATTGCTTTGCATATCCAATGGCTCTATGGTAACTGCACCAACGTAATCAACAAATCATAAAGTCAATTAAAAATAGAAATTTACACTTAAACAAACAAATAAAAAAATCACAAAGTTGAATACAAATTTTGAATATGACACTTTACCGTTAAGTCTGGACGCAAAAAACAGAAATCAATCTCAAGAATCTGATTTTCAACATTTTCATGACTGCTGATTATATGAGCGGATGTAGTTGAGAAAAGATCGTGTGAAAATTAAATAATCAAAGAGCCGATCATAATCTTTCTTCGTTAATAGAGCAGTCTTCGTTTTTGAGCCAATTTATAATCATAAATACAGGGAAAATGGAGACAAAGGTTCAAAGAGGAGAACAACCCCAGTCACAAGAGCTGTCAGTGTAGAAAGGATTTTCACAGCAAACTGTAGAATGTTCACACACACACACACACACACACACACACTCTCTCTCTCTCTCTCTCTCTCTCTCTCATATATATATATATATATATATAATATATATATATATATATAAAGTTAAGAGTAAGGAAATGAATCCGACGGTATAAGTATAGATAAAAGAATATGAAAACACACAATGCTGTTAAAATGAAAATATTTTATATCATATTCATAGATAATATTGAACAATATTTCGACTTATAAAAAATCATCTTCAGAGCTTATTTTTACTCCGGACTCATCAAGAGAGGGGCTGAAAATAATTTGAATTCAAAACAAAAACATTGATGTTCCAAAAAGCGTATAACTCATGAGATCGTTTCTTCACTAGCACATCCGCTACGCGTTTCTCGGTCAACGACATAATGTATATCTTAGTGTAACAGTTTTTGAAAGAAAAAGACATATTTTAAATTCAAAAATCCACGTGGATACGGTTATTCATATACGTGGATATGGTTATTCATATACACTCCCGCGCGTGGATACAGTCATAACGTCACAGCCTACACGCATTTTCATGCACACACGCATGACAACATACGCACACGTACAAACAAAACAAAAACGCATTCACGTAAACATGCAACACGGGAATACAGTTATATAAAAAATACCATCATTTAAAAAAAATTCATTTAACTAGAAATGCCATAACTAGACGACTTCATTTCCAGTGATCTTCTGAAAAAGAGATTTTATCTCGAAAATTCAAGAATAAAATACAGGTTAACACACAACATCATTGTTACCTTATTATTTTTTCTTTACACCTGCATTGTGATAGCCTTCAAAATCAACCTCCAAACCAATATATACACAATGTTTCAAGCAAATTACAAAACTCTCTCTTATATATATATATATATATATATATATATATATATATATATATATATATATATATATATATATATATATATATATTAATCTGAACCTTCCAAGATACAATAATAGTCAACAAGCAATAACAGCCTATAAGATCTATTACTACTAACCATTGGATACCGATTTCTTTTCCAAAAACCTCTCAACAACTGGGATCAGGCACAGCATCTTTGGCCGCAAACTCCTAGCGGCTTGTTCAGAGGGTGTTCGATCATGAGTAATCGTTAGCCCATTGAAAGTCTCTGTCCTTTCCCAAGGTTTGTATGATATATGGAAAATGGAGTCTTCCTCACTCACATGTTAGGCGAATATATGAATTTAGAGTTATCCTTCTCCTAGACCGG
The DNA here is from genome assembly GCA_023376005.1 of Doryteuthis pealeii. NCBI lineage: Eukaryota > Metazoa > Mollusca > Cephalopoda > Myopsida > Loliginidae > Doryteuthis > Doryteuthis pealeii. The sequence continues at coordinate 116,641,355 of CM042140.1, forward strand.
TGGCTAGAGAACTCAGTCTGTTCTATTTTATCTATAGCTGGGGACAGAAGAGACAGATTTATGACTTTCTTAAGACCAAGGCAATTGATACAATGGTATTCAGTGTCAGCCAGAAAACGAAATTGACTGTTTCCATTTTTACTGTCAATAGCTGTAATGCCACCAAATACATCTATGTATGTTTGTTTGTTAGGAAGCGCGTGGTGTGATGGTTAAAATCATGGGAAATGGACTCGTCGCCCCGAGTTCAAATCCTGGACGTGGTAATTGCATTTCACTTAGCACTAATATCCTTGGAAAAGGTATGAATCTTACTTTCCCTCCAGCTATGGGTAAAATAGTAGGGTAGACTGGACTCTTTAACCATGGTTAGGCAACCAGTCTAGGTGAAGGAAAACTCTGAATTCACACCTAATAAACTCCGCTTAAGAAATTGACCTTGAGTCGCATCCTGCTCGTGCGGAGGGGTTGGTGAATATATATATATGTATGTTTGAAGGGAAATAATCTACAAGTTGGCATCCCATCGTGGTGTAATGGTTAGAAATCCAGTCACGCAGATTCATTACTAGTGAATAGCGAGTTCGATCCTCGGTAGATGTCACCAAATTGTGACCTTGCGTCACATCCTACCCGTGGCAAACGGGTTGGGTAAATACATTTTTACTGACCAAAAACCCTTGCTGGGTGCGTTCCGGTCCAGTTCTAACAAATATCATCTTCGTGAAACCAGACATTTTAATAATCTGATACAATTGACGAGTTTTATTTAACAAGGCGAAATTTGTTATAAAATTTGTCCGATGAAGATATAAGGAGAGATAATACAAAAAGTCCAAGGGAGACAACTCTTATATTATTTTTCTTAATAATCCCATATAATTTAACACTGGCTATATATATATATATATATATATATATATATAAATATAATGACTATCATTAAAAAAAGGAAAATATTATTATATATGCAATTTATTTTTAATACATTTTTAACATTAAAATTCGTTCAAATTTCGACGAAAAGTTGTGTCGGATTTATTTTGACTTATCATGTTCAATAATGGTTTAAAAATATTTTTTAAATACTTATAAACATTTCTTTTTAGAAATAAGTAAAACGTTACTTTAGATACATATTTATTAAATATTACTGAAATTTTACTCACTCGTTTTTAACTTTTAACGAAGTAAAATCCGTTTTTTGCAAGAAAAAAAAAACAAAAAACCCCCAAAAAACAAAAAACAAAAACAAAAAAAAAAAATATTAGTTTTAATTTGTTGCGACTGAATCAGTGTGATTAATCATGACTTCCGCTTCTGTTTGGGGTTCCCTAAATATACTTTTTTTTCTTGTTTGGAAAATGGATATTATTTTGGACCAATATTTGTTCTTGTATTAAATTACTTTTAATTAATTTAGTTTAATTTAATTTATTAATCAAATTACATTTAATGTATTCAATTTATTTTGTCAATTAATTGAAAAAAATCTAAATTCCATTTTATTTATTATTATTTTTCGTTTCCATATAAATAATCGTCTAACGTGACGTAAATAACAGTGAAAATCAAGTTAATTGATTTAAAATATGAAAATCTTAATGTTAAGTTTAAAATGTTATATTTTTAGATCCTAGAAATAAATGTCTATTTAATGCAAACCTTATTTTAGTCAAACAAAGTATGAATTTTGAAGAAAAACTCTATTGAAAATTTAGCCCCACTTTTTTAAGCAGAAAAAAAAATCGATGTCTTATTCTATAAGATAATAGCTAATTAAATAATTGTCGAAAAGAGTAAAAAAGAAATCTCCAAATTTTTTTTATTCATTTATTTTAATTTTACATTTTTTCTGATTTTCGGTACTTATTTTCTCATAGAAAATCCCCCTTAATATTTTTTTTCTATTCATAACTTCGGTCTTTTATATTTTTATTTATACTGAGAATAGTATCAAACACTGACCAACTCACCGAGATTTTATGCCCCAAAAATAAGGTGGGTCAACATTAAGTGACCTGAAAAAATCAGAAAGTTTTGAAATAAAATAGATAATGCATTATAAAGTTCATTCATTAATAAATCAACACTGAAAATTTCATTAAAATCCGATAATTCCCAGATTTTTGGTAAATTATTTTTGTAGGGGGGGGGGGCTAAATTCATTTTGTCAAAAACGGATTTATATATATATATATATATATATATATATATATATATATATATATATATAGCTTGGCCTCACATGGGATGAATATCAAAATCTGTTACTATGGTAACTCGAGTAAGTTTAGTTTGTAAAAATAATCATAACTAGGTAGACTGTTCTATTTAAAATCTATATTTCTTTATATCCCTCTCTCCCTCTCCCGCTCCTCTCCCCCTCTCTCTCACACACACACAACACACACTTTTTCATTTGCATTTTTTTCTTTGTCTTTCTCTAGACTAAGACTATACGCTAGTCTCCCCATCGTAATGTTATGGTTAGCAAGCCAGTATGCCATATCCATTACAATTGAATAGCGATTTCGATCCCCGCTGGGTGCCCCATACTTGCGGCCTTGTGTCGCATCCTATCCCTGGTGGAACGAGTTACTTCTCTCTTCTCTGAGACATTCTGTGTTCTTCCTCTCATTGTTTTTGTTCCATATTTTATGACAACTCTTTTTGTTTCGTTTTGGGTTTGTTTTGTTTTTTCGTTTTGCTTTTGTGTTTTTAGGAGTTATATTTTGCTTTTTATTTTTTATTTTTTTGCGGGAAAGAATTGAAAAGATTAAACCGTGTTCAGCTCATCATGCAAGATGCTGCACCAAAACAAGAGGGGCCTGGTCTCGGAGATTCCAATCACATAGTATGGTGATTCAGACCACGACTGATGACAGACAAGTTAGAGTTAAAGAATAAATCACAAACACAAATTTAGAATTCGAATAGACATGTATTACGGATATACATAACAAATTGTTGCAATCTAAGGTTTGTCTGCGGGAAAGTTTTATGAAATAATAGTCCACTTAGCCGAAATCCTGAGGTAGGTGAATCATCGGAGTCACTTGCTACGGCTTATCTGTTTGCACTGCTGGATATAAGAGACGCCATTTTTGTCGTCCGACTCCCGGTGCTAATGAATCAGAAAGAGATAAGAATTTGCCTCTTTGGCTTTGCCACCAAAGAATGCTTGCCCGTGATTGGTTGATTGATAGCGAGGCTCGTAGAACAAGGACGATAACCCCTACCTCATATATTTTTACATTAGCAGCACCGCTCCGTTACACTAGAAAGGAGGGTTAGAATAGTCTGACGCTTGCACGCCATTGTAGAGACCGGGTTATTTTTTCAACCTTGCCTACGCATAGGATCCCTTGTTACGGTGGTAGAATGTCGTATTGAAACCCAGGAGGAAGTAGAAACATTAACCATTGCGCTACGGCAAGACAATTTATATATACTAGCAAATATATGCACCCTCCGGGTGCAAGTATTTAAGTTTTAATATAATAAAATATCATATTAAATTAGAAAGGCTAATGAAACTGACTAAGAATGCAGATAAAAAGATTTGGGACAGAGGGGGTATGATTAAAAGATAGAACAACTTTGAAACTAACTCTTCCATCATTTTACGTTACTCCCGTCTTTCATTGGTAAATTTTCCTAATTAAACTGTTTAGTTAAAATAGGAAGTAAATAATAATATTACAGTTATTTCTTCTTGTTAAGGGATTTTTTAAAGATTTATTGAAGAGATTTTTGCTCATATTCAATAAGATAAAACCAAACAATTAGAAATCAATAATACTAAGCATATATTTATTAAAATCAATTTTTTAAGATCAATATGCAAATTAGCCTTCCCATTCATACTGTAAACCTCTATTTTGTTGTATATATAAATACAATTGCATGTTAATAGCATGTAGATATGGTCAACAGTGTAAGTAATGTAAAACAATTTTATTAATAATTGAGGTTTAAATAAAAATAAAATCATTGAGAATGTTATGTCAATAACTAAGGGAATTGTAACATGAGTAGTAATATAGTTTTGGTTACAAACAGACAAACACACAATCTCCATTATAATAAGATGTTTTAAGTTATCTTTATGTATGCTCTGTCGACTGCGGCGGCTGTAGAATATACCGACTGCACTTCTGCAAAGCAGTAAGACCCTCCACCCAATGGTGCCAGCTGTTGGTCGTGGGTGACAATCCGTGATACTTAAGGACGAAATCCTGATTACTGAGCAGTCCATGACATGTAACACTCTACGTTGGCCCTTACTTGAGCTAGACACACATTCAGAGACAGCTGGTCACGTCAAGCCCTATCACCTATAGGATTTTCATGAGCGTATTGCTCTTAAGGCAAAACCTCACCACTTTTTAGCATATATGTGTTAGATGCGGTGAGAGTGTATTAGTGTCCTGGGATGATATTAAACTGCATTGGTGAGGTTCCATTTTTGGAGCTTTGGATAGTGTGGAGAACTACATCGCTATTACTACCAAGTCCACTCTTGTCTGGAGTGTTAGTACCTGTAAGGGTATCATCTATGAGTTAAAAAGAAAAAAAATGAGAATTAAAGAATGTGTTTAAAAAATTGAGTAGGAACAAAAAATGAATACTCAACAAAAATGAATAAAATAAAACGTCTTCAGCATAAAATAACCCCCAAAATTGTTTAAAGAATGACGTTCCGTAAAATTTAACCAACAAACCAACTAACCATTTGCGTATCGTAGATTTGAGGCTTTCTGGTATTTCTGGTATATGGCTGGATATATAAATTTGAATATTTAAAAAAAAATCATTATGAACTTGTAATAAAACGAGACACCGTACAGAAGCAAAAAAATATAACCAAAAATTTCGCTAAACTGTTTTCAACGGCCATAATTGTATTATTCACTTCCGCAATTGCCTGTAATTAATCAATATCTTGATTAATTCATTACAATTAACCCTGATGATCCTTTTTGGTGAAACTTAAGTAGGTTATTTCTATATATACCTTTATACTAAATCCGCTCTACTAACGTATTGAGCAGTTTATATTCTTTATAATCCTTACTTATTCTGTTAATATTTGTATCGACTGTCGATATTGTGATTAACTCGATATTCTATTCCCCGGTAAGTCATCTTCTTTATCATATATATATATATATATATATATATATATATATATATATATAGGGTCATCCACAGACACGTGTTTCGACTTATCAAGTCTCTTCAGTGTGGCTAGACATTTTGTAAGCTACCTACAGCCGGAATTGAAATCCGATCGGTTGGGCGTCAGTCTGGCACCTTAACCATTAGGCTGTCTTCACTTACAGAATGGGAAGGGGATTTTTAACTGTTTTAATACACACATCGCTTTGCGTGTAAAGGCCGTCACAAAGTGCTCCATTCCTTAGAAGAGCGCTGAATAAAAAAGCAACCTCTGTTTGAACTCAAACTCCTGTTATTTATTTTACAGTCGGATTTTTATTTATTTATAATTGATTTCAGCATTAACCTTTTTTTTTATCACTGTACCTGGAAAACTTATTTTCTATTAAGCTACGATGAAGATTAAAAACATATCCACACTCTTGTTTTATGGAAGTTGAGGTCGGTGTGGATGATTTGATAAGCAGCACGATGCCTGCAGAGAACAAGCTGCTTCATCGCTAACTCGCCTGTTCGCCATATCATCTCTCGAACTTGCTGAATCTTCTCATTAACGATGGATGTTGACGGGCGTCCTACTCCCTGTTCGTGTGTTACTCTTGTCCGGCCACTTTTAAACTTTTCTATCCAATCATATACATTTCTACGCAGTATTGTTGCCTAGTGGATGGTTATACTACCAATTATGAATGGTTCGTGTAGAGAAATTAATTGAATTCAAACCTAAATTTT